>JAUPFV010000005.1:138283804-138883804 GCA_036936605.1 Limnanthes douglasii subsp. nivea | reverse complement strand
AATTTAGTAAATTAATTAATTAAGATATTTCAAGCTTAATTAATTATTATCCTAATAATGCCTCCCTTAAATTAAGTTTGCTCTTGATTCTCAAATTTTCAACATTCCTTTTGAAGACTTGTGCACTTTGTGGCTTTGTGAAGATATCAGTTCTCTCATCTTCAGTTTTACAATACTCAACTTGAACATCACCATTATTCACGAGCTCTCCTAAAAAATTATATCGAATCCGGATGTGGTTTATTCTTCCATGAAGAATTGGATCCTTTGTGACTGAAATTGTAGAATTATTGTCACAAAATAAAATGGTTGACTTAACCTGCTTTTTTTTAGACTTTCCGAAATTCTGCGCAACCAAATCAATTGACATCCTGCATAAGATGCAGCAATATATTATGCTTCTGTAGTCGAAAGCGCCATAACTGATTGTTTCTTTGAGCTCCATGAAACTGCACCGCTACCAAGGTTTTTCCATGAATCTACTTATCAAACAAACAGCATAAATGTCATGCCTTGTCGAAGTTGGATACATCAGATTTCCAACCAGACTTGGGAACATGGATGAATTAACAAGTTTTCATTCACCTTCTTTAGATAACTTCAGACCTGTGATGCATGGAGTAGTGACTGGATTAGTAGCTTTCATCTTGAATTTTGTTAAAACTTCTTTGGCATAACTCTCTTGTGAAATAAAAATTCATTTCTCGGATTAATGAATTTCAATGCCAAGAAAATGATGAAGTTCTCCTAAATCTATCATCTCAAATTCTTCCATCATTGACTGTTTAAATTCTTCCAACATTTTTACATTGTTTCGTGTGAAAACAAGATCGTCGACATAGAGACTAACCACCATAAATATTCTTTGGGAATCACTTTTGATGTAGAGAGTATGTTCATATGGACATTTTTGGATTCTATATTTTTCAAAATCAGAATTGATACGGTTGTACCAGGCTCGGGATGATTGTTTCAACCCATACAATGCTTTCTTTAGCTTGTAAACTTTTTCTTCTTCTCCTTTCTTGATAAACCCAGGTGGTTGATCAACATAGACTTCTTCTTTGAGAACAGTATTCCAGAATGCTGACTTTACATCCATTTGGAACATCTTCCAATTATTTTGAGCAGCAAGAGATATAAGTAACCGATCTGTTTCAAGTTTAGAAACGGGAGCAAATACCTCAGTAAAATCGTCTCCTTCTTTTTGCTTGTATCCTTTTGCAACTAGCCTTACCTTGTACTTATTGATAGAATCATTTAAATTCATCTTTGTCTTGTACACCCATTTGACTCCAATAGAACTCATGTGCGGCGATAAATCTGTAAGCTCCAATGTATCATTATTTTCAATTGAGACAATCTCTTCGTTCATGGCTTCCTCCATACTTTTTTTATATGCATCATCAAACGAAATTGGATCTTCTCATGCAAAGAAAGAAAAAAATACAACATCCTGTTCCACGATTTCATCAGTTACATCATTTAGTTCTTTAATACTTCTCATTTTTCTGATCAGACTAGATGAAGAACTTGATGAAAATTTTGAGGAAGTAAGAGGGATTTCTGTTGGAGTATTATTTTCAGCACTTTCAAAGTCTGTCTCTTCTTTTTCTTCAAGTTCAAATTGAAAAATTTGCAAAGGTTCTTTCTCAGCTGTCATCTCTTCCAAAAATGAATTTTCATCAAACCGGACATCTCGACTTATGAAAGTCGTTTTTGTTACAGGATTATATAGCTTGTATGCCTTACTTCTTTCACTATAACCAATAAAGATGCATTTTTCGGACTTTTCATCTAACTTGCTTCTCATTACATCCGAAATATGTGAGTATGCAACACTCTTAAATATTATTAGATAATGAACATTTGGCTTTCTACCATACCACATCTCATATGGTGTGAAATTCTCCAAGCTTGTTATTGGTGATATGTTAATAAGATAAACGGCGCAGACAACAACTTCAGCCCAAAAACCTTTTGATAACCTCTTCTTTTTAAGAAGACATCTATCCATCTCCATTATTGTTCTGTTTTTAATTTCAGATACAACATTTTGCTGAGGCGTATAACGGACTGTCATCTCATGCTGAATGCCACTATCTCTGTAATATGTCTCAAATTATTTTGAAAAATACTCACCTCCACGATCTGCCCGTAAGCTATTGATTTTTAATCCATTAAAGTTCTCTACTTTTATTTTATAATATTTGAATTTATGAAATGCCTCTGATTTTTCTTTGACACAAGACACCCAAACGTTTCGTGGGTAATCATTAATGAAAGATATAAAATAACGATTACCTACGAAAGATGGAACTGTCATTGGACCACAAAGATCTGAATGAATGAGTTGCAATGGTCTTTTTTCTTTCCACGATGATTTAGACGGAAAAGAAATTTTATGTTGCTTTCCAAACTGACAAGTTTCACCTACATCATCGAGACGATTAATATTTGGTAAACTCATGACCATCGTCTTTCTTGAAAGCATCTCCAATTTTTTATAATTCAAATGTCCAAAACGATCATGCCATAATTTTGCAACTGCTTCATGAGAACTAATCAAGCAAGACATAATCTCATTTTGGAGAGTGAGTGAGAAAAAATTATTTTGTGTTAGTCCAACTTGAGCAACAACCTAATTATTCAATGATAAGTAACTTGTCATGTTTCGCAAGTGAACAGGATACCCCTTCTTCAGTAGATTCCCAACACTAAGCAAATTATTTTTAAGTCCAGTAACAAAATAAACATCAGATATTTTCTCAATCTTACCTTGCTTTGTTTTAAATTCTAATTCACCAACGTCTTTAATTTTGTAAGATTTTTCATCTCCTACTTTTACTTCTCCACAATTAGCTTCAAATAAATATGAAAATAATTTTTTTACCTCTCATATGTTTGCTAGCACCACTATCTATATAGAAAAAATTGTCAATCTCTCCACCATGAGTTACAAGCAATAAAGTTTCTGACTATTTTTCACCATATTAGCTTCATATTTTTCTTTTTCCTTGTACCAACAATCCTTTCCATATGACCAGGCTTGTGAGAATAAAAACACTCAATATAACCATGACGTGTTCCTCTTTGATTTCCACGTCCACATCCTCTTTGCGGACCTTTAAATTTCTGATTTTGGTTTGTTTCTTTCCATTGATTTTCATAATGACCATTTCCAAAAGTATTAGAGCATTTTCCTCTTTGTTTTCCGCGTCCTTTTTGCGAGCCTCTAAAATTCTAATTTTTATTTGTTCTATTCCATTCTCTTGTCGAATGACCATAATCATTTTCCCTCTTATTTGTGGAATATTATTTCTTTTCACTTAGAGACAAGTTTGACTATAGTGCTTGATCTAACGTTACTTCCTTCTTTTTATTATTTAATCTTTTCTCGTAAGCTTTTAATGAGCTCGTTAATTCATCAATCGTCATGATGTTTAAATCCTTAGATTCTTCAATAGCAACCACAATATAATCAAATCTTGAATCCAAAAGGTGTAGAATTTTATCAATTACACGAATATCAACCAATGTTTCCCCATTTATTTTTAATTGGTTCACAATGGACAATACCCATGAACAATAATAAAAAACGGATTCATACGCTATTTTTTGAAAACTTTCGAATTCTCCTCTAAGAGTTTGTAATCAAACTCTTTTTACCTTTTCATCTCATTTGAATGATTTCTCCAAAAATTTACATGCTTATGTTGTTTGAAGTGGCACAAGCAATTGTTTCCCAAACTGCTTCATATTATTGGACTCCTTGATATATCCAAAACAATGTTTTTTATCTTTCTTTCTTGATTTTCTTAGATCTTTTTTGTGTTGGTGTTAATTTTTCTTCTTTGGAAACTTTTACTTCATTGGAGCATTTTTCAACAATTTCTCATTCTTATTGAGATCCTAGTAGAGCCTTCATCTGAGTACTCCATTTATTATAATTATCTTTTGTTAATTGAGGAACAAAAGAGATAGGAATTGAGTTGTTTATCTTGATCGAACAGAGCTCTAGCTCTGATACAAATTGTAGACTTTAATGAGATATTTTTGAAGAAAGAAGAATAAGATTAGAGAGAACAAAAGTATATTTTTTATTTTCCTTTTTTAATATCTTGATTTCGTACATCTCCTATATATATATATATTAGTATAAATATATTATACTCTTTTAATGACAGAATAATATATTTTACTAATATAATATTTTCTTCAAAATATAAAATCAAATCTAAACATATTTTTCTTATATTGAATAATATATTTTCAATTGAATAATATATTTTCAATTTATAATATAGTCTCAATTGAATAATATATGTTATTCAAAATAACATATTAATATTTTATTAAAATATTTTGACCAATTAATTAATTAATTTAGTAAATTAATTAATTAATATATTTCAAGCTTAATTAGTTATTATCCTAACAAATACAAGTAGCATGCTAACCGAGTTTACTGGAGAGGTGATAACGTGGCTGGCAAGTTCGATACAAAAGTAGCCCTTTGGTGGCGTTTTAGTATTATGATTAATGTGTCATCGTCCTACACTATAATTTTTGGCACGCCTTCACTAGCCGTGATGCATGTCTTGGCTTCTCCTATCTAGCATCCGATATTATGTGAACGAGATCGATATGGTATAAAACAGCCAAAAACCCACATGAGTGTGCTATCTGGCATCCTTTACCCAGAAGAAATAACAATAATCATGGTTTTCCAAACCTACTTAAGAGGTATAGATAATGCTCGAGAATCATGATAATTAGAATTAGCCAAACCAAGATAAGTTTTCGAAGAAATAGAGTTGAACCTCGTGCAAAAATAAGTATAGCTATGAATTTATTAGGTAATCTGCGAGTTGTTATTATAGACTTTTTAAATAATAGTCTTGATGTTTTTGTCTCGAAACAGGAGATATAGAAAAGTAGTAGAGGATATTATTTTCCATCGTCTCGTTATAGACCTACGCTTCGCTCGATAAAACAAAAAATACAATTTTTCTCTTTTGGAAAAGCGAGGTTATTGTAGCGAGTGTATATATTGCACATGTTTTGAAATATCCGTGAAACACTTTACCATGTGTGAACAACAAAAGCTGTTCTAGTGCGGAAAAGGTGAGGACAATGACGAATATGCCTAATCTATGGAAAAGGTGAGGACAATGACGAATATGCCTAAACTTCATAGATTTGAATAAAGCTTGTCTAAAGGGTGTTCCATATTCTGCGCATCAATCAAACTGTGGATATTGCATTGGAAAATTACATGTTATGTTATTATTTATGTATGTTTATTTTTGTTACAACCAAATAAGGGTTCATGCAAATGACAAAAAAGAACATAATTTTATAACCGAGCACGAATTATACTCTTACAATGTAATGTTTTTCGATTTTTAATAATGTCGGGGATACCTATCAACGGTTGGTAAATAAAATGTTTGTATACTAATTTAGAGGAAAAATGTTATTCAAGTATCGTCGAGACACGAATAATTTGGTCGATCTAATTGAGACATTAAAAAACTTTGAGTTCATCAATCCTAAAACCGACCCTGGGGTTCACGGTAACTAAACGCGAGATAAAAGTTAACCCTTCACAGATATCACCTATGGTAGCACTGGAGTCGTCCCCCTCAATTAAAGAAGTCTAACTATTAGATGGTCGACTTGAAATACTGAACCATTCCATATCCACTCTTCATATAAATGCTACAAGTTCTTCCAAGTGTTAAAGGGGGTGGTTGTTTCAACTAGATCCTAGACTATGATATACTTTTAATGCGATAAAACGGCATATGGCCATTTCGTCAGCGCGGTCATGCTTTGGAAAGAAGACAATGCTACAAAGACAGTATATTATATGCGTAAAAATTTTATTGATGCAAAAAAGATATATATATATTTAGTTAGAAAAATTGGTTTTGGCACTAATAGTAGTCGCATAAAAACTGCACTCATACTCGCAAAGGCATACTATAGTGGTTGAGTTATCGTTTCTTTTAAAATAAGTTTTACGAAAACCATATATTTATGGTTGGTTAACTAGATGCCGTTTTGAGCCTCGTAATGCCATAAAGGAGTTATTGATAGATAATTTCATTACAAAATTTTAAGCAGAACAACCATATATTTCCATAAGAGAGTATTTACAACAATCTATAAAGTTTCGGTTCCGAACATCCATCAATAAATCAGAGTACAAGGTTGCTATTATAGGTTTTAGCTTAGCTAAATTATGTGGAGCGTCACCTGTTCGATTGCTAGGCACTTCTCTACTTATTCTAAACACTCCCTCAGGCACGTTACGTCAAAAAAATGTTTATTCAAATATTTATTTTCTTTTAACACCACGACCGCCAGTTCTACACTGTACAATTTGACTCAATTCCAAAAATATCAAATAAATTCGTTCACTTGTTAGCCATGATTGCATAAGAGGACCAATCTTCATAATTTGTGAAACAAGAGCTCTCTTGTATTGATTCACTTGTTAGCCATGATTGCTAATAATTAAGTTAGGTCTACTCGATGACCGAACTACGATGTAGAGCCTAAAATTCAGGTATACTCGATTTATTATTGTAATAAACATTTTATATATGCAAGCGTGAATCTACATTTGCTCTGTTGTCTAGGACCAAATGAATCATATTTCATATTGAAAGACCCGAGTGAGATTATAATACCATCATATTTGATAAATAATTATTTTGACGAATCAAACAAGACACAGAGGAGATAACAGTTAGATTTTATTGAGGAGAAACGTGACAATGCTCGACTAAGGATCAATTATTAAACGATTTGAGATATGGCACCGAAATACATTACTAGCTCTAGTAGACCCATTACCTTAAGACTTGAAACATGGTACCATAGTAAAGTACCAGCTTATGTTGACTCCATATTACATAAATATCCTCAAAGATGGCATCCTAATGTGGCACTCAATTAGCAGATTCACTATTTAAGCCCTAAAACATGGAACCTCGGTGTTCTACTAGCTCACATACAAAACGTGAAGATGGGGTGCAACACCATTAGTAGTAGACATTTCAGATACATAACTCAAAAAAGTTCGAGATTCTTAGGTTAAGTATGTCATGATTTAGTGACAACCAAATCCCTAAGTTTAAATATACATATCTGCACCAAAGAGGCGAAATACACAAAGCACATGGTAGTAAAACATTGCCACCATGGTAATTTAAATAAGTTTAAATATGCTTATATGCACCAAAAATATGCCTTCGACCTCCTAATGACTTAGTAGCAAGTTAACAAAATATTCCGCCTTTATAACTGAGAATTTCATCAACAAGAAAAGAAAAAAAGAAATAAATAAATAATTATGCGGTTGGAAGATTGTTCTTAGAAGCAACATCATCTTGAGGAAGCACAAGGTCGTCAATATTGGAACATGATTCAAATTCATGATGTTCATCATCATATGAATCATACTGTGAGCCAGAACCGTCCTAATCAGAAGGGGAGCATTATATTTGGGAAGGAATCTTGTCATGAGAAACTAAGTCTCACATATCTTCTAAGTCCACAACATGACCAAAGATATGATGAAAGATCAACACAATATATTCAGACTTTTGGTCTGCAACTAGTCAACCCTTATTTTGAGTCTCCGAGAGAATGTCTTCAAACTTTTAAAGTTCTTCGACCACTGCACGATAGCACTCATGCACCTTTTCTCGTTGTATGTCATTCAATGACAATTTTTTTTATTTCAGTCTTACCCGTTTCTTTTACCTTCTCGGCTGCCTCTTCTTAACTAGATTTATATCCATCTGGTCTTACTCACATCCGACTTAAGATTCCCTTCCATAAGCAAAAGAAGAGAAACATCTGGCACGTGCATCCCATAAAATGACTGTAGATTTTGTATGATCTCGAATATGTTATCAAATAGTCTTCATTAGAAGAATAAGTTAATTTCTTAACGAAAAATTAGAAATAATTTACATATTATTAATACGGATAAAAATGTATACCTCAAATCCTACTTCCACTTCCCAAACTACAAATTTTATAAGCGTTCGACCACGAACACTTATGAACATTCATATAGCCTTTCAACCAACGAAGGACAAGAAAAACCTGGTTTCACATGATTTGGGGCACTTTATCTAACTCAACCAGAGGAGAGCTTCACCTTTTTCAACCTCCTAAACAACTCAACCAGAGGAAAGCTTCACATTTTTCAACCTCCTAATCAACTCGCGGTCCATGGCCATATCTATTATTGGATGCATAACGTAAGTAGGACTTCCTCCATAATATTTTTCGGGACCACCTTCTGGTTGAGCTAATTAAGGATAACTATTTTTCCGCTCTTCCTAAGAATATTAGAGCCTCTCTTGAAGGGGTTCCGCTTGCTCTGGATTTTGTTCAGTGTATGAAATTTCAGTGTCATCGTCAATTTAGTCATTGTTTGATTGATTTTTTATTCATATTCTTCACCGCCAACACTTATGAACGTTCATTTATCGTGACTGCCTCATTCAGAGCATCACCCCCCCCCCCCCCCCCCCCGGCCCGAGATGATGGAACCTCTATTAAATTTATAGTTGTTAATTAAGTCATGACGAGTTACATTAATTTTTTATCATCAATTATCTTTAACGGTTATTGACTCTATTTAATAACCTTCTACATGCTTTGATCATGTAATTTCCTTGTAGGAATCACCAATCTATAGTTATTCATCTGTAGACCTATGTATGACCACATTGGTTTGTCTGGATGACCTCTGCTTGTTATAGAACTCGGATATGAGATGTCACCCCACTTACGTTCGGTTCTGTTTAAGGACTCTGTTTGGATCTACTTGGTTATTCCTTGTTAGGTGTTGTCGCTTCCTCATAACTAGGGCTCTACTCGACTATTGATCTTGACACATAGATGATGTTTCCTGAGTTATTGACATATGGTGTGATGGTCTTTCTGTTTAGTTTTTGCGTGCAACGTTGATATCATGCTCGACGCAAAAACCCCTTGGTATGGCCTCGTTTAAGCCTTAGTTTATTATCATCTTCTCTTAGTTTTTCCAATTGTATCAACTTTGATAAGGGCGACCTTATCAAGGATTCCCATAGTCTATAGATTAAATTTTGTAAAAAGATATTCGAGGGAATAACTAATTCTGGGGAAGAGTATATGGGAAGAGCCGAAAACATGGTTTGAGACATGACCTTGTACTATACTGTGTCAGATACTAAGTTGATTGATTTTTAGTGTTACAATGACAAGTGGTTTGTTTTAGACGATGCATATGCCATGATGGTTCTGACACAATGATGAAAGAGTACATCACTTTGAGTCTCATGAAGCGTGTTACTTTAATTAATGTAAACGAAAAATAGCATCCCATCACGCATGGAGTGTAGGGCCAATTACTAGGGTAAATCGATTTAAAATTAATCTTTCCACATATTGACTTAATTTGGGATTTTTCTCTCAGAGAGGGAAGGTCAGCTACATGATCGCAGTAACTATGGTAAGATGGGCCTTTGACGGCCCGCACTTCATGCTCGGTCTTAGCCCCTCTTACTAGACTTTTGGTTGTTGCCCGTTAAGGTTCCACATTGAAGATTGTGAATAGCTATTGTTACTCAACATCCCTCATCATGGGCTGAACGAGTTTCTTTACTCTGACTGGGTTTTTTATGGTGCTCTTGTTAGTTAACAAACTTAATGAGCTCACTAATTTTTATCAGTGTTTGAATTTCCTCCTTGAACCGCCAGCACTCATTGGTCGGGTGATTGTGGTCGTTATGATAAAAGCAGAAGTGCATGCTCGAACGCTTGTAGCCAAGGGCCGCTCATACTGTGAGAGGGAAAATACCTTGTCCTTCCCATCGTGTGATCATAGATAATTAAAATCTTCTCGGTTAAAAGGTTAAATGCCACGAGCACTTTCACGGCGAGGCCTTTCCTCCATTATTCTCCTTTTGTACGAGTCTCCTTTCATAGCATTGTCAACCCGAATAAATTGGTCCGCTCAGGCTAAAAGATCACCCATTAACTTCATAGAAAAATAGACTAGATCCGCGTAAAATTGCCCCTTCGGTCAAAGCATATTTTGATGGATGCGACAACCATATTTTCATCCAAATCTGGGAAGGAATTCATGGTATGAACAAAATGCTTGACATAACTTTTCAATATCTTACATTTCCTTTGGTAGAGGTCCATAATGGAGTCGCTTTCACGCCAGATCTCGCCATTGCCAACAAATATTTCTCTAAAGGTGCCCTATAAACCGGTTAGATCATAAATAGATCTCTTATGCAAACTACTAATCCAGTCAATGGCTTTAAAAGCCATCATCATATTTCATAATTGTTCCAAATTCCTTTCTAGATAGCATGTGATGTTGTATTCTACCTCAAGCTCGAAATGCTCTGCAACGACTACCGTTGCAAATGGAGCAATCTTTGGTCCAGTTGCAGTACGAGCCTAGCTGTCGTGAGCTATCGCTTCAATGATGTTTGCATCCTAATTCCTCCATATTAACGGCACCGTTATGAGGTACCTGAATCTGTTCGTCGACCTGATCCACCACAGCCCTCTGATTGTCTGTAGTATTGATTCGCTTTGGAATATCTTTTTCGATCCTAAACCATGTTACTACCACGGTTCATAAACTTTTGTTGTGTGTTTTATGTTCTGATTTCCCACAAATGGTGCCAAATTTATTAGAGGAAAATCTCACGAATAATTTGGCAAGTAGTAAATTTGTTAATCTGTGAAGAAAAGATAAATATTTACACGTTTGGGATCCTATTTGTACACCTCATAGTTCACTTTCTCTTTCTCACTAAATACATAATTACTTTAAATGTGATTGTGGACCTAAATTTATGGTCGCTACTTAAGTCATCACCAGTTACGCTGATTTTTTTCATCAATTATCTTTAACGGGTAATGACTCTATCTAATCACGTTCATCATGTGTTGATGAAGTTTGCAGCTCACATGCATCAATAACTGATAGTTATTCATCTGTAAACCTCGGTATGACCATATCTAATTCTGTAGATGGTCTCTGCTCGTTTTAGACATCGGGTAAGAGATCTCGCCCAACTTACACTTGGTTCTATTTATGGCTTCTACCCGAATTTGCTTGGCCATTCCTTGTAAGGTGATGTCGGTTCATCATAATTGGGCCTTTTCTCGAATATCGGTCTTGACACGCAGATTATGCTTCCTGAGTTGTTGATATATATTGCGATGGTCCTTCGTTTTAGTCGTTCTGTGCAACGTTGATATCATGTTTGTGGGTTACCTATGTTAAACACAAAGACCCCTCGATTTTTCCTAGTTTAGGCCTCAGTTTATTACCATCTTCTCTTACCTTCCCAATTGTATCAACTACGATGAGGGTGACCTTATCAACAACGAAGGTATACACTTTCAGAAAATTCATGCAAAAAATGAAAATAAGAGTTATTGCCTGAAAAAATGTGCATAAAAATTATATATATTTATTAACGGATGAGAACCATCATATCACGTAATAGAGGACAATCAGATCATAACATAAAAACTTCAATATCCATTTCTCCTGGAGAGCATAAGTAGTAACACGTTGTTCCACCAATTATACACCCAAATTGACAGGTTCAAGAAGGAGCCTCCCCATCTGTAATGCTCTTGTCTTAATAAACATGTCAAACACGTTTTAGAGAAAAAAGTCCACCAAAAATACTGGGATCGCGATGTCACAAATAATATAGTTAAGACATCTCTCAGTTGCTTATAATACTTTTAGAGTACAAAACATATAATTTATCCACCTACGTTCTGTTCAAACATAATCTGAGTCTATACAAACTTAAAATAAAAAATTAATAAAGAGGAAAATTGACTCACAATGAGTGAAAATATTCTAGCTTGCGAGTAGTTCTTTGAATCATATTATTCATGTTTTTCTCTTTAGCGCGTTCGCGAACCACTTAACAACACAGTCATAAACGTTGTTCTATCATCAGGTTAAACTTTAGAAAATCACGATCTTACCACTCGTGGAAGAATAACATTATATTTTCATAAAAAGAGCAATGAATAATAAGGACTAGTAAGGTACAAAGAGTGATTCCATATTTTTGAACTCAATATACCGAAAAACGACCTTTTCTGATATTATGTCTTTATATTACCCATCAGCCTTGATGACACTTAATTCATGCAAATTCATCTTCTTATCATCACTTCATTCATTTTCAGTCTCTATTTTCTTACCGTTGTCTGCCTTTACAACATTCTCATGTTGGAAAAAATATAAAACACACTCACTTAGAAAAAACAAATTTTATTTCACTTTAAAAGAAGGAAAATTACAAAAAAAATCTAATAACTCACACTACAATAGATATTTTTTATTTCACTCAAGAGAGCTATATTATCTCTCTTTATTTAACTACTCTTCGTTTCTTTTTTACATTTAAAATGGTGGGTGAGCTTTACTATTTAAGGAAACTAAGCTTCCAAAACAAGCCAACAAAGTATACCTTCTAAAATAAGCCAAGAAGATACTTTCTTCATGAGCCTTCTTGAGTGGGATTTATTGGACCTCATTATTAGATCAAGTTTATGATCCAACACTTTCCATTAAACTTGAATCCGATGACCCTTATTAAAAACAATTAATCTCTTGAAGTATTTTTATTTTTAATGACTTGGTAAAAATCTCGGCAGTTTGATCTAATGTTTTCACATATTTAACTTACATATCATGTCTTGAAATTCACTCCCTTATAGAATGGTAGTGAACAATAATATGCTTGATTCGATCATGGAATACTGGATTCTTAGCTAAGGTGATGGCTGGCTTATTATCGACATACATCTTAATCAACTTTTTTTTATTAATTATATCATCTTCAATAGATTACTAAGCCAAATTGCATGACTAGTGCATGTAGTAGCAAAAATATATTATGCCTCACGTGTAGACAACGTCATAATCGGTTGTTTCTTTGAAATCCATTTGACAACAATATTTCCTATAGAAAATAAAAATATACTAGTACTCCTTCAATTATATATGTCCTCACCTCAATCAATATCGTTATACCCAACAAGCTTGTCATTATTGGAAACTGAATAGACTAAGCTAAATTGAATTATACCTTTCAGGTAGCGAATCATTCTCTTTAGAGCATTAAAATGGGTTATTGTTGGAGATTCAATGTAGCGACTAAAAAATCTAACTGCATGAAGAATATTTGGCCTCACACAAGTTATATATCGTAGATCCCCCCCAAAAAAACTTTTGAATAATGTCGGATTTACATTTTTGTTTTCTTTATGTTTGGATATTTTGACCCCAAACTCCATGGCTGTGCTTATTAGCTTAAAGTTCTTCATCATAACCTTCTTAATTATATATTTTTCATAAATTTCTTGTGAGATGAAAATTACATCATTTTGTTGCTTAAATTTAATGCCATGTTCGTACGCCATAATTCTCATATATGTCATCTCGAATTGGTTCATGGTCACTTCTTTGAATTTATTTAACATGTTTGGCCTACTTTCAGTAAAGATCAAATCGTCCAAAAAGAGGCACACAATCAAAATATCTGTCTTTTTTTATCTTGGTATATAGAGCGTGCTCATAGGGAAAACGTTCTCTCTGGAATGCTTTTTTATTATACTATTTCATATCTTTGGTGCTTATTTTTAGCATGTACATAGCCTTCTTTAGCTTTAACATCTTATCTTTGTGACCTTGGACTTCTTACTCTAATGGTTGTTGAATGTAGACTTCTTCTTTAAAAACGTCATTTGGAAATTCTAAATTTAAATCGATTTGTTGGATCTTCCACTTATTTTGAGTTGGAAAAGAAATTATTAGTCTAATAGTTTATAATCGGGCAACGGGGGTGAATACCACATCATAGTCAATTCCAACCTTTTGAGAAGCCTTATTTTATCTTATTCAATCTTCCCTTATTATTTATATTTGTTTTGTATAACCATTTGACTCTTATTGTCTTGTACCCTTTGAGAAGTGAGGTGAGTTCCCACATGTCATTCTTCTCGATGAATCTAATTTCTTCATCCATCGTTACTCTTTATTTCTTTATCTTGTGTCACTTCTTGAAATGTCACTGGTTCACAATTAGCGAAGAGAGAAAAGACTGTAAGGTTATCCATTATTTCAGTTACCTCATAAAAATCTCAAAGGCTTCTTATACGTTTCATAACTCTAACTTTGACTACCTTTTGACGATGAGGAATGTGATGAATCTCCATTAGTAGTTGATAGTGTTCAAGAATGTCGAGTTGCAAGCTCTTCTGATTTTTCAGTCGATGTTTGCTCATCTTCTTTAATTTGGAGGGAAAAGGTACAATCATTTGTATGAGACCCAAACTCTCATTTGCCTTCTTTATCAAATATCACTCAACATAACCTTATTGTTTCGAATGTATAATTTTTATCATTTTGAACTTGAGTTATAACCCATGAAGATAAAACTCTTGTTTTTATAATCCAGTATGGTTCCTTGTTCTTCTCATACATGGGCATGAGCTACACTTCCAAATTCTCTAAAATGGGAAAATACGGGATTTGTTCCACTCTATGATTCCTATGATGTCATTCTTAAAATAATTCTTATTGGATATCGGTTGGACAAGTATACTGCACATCACACAACTTCCGCCCAAAATGCCTTAGGATAGTTGTTTCTTTTGAGCATGATTCGCCATATCTAGGATTGTTTTGTTTCTATTTTCTTCCACACCATTTTGTTGAGGAGGTCTGGAACTGTTAAGTGGCGAAGAATTCCATTTACTTCGCAAAAGTCTTGGAATTCACTGGATGTGAATTCTCTTCCTCTGTCAGATGTTATAGTTTCAATCTTATTTACACTCTCATTTTCTACAATTTTCTTAGAAATTCTTAAATATTCCAAAGACTTTGGATTTCTATTTCAAGGAATATATCCAATTTTTTCTTGAAAAATAATTAATGAAGAGAATGTTATAATTACTTTTACATGAAAATCTCGGCTTCATTGGACCACACACATTGGTATTAATAATCTCGAGAGGTTTATTAGCTCTTGATTCTAACTTATGCAGAAAACGTTTTCTGAATCGCTTCCCAAATAAATATCATTTGCATAGTTGTTTAGGGTGATTGATACACGCTAATCCTTCACCATTTCTTTTCTGGATAATAACTTTAAACTTGTAGAGTTTCAATGCCCAATTCGAATTTGTCATAGACACAACACATATTTGTAACAAGCCTTAAGACACTTTGAGACATCGTTTGAATATACAAATAAAATATTATATTCGACATTTGAGCTTAGGCAATAAAACTTTCTTCGTCATCTCTCATAAAATGATTATAATTTTTCATATGAATATCATAGTCTTTTTCTATGAGTTGTCTCAAGCTCAAGGTGTTGTTTTTATATCTAGGTACATAATAGACATTTTAAATTAATCGGTGACTACCACATTTTGCATGAATAAGAATGTTATTTTTTTATTTCATCGATCTTTTGGTATCATCTCTCATGTATATGGTTGTTTTCACCGGTGTTAAGATACCATGTATTCTCTTGACCTTCATTGATGTCTTTGTATGTTGGTAACAACATATCTTTATCTGCAGTATTTTCCTCTAAGTAGCAGGCCTTTTCTTCAACTTTATTATTGTGAGCTCTGCATTATAAAAGATAATGTCCAAACCTCTTACATTTATAGCACTGAACTTAAAAAAAATTCATACTTCTAGTTCGAATAACTTATTCTACGGCTTCATGTTGAACTTTTTCATATCTTGTAGCTGTTATTGGAATAATTATTTTTGTAATTCCATCCACATCCACGACAATGACTACCACCTCGTTTGGGGCCTTACCTCTGCTTCTGTCATGTTGTTTTATAGCCTTCCATTGTCTTTTATGAACATCTTTGATTTATACTTTAAGGAGTTGCTAACTAATCTTTTGTTTCTTCTTGTGCTTTTATTCATAGGCTTGTAATGATGATTGGAATTCTTCAATCATCATTTCCTCAAATTCTTTAGTTTCTTCAATCGTCATGAATATGTACTAAAATTTGGGATCCAACGAAGAGAGTATTTTCTATATTACTCTTACATTTTTTTTAACTTCTCATGATTCATTTTTAACTAATTAGAACAGTTTCTACTCTTGAGAAATATTCTACATAAAAAATTAACGCTTTCATGTGTAACAATTTGAATTCACCTCTTAACGTTTGGAGACGAACCTTTTTCACTTTTTCGAATCTTTTTTAAGATATTTGTAAATTTTAAAATGCTTGCTTGGCAAAAGATGCGCTCGAAATCTTTTCGAAGTCATCGTCATCTAGTACTTGATAGAGAGGAAGATAACTTTTTTATCTCTCTTTCTTGAATCATTCCAAGTTGTTTTCTCGTCTTGAGTAAGGGTACCTTCATCTTCGGGCTCGTTGAAGCCTTTTTCTACGGCATCCCACACATCGTATACTCTAATAAGAGCATTCATCTTGATACTCCAGTTATCATAATTGTTGTTGTTCAGTGTTGGAACTTGGAAAGATAATACGCCGTTTGTTATATCATTTAATATGTTGAAGATTTTAGGAACAAAACTTTTGAATTGGGTTTGTAGATCTTATACCGTTTTGTTAGCAAAATATATGAAACATATTCACAATAAAAAACTCTTATCTAATTTTGAAATGAAGAAAATTAAAAAAAAAAGACTCTTATTTTAGATAGATAGTTTTTTCTCGCTCAATAGAACAATCTCATTTTTTTTAATTTAATTTTTCTCTCTTAATTTATATCTAAAATGGTGGATGAAGTCGACTATTTATACAAAAACTAAACTTTCAAAAAAAATCGACATAATATAATGACTAAATCTAAAAAATACTTTCTTTGTAAGCTTCTTTAAATGGATTCGTTTCGATTAAACTAAAGAATTGCTCGACTTGTTAGAGCTTCCCATCAAACATTGACTTGTGGTCTAATGACAATTTACTTTTGTTGGGTTAAATAATAAAATTCAATAAAGCCCAGTTAAAAAGGCCCATAAGGTATAGTGACTACTGACTAGACAATGACTCCAACTCCCGATAGAAATAGTCAATAATGTAGAAGGTGACTTCCAGTTATTCCAGACCTCCACATATATAAAAGCACCGATCGAATGTCCCTTCTTCGTATAGTTGATCCCTGTCCGCTACTCTTCAGCATGATTTGAACTTCTCTCCGTTTCGATACCACTTTCTTTGATCAACAAATCCATGGTCTCGTTACCGACATACTCGAGAACTTGCGTTCCCTTTGGGGTATATGTTTTTCCTGTCTGTAATATCGGGACAAATTATCATGCGAGTTAGCATAAAAATGATAAGGAAAACAGTATTTAATAACACTAACCTCTAGTAAAACATGGTGCAGCTGATCTAGCTGATGCTGGTAAACTACCTTGTTGACTAGTTACCGCAAGGTTTGTAGCAGAATGCTAAGCCTGGATAAAAATATTTTCATTCACTAACCTGCAACTTAACCTTCATATTGGATTGTCCTTAGCTGAATATATCAATAAGAGACATAAATTAAATTCGTAATGTTATAGTTAGAAAACCAAAGGCCTTTATGGTTATATCCTGTTTGTGGTGAAAGTTGCAAAAGAGCCTCTCTCGGCCATATAAGTGATAACAATGGAATGAATAACAATCCATATGTTTAGAAAGCGTACAAGTATAAGCCCGCAAGAGTCTGGTTTCTGAATAGAAACCCTAAATATAAATGAATGAAAGTATTAAAAGACTAATATCAACATGTGATCTATTGAGCAAAAAGGATGCCAATCACACCATAATTGTCATATGAAGTTACAGTCTCAAATTTTGAATATGGAAACTCTCCTAGGTGGTGCCATAATGATCCTTATATTCTTACAAAGTGGCATGCCTCAGACAAAAGAAACAAGTTTGTTATTCAAATATAGATAACGTATATCCTTCATCCAGTAACTACCATAATCACTAAAATATTTAACTGATTTCTGAGAACATATTTTTGTAGGGCCTGCTCACTTCTCTCTCACATTTATTAGTGTGGGCCCTACCTTTTGCTTTCTTACAAGAAACAACTAAGCATTAAATGAAGGGTGACTTACAAGCAACCTCTTTCATTTAATGCAAATGGGTTTCTTGCAAGTAACCACTGGCTTCATTTGGAAGCATAAATGGCTTCCTTTGTAAGCTTTGTTTTGCTATAAATAGGACCATGAGTTGGTCTTGGATAGCATCACTTGAAGCAATTGAAAGAAACATTCTAGAGTGCAATATTGTGTGACACAATTTAGAGAGAAACACTTTGAGTGAGAGAGAAATACGGGTAGTGTTTAGGAGAATTTGTTTGAGTAATCAGTGAGATTACTATTCTCTTTTGGGGTATAATATTTGGGCTGAGAAAGGTGAGTGTATAACTCTTGAGTGTATGGAGTGAGACTCCAATATTTGTAATATTTTTGAGTTATAGTGATTCTTATTTTTCTCCCGTGGGCGTAGGGAAATTAGCCGAACCACGTTAATTTTTTTTCTCTTGTTTGTTCTAATTTCCGCATTCGTGGGATTATTTTTCCCAACAACTGGTATCAGAGCCAACTTGCAGTTCCATATCCTTCTTCTTCGTACAAAATGGAGGAACGTACGAATATTGGTGGCAATTCCATGATCATACTCACGGAAACAAATTATTCCATTTGGAAAACCATGATGGAAGATTTGTTGTATTGTAAAGACTTGTTTGATCCTATTGAATTAATAGGAATCAAACAAGGTGCAACAAGTGAAGCAGATTGGAAGAAACTCAACCGTAAAGCTGTTAGTGTGATTCGACAGTGGGTTGAAACAAGGGCGATTCGCGACACCGCAAAAGAAACTGATGCTTTCAAATTATGGAAGCATTTAGAAGAAATGTATGAGCCCAAAAATGCTCAAAATAAAGCTTTCATCATAAAGAGACTTGTGAACCTTAAACTTTATGATGGGCAAAGTGTATCTGACCACTTGGCGAAATTTGACGAGATTCTCGACAATTTGACGAACATGGAGCTGGCCCTAGCTGAAGAAATTCAAGCGTTGATTTTGTTAAGTTCTTTACCAGATAGCTGAGAAACACTTGTGGTAGCTCTTAGCAATTCAGCACCACAAGGAAAGGTGACGTTAAGCATGGTAAAGGAAAGTATCAACAGAGAAGGCAAAAGAAGAGCGGAGCAAAGCTCTTTCAGCCACCCTCAAGGACAAGCACTAGTCATGGAGAGAGGAAGAACTAGAAACAAAAATTTCTCGAGAGACAGGCGAAACAAAAGCAAGTTTAGAGGCAGATCAAAGTCAAGAGGCGACTTCACTTGCAACTACTGTCATAAACCTGGACATTTCAAGAAAGATTGTTGGAAGCTGAGAGAAAAGGAGGCTAAGGAAAATAATGAAGACAATAGAGGAAATGCAGCTATCATATCCAACGATGGTGAAACATACCTAATTTTTGACGATGGACGTGTCAACCTCGCATGCCAAGACACATGGATGATTGATCCTGGAGCATCATTCCATGTAACAGCCGATAGAAGTCTTTTGACTACTTACACAAGTGGTGAGTTCGGTTTTGTCAAGATGGGAAATGAGGCAAGATGTGAAATTGTTGGACGAGGTGATGCAACACTGGAAACTAGCAGTGGTCGCAAGCTGTTATTAAAAGATGTTCGACATGTTCCAGACATCCGTATCAATTTGATCTCCACTGGTCAGCTTGACGATATGGGATACGAAAACACATTTGGAAATGGAGTTTGGAAGCTTAAGAAAAGAAATCTGGTCGTGGCCAGAGGTAAGAAGATTGATCGTTTGCATTATATGCAAAAAAAACAATCAAGTGGAGTAGAAGCGAATGCGATCAAGTATGAAGACTCGGCGAATTTATGGCACGCCAGACTTGGTCATATGAGTGAGAAAGGACTTAAAATTTTCACGAAAGAAAATCTTCTACCGAATCTTCCAAATATTCATTTGAAGCAATGCACTCATTGTTTGGCAGGAAAACAACACAGAGTCGCATTTCGAGCAGGACGACCACATAGAAAGAATAATATTCTTGATCTAATACATACAAATGTATGTTCTATGGGTGACAGAAGTATCGGCGGATCATTATACTTTGTCACATTCATTGATGATCATTCCAGAAAGGTGTGGGCTTATCCTTTGAAGACCAAAGATCAAGTGTTAGAAGTATTCAAGAAGTTCCATGCCAACGTTGAAAGGCAAACTGGAAAACTTTTGAAATGTATTCGCTCCGACAATGGTGGTGAATACATTGGACCATTTGAAGAATACTGTAGAGTTCATGGTATCAGGCTTGAGAGATCGGTACCCAAGACCCCGCAACATAATGGTGTTGCAGAAAGAATGAATAGAACTATTTGTAACAAGATCGTGTGCATGCTCTCCCCTTCAAGATTGTCAAAGTCCTTCTGGGGTGAAGCATTGATGATGGCAGTAGATCTTGTCAACTTATCCCCTTCAGTTCCTTTAAATGGTGCAATTCCCGAAAGAATATGGACCGGGAAAGACATAAGTTACAAACACTTGAAGGTGTTTGGGTGTAAGGCGTTCGTACATGTCCCTCGAGATGAAAGATCCAAGCTGGATGAGAAAACCAAAGAATGCATATTTCTTGGTTACGGACATGATGAGTTTGGTTATAGACTTTGGAATCCAAGAAGTAGAAAAGTCGTTCGAAGTAGAGATGTTGTGTTCTTCGAAGACCAAACTCTTGGAGATATGAAGAACGACGAGAATACAAAATCAGATGTCAATACTAAAATTGACTTAGTTCAAGATGCACCATTTCCAGTTGAGTATGAGGATCGTGGCGAGGCTCCCGACCATGAAGAAACAGTTGACGTTGAAGGAAATCATATTGAAGAACCCCATTTGGGAAGATCCAATAGAGATCGTCGGCCTTCGACTAGATATCCAACAAATGAGTATGTGTTACTAACTGACGGGGGAGAACCTGAATGTTTTGAAGAAGCTGTGCTGCACATTCAAAAGAAGGAGTGGTGGAAAGCCATGCAAGAAGAGATGAAGTCATTGCATGAGAACCACACAAACGATTTGGTAGAGTTACCAAAAGGGAAGAAAGCACTCAACAATAAATGGGTGTTTAAGCTGAAGACAGAAGAAGGAAATCCACAACCAAGATACAAGGCGCGGCTGGTTGTTAAAGGATTTGGTCAAAGAAAAGGTATTGATTTTGAAGAAATATTTTCACCTGTAGTAAAAATGTCATCTATTCGTGTTGTTCTTGGAATAATTGCTAGCTTGAATTTGGAAGTTGAACAACTTGATGTGAAAACTGCTTTTCTCCATGGTGATTTGGAAGAAGAAATTTACATGAAGCAACCTGAAGGGTTTGAGACTAAAGATAAAGAGCATTTGGTCTGCAAACTAAAGAAGAGTTTGTACGGTCTCAAACAAGCCCCACGCCAGTGGTATAAAAGGTTTGATTCATTCATGGTGGAACACGGGTATAATAAGACTTCATCTGACCATTGTGTCTTCATTAAGATATTTTCTGAAAATAATTTTATCATCCTCATGCTTTACGTGGATGATATGCTAATTGTTGGTCGTGATATTAGAAAGATTTAGAAGTTGAAGATGGAGCTCAGCAAATCTTTCGCAATGAAGAATTTGGGTCCCGCAAAGCAAATTCTTGGGATAAAAATCACTCGAGATAGGGTGAACAACAAATTATGGTTGTCCCAGGAAAAATATATTGAGAAGGTTTTAGAAAGATTCAGCATGAGCAAAGCAAAACCTGTTACTTCTCCACTGGCAGGGAATTTTAAACTTTATTCCAAGCAATCACCTACAAAAGAAAGTGAGATGGAAGAAATGAATAAAATACCTTACTCTTCAGCTGTTGGCAGTTTGATGTATGCCATGGTTTGTACAAGACCTGATATTGCTCATGTCGTCGGAGTAGTCAGCCGATTTTTATCTAATCCTGGAAAAGAGCATTGGGAAGCTGTAAATTGGATATTCAGGTATCTTCGAGGAACATCTCAATTATGTTTATGTTTTGGAAATGGTAAACCTATTCTTGAAGGCTACACGGATTCAGATATGGCTGGTGATGTTGATAGTAGGAAATCTATTTCGGGATATTTGATGACGTTTTCAGGGGGAGCAATTTCGTGGCAATCAAGATTATAGAAATGCGTTGCATTATCCACTACCGAGGCTGAATATATTGCCATTACTGAAGCTAGTAAAGAACTTTTATGGTTAAAGAAGTTTCTTATAGAGCTGGGCCTTAATCAAGAAAACTATACTCTCCACTGCGATAGTCAAAGCGCTATTCATCTTAGCAAAAATCCAAGTTTGCATTCGAGATCGAAACATATTAATGTTCGATACCATTGGATTCGTGAAACATTAGAGTCAAAGCAGCTGATTATTAAGAAGATTCATACCGATGACAATGGATCAGATATGATGACAAAGTCACTGCCGAAACAAAAGCTTGATGTATGCACAGAGGTTGCCGGACTGGTAACACTCTCCTCCTGAGCAGGCGGGGGAGATTTGTAGGGCCTGCTCACTTCTCTCTCACATTTATTAGTGTGGGCCCTACCTTTTGGTTTCTTACAAGAAACAACTAAGCATTAAATGAAGGGTGACTTACAAGCAACCTCCTTTCATTTAATGCAAATGGGTTTCTTGCAAGTAACCACTAGCTTCATTTGGAAGCATAACTGGCTTCCTTTGTAAGCTTTGTTTTGCTATAAATAGGAACATGAGTTGGTCTTGGATAGCATCACTTGAAGCAATTGAAAGAAACATTCTAGAGTGCAATATTGTGTGTGACACAATTTAGAGAGAAACACTTTGAGTGAGAGAGAAATACGGGTAGTGTTTAGGAGAATTTGTTTGAGTAATCTGTGAGATTACTATTCTCTTTTGGGGTATAATATTTGGGGTGAGAAAGGTGAGTGTATAACTCTTGAGTGTATGGAGTGAGACTCCAATATTTGTAATATTTTTTAGTTATAGTGATTTTTATTTTTCTCCCGTGGACGTAGGCAAATTAGCCGAACCAATTAATTTTTTTTTTCTCTTGTTTGTTCTAATTTCCGCATTCGTGGGATTATTTTTCCCAACAATTTTAACTTAGGAAGAACCCTAATCTAATGGTGAAGACATAAACAAAAAGAGACTGATTGTCTCGTTTGTTGAAGACTTTGGCCCTATACAATATCTATGGCCCAGCACAAAATAATAAGAGTCCATACACTTTTTTTAATCAAAACACAATCGTTTTGATTCTAACTAAATTTTGTTAGAATATCTGCTTTGGTAGATAAGATCTACAGCTTGGGAATTGATTTTCACTAGCTCCGTAACAGCCTTGAAGTCTCTCAATATGTACTGCCCTGAAGTGCGGAAAAGGTAGTGAATGAAATATACATAATTTATTAATATTTTAATTATATAAGTCACTCTCAAATCTCACTTGGTATTAGAGAATTTATCTTCGATGGCTAACCAAGATTCATCCATAACGTCTGAGACAAATGCCACATTAACCAACGACATACTCAATAGCAACAACATTGGTGATCTGAAGAAAAATCAGATAAATGCCTCCAATTCAGTAAGGTTAGGCATAAATAACTACTCCCTCTGTCCCAAATTGTTAGTCGTTTTAACTCTTTGTGCATCAATTGAGGAATGTAATCATTATTCTTGAAAAGGTAAAAAGTTTTTCTATTTTCCATAAATGACCTTTTTATTTAATATAGATGGTGAACAAGACTTAAGTAAATAGGAATTAAGATAGAGGGTAGAAATGTAAACTAACCATTAATACCATCTTGGGATTTGAGAACGTCATTTAATTTGGGACACCAAATTTTTTCTAGAACGTCATTTATTTTGGGACGGAGGGAGTACTTGTTAGGGAAGAATATGGTTTTGCCAATCATTATAGGCAACCAAGTGATGATGAGTCTATCATCCTAAGTTAGTAACTAATTCTAATGAAAATATTTTTAAAAAGCTGATTATATAACATGGATAGGCAAAGACCAACTACTTTTGAGCTGGTTATATATACCATGACCATAGAAATTGCCTTCCAATTAATGGAGGTTAACACAACTAAAGAACTATGGGATCTTATGACAAGATTTTCTGGAACACAAAATAGGTCTAGGTTAAACTATCTTAGTCTGAGTTTCAAATAACTCGAAAGGGAAATTGTTCTATGGAGGATAACCTTAACAATATAAAAAGTCTAGTTAATGATCTTAATCTAGCTGGGTCTCATTTGCCTTTAGATGACTTGTTCTCACATATACTAAATGGTTTAGATGCTGAATATAACCTACAATCCATTCTACTCATATATGAGAGTAGACTTGATCAGTTGAATAAACTTAGTAATGATGTTGCTAGTCTGAACTTTGTTTATGCAAACTACACTTCGAACAGAGGCAAAATTCCTAATGGAAATAACAGACTTAGGAATAACTACACTAACAGTTAGAGAGTGTTAAACAATTTCAGATCTAGAGGTTTTCAAAGCAGATTTAATAACTTGAGAGGAAAAAACTCTTACAGAGGAAGTAGAGGTGGAAGATTCACCACCCCTAACAAACCTACATGTCAAGTATGTGGTATGTATGGAACCACATGCGCCTACTGTTACTACATGGAGGATTTGATAGCGATGGGAAATCTAAACAACAATCAAAACAAGGCTGACATTGAACCTAATAATTTTCTTACACCACAAGGATCAAACACAGACACACACACACATATGAAGCATGATATCTAGACAATTTGGCTACTCATCATGTCACAGGAGCCCTAAACATACTGGAGGATAAATAAAAGTACTATGATAAGAATACTATAAGTATGGCAGTGGTCAGAAACTAAACATAGATCATTTAGGCACATCCACCATTAAAGCTCTTGATAACAAGACTTTAACACTAAGAAATATCCTTCATTCACCAAATATCAATAAAAAAATTACTATATGTTCATTAACTTACCTTATCTAATCCTATTTTTGTTGAATTTCATGCTAATTGTTGTTTTGTTAAGGACAAGGTCACATGGACAGTTCTACTCATATGGACAACTATGCATGGTCTTTACAAATTGAAATATGCAGTACATGCAGAGCATTCCAGAAAATTGAGAGTCTTTACTCTAACACTCTAAGTTTTCCTAGTTTTCCTAAGGATAAAATTATTTTGTCTAAAGATGTTGTATATATTGAAGAAGAATAGCTTAGGCGTCTAGGCCACCATTCTCATATAATATTGTCTTTAATTCTCAAGCAATGTAATCCATCTTTTTAAACTATCAATACAAAGTTTTGTGACTCGTGTCAGTATGGTAAATCACACAATCTTCCTATGATCTGGACTTAATACACTCGGATTTATGGGGACTATCCCATATTGTGTCTAATCATGGTTTCATATTCTATATTTTATTTGTTGATACCTCCACCACATTCACCTGGTTATACCATATTAAACACAAAAATGATGGTTTACAAACTTTTAACAACTTCAAAGTCTTTGTTGAAAATCAGTTTGTGAGAAAGATTAAAAGGTTTCAATCTGATTGTGGGGGAGAGTTTTGTTAAGGATAAATTTTCTAACAAATTACCTAAATCATTCTTATATAAAAAGAGAGAAAAAGAAAAAGAAATACAGAGAAAATAAAGAAAAAAGTGTAATTGAATTATCGTATAAAATCTGATATTTTACATATGGAGCTTGACTCCTATTTATAGGAGTTGTATGTGATATTTAGTCTCCTCTATTTATTTCTGTTTATTACATAAGCGTTTCTATTTATTTATTTATTTAAATTCGTTACAGAATATAAATAATAAATATACAATAATAAAACCTGATTAAATTACAAATAAATTGTATTTTTATCCAGATATTCAATACAGAATATTACCTCATCAGGATTCCCCCCTAGTCCTTGAGTTGGAGTTTAATGAAACTTAAGGACTATATAATAGTCGCATATAATATCAGGATAGTGTAATCTTCTTTGCTTTGGAGGAAGCTTGTTTTCTTTTATTTTGTCAGTTGTCGTAGCTTTGGAAAAGTCATAGGGCTTCGTTATATTAATTTTCCTAGCCGAATTGTTGTAAGAGACGACTCCAACTTGGTTCGTACTAAATTGTTCCTGCCTCGTTAAAAACATTTGTCGGTCGAAACCTCCCTTGAGGATAAAAATCTCTATTTTTCTAAAGTTAAAGAGTACAACTAACAATTAGTAAGCTGCTAGGATGTTACCTACTTCTTCGACATGCTTTGCTTTTTGTTGGATAGGGTTGATATGGATGTGTAGCCCCCTTAGTCTTTGGCGAAGGATGAAGTGAACACTATATATTGATGTACTTACTTTATGTGAGTATGTGACTTAAAGCTTCGTCGATCATGGAGATGGAGAATTTGTAGCCTATATCATTTTCGAGCATGGGAATAGAGATTATTTGGCCTATAGCCTTTTCGAATATGGAGATGGAGATTATTTTGGCTTACAAAATTTTCTATTATGGAGATGGAGATTACTCATCCTCTTTATTTTTTGTTGGCGATTGTTTCTTAGCTCACCATATTTGTGTAAATGATCAAATGTAATAAAACTAGTACAATTTTTAAACTCAATCATATGTTATGCATTTTTCAAATATCAAATGTAATAAAATTATGTATAATATGTAGAATAATTTTGACGTCATAATCACTTTTTAAAATTTTAAAATTAATATTGACTACTGGATTGTACGAAGAGAAAAGCACACAATAATAAATTATAATAAACAAATGATAAATTATATACAATGAAAAATAAAAATCTATAATGTTATGTGTAATAGGGTAGATAATAGAATTTCACTAAGCTTATTAAACTGAAAAAATTAAATTCAACAGATGCTGTGATTTTTACGTCTCAGGTAACAACACTGGGTGAAACACTGTACTATTAATGGATAGCCAAAGATATGGAGGCATTCTTCGTCGAAGAGTGATATTTGTCAGGCGGTACCAATGAACTGTATGGATATTGCCGCCGTTATTGGTGTTGGTCTCAGGATTTATCCATCGTCGGAGGTGGAAAGCGGACTCCAAGATGAGAAACTCGTCGCCGTTGTCCCAAACACCAGTCAAAAGTGAACTAAAATCAGCGAAGATGTGGAAGAGAGAGAATAGGATGAACCACTCGTCTTCGAGGTTATCACCAAACCGGAGCAACCTGTTGAGATTATCACTGTGAAACAAATTGAACAGACAGATGAAACAATTTGAACAGATAGATAGTTTGATTTTATTACTTGAAGAAATGAAACAAAAGAGTTCAGTACTGGTAGAAAATATGATTCTCACTACCCACTAACATCACTTAGTAATTTGAGATTCGGACTTTTTAATATAACTCCACTACTCCACTAATTTCATTTAATAGTTGGGAATTGATTTGGAGTTGCCTGCTTCTTTTGGGGATTTTGTGGGAACTGTAGAAACTGTGCGGGAACTATGTGGGAACTCTGTGGGAACTTGGGAAACTGTGAGAGAACTATGCGGGAACTCTGTAGGAACCATGTGGGAACTATCTGTCTGTATGCTTCTTGTAACTGAGATTAAAGAGTGCACTAATTTTTTACACTCCCCTTTAGTGCATTCTTTCGATCAACTAAACCGAGAGCTCCTCTAAACTCTTCGAACTTCGATTTGGGAAGAGCCTTAGTAAGACCATAAAAAACCTGCTCAATTTCGTATAGATTTTAACTCAATTTCTTGATTAAGTACCTTCTCTCGGATAAATTGATGGCGAGTATAATTGTGTTTTGTGCGAGCATGAAGCACAGGATCTCCAACAAGTTTAATGGCACTTTCGTTGTCACAAAAGATGAAAATAGGAAGGTGTAGCACCTTGACATCTCCAAGAAGTCTTGTAAGCCAAATACATTCCTGAGAAGCTAATGTGGCTGCAACATATTCAGCTTCAGGAGTTGATAATGCCACTGTGTCTTCTTGCTGCACCAAGAGATAGTTGCTGAACCAGTATTGAAGCAGTAGCCTGAAGTGCACCATCTGTCATTCACATTGTCTGCCCAATCAGCATCAACAAACCCACGTAAGTGGAACTTTGTATTCCTTTGATACATCAACCCATACTCTAAAGTTCCTTTCACATATCGAAGAATTCGTTTTGCAGGAGCCATATGACCAACACATGGTTGATTCATAAATTGAGATACTATTCCAACATAAAAGGTAATGTCCTGACGAGTTACTGTTAAGTATAAAAGACATCCCACAAGTTTGCGATACTCAGTCGCACCATCTAATAGTTCACCTTAATTCTTGTGTAATTTTAGACCTGGATCCATTGGAGTGGTTGTATAGTTTTTATTTTCCATACCAAACCATGCTAAAATCTTAGTAGTATAACTTCTTTGGGACATAAAATAGTCATCTGCTTCTTCAACTTCTAAACCAAGGAAGTATCGAGCTTTTCCCAAGTTTTTTATCTCAGAACGAGTAGATAAATCCTCTTTTAGCCGTTGGATTTCAGTTGAATAATTACCAGTAATAATCATATCATCGACGTACAAAAGGATCATAGTATTTAAATTTCCATCATTTTTCACAAAAAGGCTTGGATCTGAATAAGATGGATAATAACCGAAAAATAAGAAGTACTCCGCAATCTTACCATACCACGCATGAGGTCCTTGTTTGAGACCATAAAGTGCCTTCTTAAGTTTGCAGACATATTCTGGAAATTCGTTTGAAATAAAACCAAGTGGTTGTTCCATATATATGTATCCCGATCCAGTTCGCCGTAGAAGAAAGCATTATTTACATCAAATTGCCAAAGAGTCCAACATTTGTTTGCTGCCAAAGAAATAATGGTACAAATTATTACCATCTTTGTAACTGGGCTGAAGGTTTCTTCATAATCAAAACAATATTGTTCAGAGAAACCACGAGCAACTAGACGATCTTTGTGTCTAGAAACGCTTCCATCTGTTGCCTTCTTTAACTTGTAAACCCATTTACATGTAACAATTTCAACAACTTTCGGTTTTAGTACAAGAACCCAAGTAGAATTTATGTGAAAGAGTGCAATTTCGTCTTTCATTGCATTCTCCCATTCTGAATTCCCTTGAGCTTTAATATAGGATGAAGGCTCATTTTCCAGCATGTCTTCTAGCATAAAATAATAAGTGATAGTACATTGGTTTGCTTGAACTTCATAATCATTTAAATAAGTATGTAGCTTCCTAGGTCTTGTAGTTCTTTGGAGTGCGATTTCTCCTTGTGGTGAATTATTATGACAAAAAATTTTGAACTCCCCTTCTCACTAACATCTTCTTGAGCAGAGATCGACTCAGGATCAGTTTCAACAAATGGCATAAATACAGAGGTTTCATCCGGACCAGCAGTTGGGTAAAAATTAGAAACCTCGTCAAAAAAATATCAATAGAAGTTACAATCTTCTTAGTGATAGGATCCATACATCTGTATCCTTTCATTTCATGTTCACGTCATAACCAACAAACACAGACTTTCTTGCTTTCGGATCAAGCTTAGTTCGATTTTTCTTAGGTATATGAACATAGCAAAGAGACCCAAAGACTCTATAGTGACTCACATTAGATTTGATAGTATATAGAAGCTCAAAAGGATATTTTGATTTACCTGGCCATAGAGGCAATCGGTTTATCACATGACAGGCGCACTGCATAGTAGCTGCCCACAACTCTCTATGAAGGTTCTTATCGTGCACCCAAGATAAAGTCATTGTTGTAATATGTGCTAACTTACGCTCAATGACTCCATTCTTTTGTGGGGTATCTGGGCATGTTAGTTGTTGATGAGTACCATGTTTGCGACAAAATTCCAAACATTTGTGTGACTGGAATTCACCTCCATTATCAGTTTTCAAACACTTCAAAATAGACAAGAATTGTTTCTCTACCATTTGTTTGAATTGAACAAAGTGTGTGAAAGCTTCGCCTTTGTTTTTCAAGAGATACTCCTAACTATAGCGAGATAAATAGTCAACAATAAGCATCATATAGTAGAAACCACTAAAGCTTGGTGTTCTTGTAAGACCCATGAGATCAGAATGTACAAGCTCAAACATCGATGATGCACGGTTCATGGATTTCTGAAAAGGGAGTCGATGTGACTTACCATATTGACAGCTAGCACAAATGACATCCTGATTTGTTGATTTAAATAAAAGAACTCCTTCAAGTAGTCTATTTGTTGATATTTTCTGCAACAGTTGATTACCAACATGTCCGAGTCGAGCATGCCAAAGTGAAGTTGTTGTATTTTGACTTGTCTTTTCTACATACGCCTCACTTGCAGATAAAAATATAAAGAGATTTCCTTTCTTCCAGCGAATAAGACATTAGCATCAACACCTTTATAATCATCAAGAATTTGAACATCATTTGTTCTGAATAAAACATTTACCGCAATTAGTTATTTGAGAGACAGAAGCAAGATTCTTCTTTAAACCCGGTAAGGCTGTCAAAAAAATCCAAAAACTCCGATATCCGACCGAAATATTCGATATCGAATCCGAATAAAACGGATAATATCCGTATTTGAAAGAAAACGGATAATATTCGTATCCGAATTCGTATCCGAAAATAGCGGATATGGATATAGTCATATCCGTATTCGAAATATCCGATATCCGAATTTTATAAATAAATATGTATAATTTTTTTATATTTAAGCATATTTTTTAGCTATCCCACATTGTAAAAAGCAAAAAAAATTACTAACAAAGTTGGCTATAAATATATAGGGTTGCTTCTTTAAACAATGTATCTTATCCCACATCTAAAGTTGGAAAAAAAGAGTTTCTATCAAGCTGTTTATAAAACACGTGGTTGCTTTTCATAACAAGTATATCTTTTTTTTAGTCTTGTGACTTTTATCCCACATTTAAAATGTGGAAAAGAAATGTTACCAAATTTTGTATAAAAAACATGGTACTTTTCAGAATAAGTATATTTTTTTTAGTCTTATCCCATGTTTAAAATGGGAGTGTGAATTTCTACTAAGGTAGTTCTAAAAGTCGCCCATCCAATAGTGAAATTAGTTAAAAAAAAAATCGGATATTATCCGTATCCGGATAATATTCGTCGGATTCGGATGTTGTTTTTATAAAACTTCGGATTCGAATTCGGATTTAGATAGTGATTTCGGATTTCGGATTCGGATATAGGCAGATTTGTATCCGAAATATCTGTTTCACAGCCCTAAAACCCGGTACTTGATATACTTTTGAAAGTGTAACGACTTTCATCATGTGAATTTGCAGCCTTCACATTGAAATCATCTTCTTTCACTACTGGATGTAATGAGTTGTATGTTGTCACAATTACTCATTTGCTCAAATGAGGACGAATATCAGAGAGTATAGAAGCATTACCGGTAGCATGATGTGAGCAACCCGAATAAACAATCTACTCATTCTTGTAGTCAATACAACTAGTATTAACTTCCGATTTCTTTTTAGATCTATGTGTAGCAGAAGCCATGTTGTATGGTTGATTAATAACTTAAATTGAGAAGCATTTTTCCCACTGTAGCTCATTTCTATCTTCAGCATCATATGCAACATCTGCATCTCGTTTAACGATTTTCGAAGAACAGTGTGGTTTAATGTGGCCTAGTTTCCAATACTTCTTGCACACAAGCTTTGCACGACAATCCGACTTCATGTGTCCAGTCGTTCGACATCTAAAACATGTCCGTTTAAAGTGGTTTGCTGACTTCCCCTCAATCCTTTTCTGCTTTCCACCATTTTGAAAGTGACTTTGTGTGTTTTTCCATCCTGACCTATCTTTAGTAATTAGTGTATCTTCAACATCAACTGAATACTTACCAAGCATTTGTTAAACCAATGCTTCTTGGTTAGAGAGTAGGTTTCTAACTCAACAATTGATGATTGGATAACCCATCCTTGTATTGATGATATAAACGGAATGAAGTCGGATCGTAATCCACGAATCAAATAACGTCTTAGCCTTGCATCACTAATAGGTTCATCACTATCCAAACCTGAAATTTCCAAACATACATTATTAACCTTAAAAAAGTAATCAGATATTGACATATTACCTTGGGTTAACGAAGAAAAATCATTCTTAAAGTATTGAAGTCGCATAGTATTTTTCTCGGTAAATAACCTCTCAAAAGTATAACAAGATATCCTTACTGATCGAAATTCTCCACGCGAATAAAGCCTTTCCACACCTTACTTTCCATTTCCTCCTTAACTCAACGTTTTCCGTAGTATCACTAGGAAGTATCTCGGTATCGAAAACAAGATCCTATAAATCTTGTCCTTGAAGGAAGGCCTCTAAACACAACCATACCATGAAACAAATTGAACAGATAGATGAAACAATTTGAACAGACAGATAGTTTGATTTTATTACTTGCATAAATGAAACAAAAGAGTTCAGTACTTATAGAAAATATGATTCTCACTACCCACTAACATCACTTAGTAATTTGAGACTTTCATACTTTTTAATATAACTCTCACAGTCCACTAACGTTATTTAATCGTTGGAAATTGATTTGGAGATGCATGCTTCTTTTTGAGATTTTATAGGTACTGTGGGATCTGTGCGGGAACTCTGTGGGAACCAGATGAAAACTGTCCGTCCTGTTCTTGTAACTGAGATTAAAGAGTGCACTAATTTGTGACACACCGAACTCGAATAAGAGAATAAACGGATATAGCCAATATAGCGTACTGGCCAAGCTCTTGACCGAATATTAATGAATCCAAATTTGTTTTTGAAAGGCATCGTAGTGAATAAGTTTGATGGTGCAGGTGAGGATGCGAATAAGGATGCAAAAATACTACTATTATTTCTGGCATCAGTGGTTTGAGTAGTGTTAGCTGTACAGCTCAGGTGTTTTGGGCATTTCTTCAGCGCGTTGAGTATTTTCATTGGACTCCGAAGTTTAAACAGGAAACTCCAAAGAACATATCTACGCATTAGACTGAGCTTGAGCTTGAAGGTGTACTAGGGTTGGAGATGGCAGTCGCGTCGGCGGAGCTGGAGATGGCGCTAGCGCTGAAGATAGCTATAGTTTTGGGGACAAAGATTTTTACTACCGAAAGTGTAGTTCTTACGTTATGGGCCCAGCTGAATCCAAGAATGAACCAAGATAAAGTGGTCGAAGGGTTTTTTACATGTGCTTTAAGGAATCATTGTGGGTCTCCTGTCCTCTGATTCTCAGTCTAATGCTGCTCATCTTGTGGTCGTCTTGTGTCGGCGTTCGGCGATAGTAACGCAAAAATGATAGAATCTGGAGCTGTAGAAATTTTGCTTCGACAAGCTTGGACAAGCTTTGCAAGGACATTCGGCACGAGCATCGGCAAATATATGTGGCGGTATGCTAGAGAGTTCTGAGGAAGCTCCATTATCGTTTTAAAGTGTTATCACGACCATTTGAATATTCCAAAATATAGCATCAAATATCGTATCGTACTATTTCCAGTCTGGATTCCATGAGCCATATTTATCCCATTCAGGAGATCTAGGACAATATTCAAGAACGACACAATCTATTATAAATAAAGAGAATATATATGAAAGACTTAGCTTTGTCGAGCGGTGGCTGAACCCTGGTGTAGGCTTTGGACTGGAGATCAGACTTTGAAGCCGAGCTCCCAAAGACGAGTACGAGTTTCCGCGTTCGACGTAAGAGATCTCATCAAGAAAACAGAATTCCGGTTATTTTTGATGAAGCGTTTACTGGTTTTTGGCGACTTGGGATGGAGACTGCAACCGAACTCCTTCATTATCCGACGAACGCGAACCGAAGCTTCATGTGCATTGAATCCCTGGAGGGCAGCTGCTGTAATCTTGTAACTAACAGCTTCGGTGTAGTCTTTCGCTAAATATACGTTCCGTTCACTAACTTGATCGTCTTTGTTGACGTCGGCTGCTGACACTAAAGGTATATGAGGAGCATTTATGGCCGAACTGTTTGCATTTGGTCGAGCGAACTTGGTGGTTTCTGTCTCCCGCGTATTTTTTGAATAATACTTAATAATACGCTAAGTAATTATATCGTCATTATGAATACCAAGCAGACTCAAGTTTAATCATATATAATGATATACAACATTATTTAATCGAATGCTTTAATAACGTAAAAGTCAATACTCCAATTACTTCTTTTTTTTACTTTTATTCAATGGACAACTTAAGTTATAAAGTAAAGGTACGTTTAAATCAATAATTACCCATATTAACTCCTCTCACTATAGATGAAAAGTCTAGCGATTATTCAAATCATAACAAAATATGTCATTGAATTTTTTTTGTTTTTACAAATTCGACTCATCTGAAATTTTTTCTCTAAAAAAAATGAAATGTTTTTTTTTTTAAAGATGAAAATGATTTAGGTTATTTTTAAAAGTGCGAAAATTCGTTCCCACAGACGGCACTAAATTTGTTAAGGATAAATTTGATAACAAATTATCTAAATCATTCTCATATAAAAAGAGAAAAAAGAGAGAAAGAAATAGAGAGAAAATGAAGAAAAAAGTGTAATTGTATTATCGTATAAAATCTGATACTTTACCTATGGAGCTTGACTCCTATTTATTGGAGTTGTAGGTGATATTTAGTCTCCTCTATTTATTTATATTTATTACATAAACTTTTATATTTATTTATTTATATTCGTTACAGAATATAAATAATAAATATACAATAATAAAGCATAATTAAATTATAAATAAATTGTATTTTTCTGTGGATATTCTATAGAGAATATTGTCTCATCAAGTTTAAATCATTTGCTCCTTTAGCAAAAGAGTGTGAGATTATGCTTTGCACATCTTGCCCTCACACCTCTATCCAGAATGGAAGATCCTAGAGAGAAAGCAGAGACATGTTGTTGAAACAAGTCTAACATTCTTAGCTCCAGCCTTCTTACCCTACTATTTTGTTGGCAGAAGCCTTTCTGACTGCTACTTATCTAATAAATAGACACCCTAGTTTTAAACAATATTTCACCTTTTGAAAAACTGTTTGACACCAAACCAGATTATTCCTAGATAATATGTTCTTGTTTTTTACACAAAGGTATTTGGATGTTCTTGTTTTCCATACCTAAGGCTATACCAAACTCACAAATTTCAGTTTCGTTCAAGATAATATGTTTTCTTAGGCTATAGTGACACACACAAAGAATATAAATATTTGAATTCTACAGGTAGTTTATACATTTCACGACATGTAGTTTTCAATGAAAGAGAATTTCATTAGTTTAAAAGTTTTTCAAACACAAAAGTTCCAAAATAAGGAGTGTTGTTTACTGGCTACTTATATTTCCTAATGAGGCACTACTACCTATAGATCAAGTTCAACAAACAGCAAACAATATAAAAGATCTGTTGAAAAACGTATCACCCTCGCTTTGCACTCAACAACCATCTAGTTCCACCTCACTTGACTGTCAATCTACATCATCAAACACACACATAACTCTTACTGACATACATTCACCAATCACACACAACACACCTGGCTTGATCATTCATTTACCCTTACAACAAAATACGCAAACATCTAACACACACAGTATGATCACAAGAGGTAAACATGACATTCATAAACCTAAGGAACCCTATACTGGCTTGCCCACTGCCCACTTAGTAATCCTATCAGAACCTACTAGTTTTTCTGTTGCCGTAAAAAACCCTAAGTGGGTTCAAGCTATGGAAACATAACATGCTACTCCTATCAAGAATAACACTTGGACACTTGTTCCATACAAGCCCTACATGAATGTTGTCAGGTGTAAATGGGTTTACAAAGTTAAATATAACTTTGATGGGTCTATTCAGAGATATAAATCAATGTTGGTGGCAACGAGGTTTCATCAACCACCAGGGTTTGATTTCACATAAACTTTTAGTCATGTGATTAAACCATCTACTATTACACTGGTTTTGACCGTGGCAGTTTCAAAAAACTGGGCAGTTCGACAATTAGACATCAATAATGTTTTTTTCCTTAATGAGGAAGTCACTAAGGACCTATATCCGGACTCAACCTGAAGGCTTGGTGAGTTCCAGACACTTGTCTCATGTCTGCAAACTAAATAAAGCCTTATATGGCTTTGAACATACCTGAAAAGCTTAGTATTCTAAACTACGGGACACTCAAAATATGTGCGGCTTTACAAATTTCAAGGCTTACAGCTCCATGTAATTTATTGTGTCCAAGCAGGTTATTGTGATTATCCTACTTTAAGTCGATGATATTATCATCACTGAAAATGATCCTAATTGTCTACAGGTTTTTATCAAGAAATTGAATCTAATGTTTGCTCGAAAAGGCGTGGGAGACCTACACTATTTCTTAGGTATTGAGGTTATCAAGGACTCAACTGGATTCTACCTAACACATCAGGCATACATTCAAAATCTTCTAGCAAGTGAGGGAATTACCTCATCTAATTATTTTAATGCTCCAATGCGTGTCTCTTTTACCGTCTCCCTTACTGAAGGTACTCCTCTCCTGAAACCAAAAACATATCACAATCTATTAGGATCTCTCAAGTATCTATTTCACACGAGAACTGACATAACTTTTGCTGTAAACAAACTTAGTTAGTATCAACAGAACCCAATTGGTATTCATCTAAAAGCAGTGAAAAGAGTGATGAGATACTTATATGGAAGTCTGACTCTTGGTCTTCATATAAAACCAAGCCTCAATCATCAACTCAGTGGTTTCACTGACGCTGACTATGCCTTATATACATAGATGATAGACGGTCTGTGGGTGGTTACTGCGTCTAATTTGGTGATACTCTTGTTTTCTGGTCCTCAAAGAAACAGCAAGTGGTTTCTCGCTCGAGCATTGAGTCCAAAAATTATACTTTTGCAAATCTATCAGCTGAACTTATTTTGATTCATGTTGTTCTTCAGGAATTGACGTTATCTCTCTCTCGACCTCCAATTATTTGGTGTGAAAACCTTGGAGCCAACTCGATTACTTCGAATCCGGTTTTCTATGCTCGAAGGAAGTACATCGAGCTAGAAATCCACTTCATTCGTGATCAGGTACTCCAAGCCAAGCTTGATATCAGGCACGTCCCGTCTCATGATCATATTATTGATCGCTTGACAAAACCACTTACCCAAAGTTACTTTCTGTTTCTTAGAGACAAACTTGGGTTGACTATGACAATCCTTCGTGTGAGGGGATGTGAAAAACTCTAATCTAATAGTGAAGACAAAAAAACAAAAAGAGATTGATTGTCTCAATAAAGGACTTGGTTTTTATTTAGTGGACCTAACCTGATCCATGGTTTGTTGAAGACTTTGGCCCTATATATTATCTATGACCCAACAGAAAACAATAAAAGTCCATATACTTGTTCTTTATCAAAACACATTCATTTTTATTCTAACTAAATTCTATTAAAATTTCTGCTCTTGTAGATAAGATCTACAACCTATGAAATATACATAATTCATTCAAATATTACATAAACACTCTCAAATCTCACTAAAAATTGTTCAGATTCATCACTAACCTACACCAAATACAAAAAATACATGTATACAATTGACTAACAACAAAACTCTAATTAGATAAAAATTTACACAAGAAAAATGTAGAAAAGGCATGAAACTAAAATTTCAGAAACAACTGTCATTGGTGCCTTTTTAAAGTAGGTGGGCGGGATGGTTGCGAGTCTTCGGGCTCATATGTAACCCGGGGACGATTGCATCATGGGAATAAAAATCTTTTTTTTCTTCACATCAGGTTTTTTCCTTAGGCTACTTTCGCTTCTTTCCAGCCATCCATGGTCGACATTCGTCAAAACCAGTGGTGTTTTTTCAGAATTAAAATGATAAAGAAAAATGCATGTGGTTTACCAGGAAGAAGCCAAACTACATGACAATCTAGTTAGCAACACATTACTAGTCCAAAACTACAATACAACTCTAAATTATCTTTTCTAAAAATTCATGCTTTTCTCTGTTGCTCACATAACAATAGTAATAAGATTTAATGTCTAGAACTGTATAAACGGAAAAGTAATAATCAACAGATGTCTAGCCTGATAATCTGAATTTCAATATCAGTATGTGAAGAATAAACTTCATCCCGTAGAGGACCCCCAATCCCACATTGCTAACAAGGAACATAAAAAGAGTGTATATAAGTGTGAGCCCACCTTAACTAGCAAGAGGCCTTTTGGGAGTACACCCAAGAGCAAACCCGTGCGCGTCTACGAGCGCAAAGCGGACAGTATCTTGCTAGTCCGTGAGGTCGGTTCACGCACTCACACACCAATTCTAACATGGTATCAGATCCATACAAGGCTTAACCGCCGAAGTTCCAGCAAATTACTGGGATAAAGTTTAAGGGGGGATGTGAAGAATCAACTTCATCCCGTAGAGGACCCCCAATCCCACATTGCTAACAAGGAACATAAAAGAGTGTATGTAAGTGTGAGCCCACCTCAACTAGCAAGAGGCCTTTTGGGAGTACACCCAAGAGCAAACCCGTGCGCGCCTACGAGCGCAAAGCGGACAGTATCTTGCTAGTCGGTCACACACTCGCACACCAATTCTAACACAGTAAAAACACTTAAATAATGAAAAAAATTCAACCATCCATGAAAAAACCCGATACTACACAGTTTAAGACACACAATAAAAAAACTCAAAAGATGTCATTTCATTATAGAACACACTCAAACTCAAAAGTAATATATAGCTCGTCAAGTTCATATTTATCTAACCACGTTGGACAAATGCTAACGGATCTTGTTCCTCCATAATCAAAGTTTAGTGTTTTTTTTTAATTTTTAAATATTTTATGGATTAATTTAACATAATCTTGTCAGTCGAATTGTGTTCACATTTATCTAGGTCGTGTTTTATTGTTTTTTGATCAGGTTTGGAACTTTTTTATTTAAAGCTCTAAAACCCTAGGTTTGGAGCATTTTCTATTTAAAGCTCTAAAACCCTATTTCTTTTGCAGCTTTTAATAATTTGAGAACTCTTTTCTCAACTTTCAAAGTTCTATAGACCCTACATTTAATATTTATCTAAATTTATTTCTCCTTTGTTACTTATTTCTTCTTTGTTACTTTGTCCCTATCAATTTTGTATCAGAGCGTCAGATTCCTACACGTGGGAACTATACCATAACAAAAATATCGAGGAAAGAATATTGTGTCAGTTACAAAGATCTACAATTGAGATTATCTAGTTGTGTAGGCTTGATGAAGCACGAAAACGCATAACAATTCCAGACAACTTGGAGCAACTGAGTACGCTCGGAGATCAGATGCAAACAGCGATGCAACTAATAAGCATCGGATTCCGAGCTCCATGGTCGAGCAACCTACCATTAGTTTTGAAGGAGACTATGGATTGGGTTGGAACTCTTTCGCTCCGAGGGGAGAGGAGAGTGGAGGTCGTGTTCCTTCACAAAACCATCACGAACAGAACTTTGAGCAACCTATGAATACAAGCAACCGATAGGAATCAGGGTTTAGATTTGAGATTTCAGAATTCCACGGGGGTCTTCAGCCTGAAGAGTATGTAAATTAGCGTCATCTATGGAAGAAATCCTAGATTTTAAAGATGTCTCAAACAACAACAGGGTATAGCTAGTTTCAACCAAGTTTCAGGGTCGAGCTGCGTCATGGTGACAGTAGTTGAAATAAGTCAGGTTAAGGCAAGGTAAATCGAAAATATCTACCTAAGCTAAACTTGTGAAACCTCGTTGTCCCTGTTGACAAGTATACTAATGACCTTTCTAAGCTAAAACATTGTATCGTTATTGGTGATTCGCATGACCAGTTGGTATCTCGCTACATCGGGAAAATAAGGTGGAGAAATCTCTCTCGAGAAGACCGTAGGATTGAGATACAATGAGAGCATCACAGTGTTCCGAAAAAGACCAATCTCAGGTCCTCGAGCACCGAAAACTACATCGCCTAGTCATGTTGGCACTTCTTTACAAGAAAAATATTTCCACTTTCATAAGAGAGGACACATTACGACGCACTGCCCTAAACCACCACAACAATCAAGAGGTTTGTTCATAGAAGCTGCTGATTTTCAGTTTCAGGACGAGCCAAGGTATGATAAAGAAGAGGAAAATGTTATTGATGAGCTTACCACTGAAGACATATATGCTGGAGACGTTAATATTTTACTTTTAGTCCACTTACACAATTGGAAGAAAAGTGTACAAATTTGTGATGTATTTAGAGAGTTGTGTAAATAAAATATTTGAAGAAGCTGTGCAAAATTTAACATTGAAGACTGAGTATCACCTCAGTACCTACAAGCTCACCTGGCTAAAAAGCCAGTGAGGTAACTGTTTCTCAGTGTTGTCTTGTATCTTTTCTGATCGTGATTATAAGGATAAGGCATGGTATAACGTTCTCAATATAGATTCATGTCATCTTCTATTAGATCGGCCGTGGAAATTTCTATGAGTTGCACGTATAACGGTATAAAATCGTTTTAGATTTATGTGAAATAATAGTAAAGTTGCATTTGTGTCATCTAATGAAGTGACCCTAAAACCTGCTCGTACTGTGTCACATGAGTTTGGTAGAAAGTTTCTAGCTCGTAAAGTATTTTTAGATAGGCTAGTGATTCTAAAATTGTGTATTTCTTGGTTATTAAAGTATGTGCTAATGATCCATTTGTTGGTGTTCCTTAGTGAGGTCTCCCGTTGTTATTAGAATTTGCTAATGTGTTTCAATATTATTTGCATATCAGACTTCCTCCATTACGAGACATCCAACATCATATTGATTTAGTGCATGACGCTAGCCAATCTAACCGTACTCACTACATAATGTTTCCGAAATAACACGAGGAGTTGATGAGGCAGATCGAGTAACTATTAACCATATTTGTGAGAATCTTAATCTATGTGCAGTCCTGGTACTGTTAACACCCAATAAATATGGTTTGATGTGAATATGCGTGGATAATCGGGCTATCGACAAGATTAGATTCAGGGACCGATTTCTCATTCTCAGACTTGATATTTTGTTAGATCGGTTGAGTTGTGCAAAAGTATTCACGTCGCTGGTTTTTTAAAAGCGGGTATCTCCAAATTCGCATATAAAGGTAGGAGAATGGAAAATAGCGTTCGAACCCCGATAAGGTTTGTTCGAGTGGACAGTAATTACTTTTTTCCTTTCTAATGTACCCAGTACTTTTATCTGCATTCTTAATCAAGTTTTTCGTCTTTTTATTGGTATATTCTTGGTTGTCTAATTTGATGACATACTGATTTATAACATTATCGATGATCTCTTTTTACAACACCAGCATGAGGTCTTATCTGTTCTGAGGCACGATAAATTCTATGGATGGATTGAACAAATTTTCTTTACTGACATATCATATCCTCTTCGTGGGATATGTAGTATCGAACGATAGACTATCAGTTAACGAGTCTAAGATAGAAGAAATTCGTGACTGGCCACCACCAACATCTATCACCGAGTTCTAGTCATTTTATGGGTTGGTTTTGTTTTATCAATTGTTTATTCATAACTTTAGCACCATCATGGCACCTATTTCCGATTTTTTGAAAGAGAAGAGTTTTAGTTGGACTCTAAAGGAAACAACAGCATCTGATGAAAGTAAGGTACGACTGACCACCCCACCTATACTGGTCTTACTTAGCTTTTCTACAAAATTTGAGTTGTATTTTGATGCATCTGACATTGGTATTGGGGTTTTGTTCAGGCAATATGGTGACTAGTCGTATACTTCAATGAAAAGTTTTGTTCAATGCATACCATGCGTGATGGGTAGCATTTACTCAATAGTTTACTTTTTGTATCAAGTATATGTCGGGAACCGTTAACTGCGTCGTAGATGCATTGCGCCAGTGCAGTATGATGATTTGCATGGAACTAGATATTTTTGGGTATGAGATGATGAAATATATACTTGCTACCAATTGTTATGTTGTTCCTATCTTTGAAGACATTAGGGCGGGTTTGAGGATCAATTTTTCAATGGCAGTTGTTATATGTTTAAAGATAATCTATTATGTATTTCTATTAGAAGCTTGAGACTATTGATAGTGCATGAGAAGCATAATAAAGGGTGTGGTAGTCGGGATCAGACCCTATATTCTATATCTTGCCATCTTGATTGGCCTCACTTGAAGCGGGATATTATCTTTTTTGTTGTATGGTGTCGAATTTGTTAGATGGCGAAAGGTACGACTTCCAATATTGGTCTCTACTTACCACTACGTATATCGGAAGGACTATGGCGCAACGTGAGCATGGACTTTGTTTCTAGATTTCCAAGAACGTAACGAAGTAATGATTCTTTTTTCGTGATTGTTGATAGATTTTCTAAAATTGCTAATTTTATCACATGCAAGAAAATAGCGGATGCAGTGAACGTCACTACTCTATATTATTAGAAATGTTGATTGTTTGCATGGTTTTCCTATGAGCATCTTCTTTGACCGAGATCCTCAATTGTTTTGTCATTTCTAGAGAAGCTTATGGCGTCTTATAAATACAAAACTGAACTTTAGTTGTGCCTATCACGCACATCACGCGCAGATAGATGGACAGACATTTATAACCAACCAGACTTTGGGAAACATGTTGCGTATAAAGGTGGTTGACAACTTGAAGTCATGATATTTAAGGCTCCATCTTCTTAAATTCACTTATAACATGCACCAAGAGTACAAGGCATAGTCCGTTTATGATGGTCAATGGCTATAATCCGCGGAGTCCTATAGACTTTGCATTCCTAGCAATAGACAAGTTTCTTATCAGTTCGAGGTCACAATTGTTGAGTTGTGGAAAAGTCATGAGAATACAAGGAAACATCACGAGGGCACGAGTCAAAAATACAAAGCTGTAGCTGACAAGAAACACCGACTAGTCGAGTTTGAAGTGGGAGAATTCTTGTGGGTTGTCTTGACCATGGATAGTTATCTTTCTCATGAGTATAACAAGATCGCATCAAGGAAGATTGGTTCATATGAAGTTGTGGATAAAATAAACTAGAATGCATAAAGGTTGAAGCTTTCAGCCATATAAAGACCCGTGACATTTTTAACATAAAGTACTTGTTGCATTTTACCAACGTTGTTGAAGACAATGAAGTTGAGAATTTAATTGTAAATTCTTCTCAATGATGAGAGGATGATATAGCCCACCAACCCTATAGTTATCTAACTATCTTGGAAAAATGCAAATGGTCTTGCTGTCAGGTATTGTCCTGACACGACGGAGCACCCCGATCGGACTCTCCTAAGTATAAGAAAGGTAGCACTGAAAAGAGAGCACCAGTATCATTTGAGAAAGAAGAAATGCCAGCGGGCAGCAGAGAAGAGCGGGTAGCCCTGCCCCAGGTCCAGTGGCAACCTTCGAATAGCCAGAATCAGGGATACCGAACTAGTAGCCAATTTATCAACCCCGGGGATGAGGGTCTCTAGGGGATTCAGACCGAAGGGATCAGAGGCGGAGCGTCAGGATTCGGGATGAGTTGGAGAGCTTCGCCGTTGTCCGATGAGATATTATCGGGGCATCTCCCCAAGAGATTTGATATCTCTAAGTTGGAAAAGTATGACGGAAAAAGGGACCCGGATAATCACCTAGAGGCTTTCAAAAACTTCATATTGAGTTTCGACAACGACGATAAACTTCTATGTCGGGTGTTTTCAATGACTTACAAAGATCGGGCGTCCAAATGGTACGACCGGTTACCACAGGGTTGTATCCGAAACTTCAGAATGTTCTGGATAATGTTCCGACAGCACTTCATCGAGAGCAAGAGTTTCCGAGCTAATGGTGATACCATCAGGAATTGTAAGCAGAGGTTAGGAGAGAGCCTCAGAGAATACACCAGGCGTTTCATCAACGCTAAGATCGACCTTGACCATTGCGAAGAAAATTTGGCGCTAACTGCGTATCGCTTGGGTTTTCTCCCAGGACCGATGAAGCAAGCGGTAACTAAAAAGCAAGCATTTACCTTCTCCGCCCTTCTAGCTCAAATAGAGAAACGAATATTGATCGAAGAAACCGAGGCGTCCGAGCTGGCGACGAAAATTCAGCAGAGCGCGCAAGCGTCGGTCGTGATAAAATAAGGGGCTCAATTCAGTTACACTCACCAAGTCCATCCGGTCAGCCTGATACCCCCGACTCAACCCCTGCCAGCCAAGCCTTTGGCTCCCCCGAGCCAAAAAACAAAACAAACGAATCAAACGGCTTCGCGACCCATGTCTAACAAATGGATCAGACCCGCTTACTTCGCTGACTTGACAGAATGCGTGTCCTCAATCTACGAAAATACTAAGAAGAGCGGAATGTATCGAAGGTCTTTCCCTATACCAACGCCTCGGGAGCAGAGGAACAACCGGTATTGTCGCTACCATGAGGACGTCGGATACGAAACTAAGGATTGTATTGCTCTTAAAAAGGAAATATATATGTTGATAGAGCACGGGAAGCTCCTAGAATACGTAAAAAAGAAGGCTTATCAGAACACCGTTTCGAGGGACCTCGTCTCGGTACCGAAGTCCGAAACCACCATGACCATTTCAGAGGTTACCGATCCGTTTGATGTCTCAGTTGAATATCTCGATCAAGAAGCAAATCGCAACATCATCGGAATCATTGAAGAAGGAGCTGCGGGGAGCACTGGGAATGTGAGAAACCTTTGTAAAGTTTTTGAATCATTGACTATTTTTTGTGGAGATTCTATGGCAGGTACTACGCATTCCTCTAGGAAGCGGCACATCGTGAATCTGGCTACGCAGCTGGAAGCCCAGACTTATCCCTCTTCAAGGGGTATCCCTTCATCGATCCTATATTTTGACGACGACGATATGAGGGATATAGCCGGCCCTCATGAAGACGTCATCATTATCGGAGCGGCCATTGCGGGGGAAGAGGTCCGGCACATTCTGGTGGATACCGGTAGCTCAGCTAATATAATCTTCGCATCCACCTACGCTAAATTCAGAACGCTTCCGATCATCACGCGATCAGACCGAACTATCGTCGGATTTACGGGTTCAGCAGCGGACGTAGTGGGGGAGTTTGAGGGTATTGTTCAGCTAGGCCGCGGTCCGTTTAAGAAAGAGGTCACAGTCTTATCTGTGGTAGTGGACGCCCCGGCTTCTCACAACGCCATCTTTGGTAGATCATGGTTATCATGAATGCACGCGGTATCCTCCACAGTCCACCAATGTTTGAAATACGTGGTCGGGAATAACATGGGCATAGTCCGGAGTAGCCAGAATGCGGCACTGGAGTGTTACTGAGCGGCCTTGTCACCGAGAAATGATCAAGAGATGACGCAAGCGCGGGACTAGCAATTAAAGGGGCTCCCCTCGGTCTCGTTACCAGTTGATGATCCTAGGGAAGCTCCCGGTTTCTTAACCACCACCGAAGAATGTGAGAAACATGCGTTCACCGAAGGGAAGGTCCTGCAGATCGCAATCCGGCTATCGCCGACTTTCAGAGGACGGTTGTTATCTTTACTACAGGAGAACTTAGATTTGTTCGCTTGGTGCTCAAAGGATGTGACAGGAGTGCCGGGGGACTACATAGTTCACAAGCTAACGATCAACAAGAACGTCATGCCCGTTTCGCAGAAGCGTCGGGCCTTTAGCCCAGAGAAGGCAGATATCATTATGCGAGAAGTCGAATGGATGATCAGCGTCGGACACATTAAGGAGTCGAATTACCTGCTCTGGACATCCAACCCGATCCTGGTAAAGAAGAAAAATAGGAAATGGAGGATGTGCGTGGACTTTACCGACCTCAACCGGGCGTGCCCAAAGGTTCCTTTCCCAATGCAAAGGATTGACCAACTTCTGGATTCAACGTCGGGAAACAGACTGCTATCATTTATGGATGCGTACGCGGGCTACAGCCAGATCAAGTTACACCTAGCTGACCAAGAAAGCACGAAATTTATAACGGAGGTTGGTTAACAAGACCTTCGATTCTCAGATATGGCGGAACATGGAATTCTACATCGATGACATGCTGGTAAAAAACAGCACGGACAAAGAGCACCTCGCAGATTTGAAAGAAACTTTTGACAACCTCAGGAGAATAAATCTCAAGCTCAATGCGGAGAAATGTTCTTTCGGGGTGAGGTCGGGCAAATTCCTAGGTTTTTTTGTTAGCGAAAAAGGAATTGAGGCCGATCCGACTCAGCTCCAAGCTCTAACTGACATGACTCCGCCTAAGAAAATCAAAGAAGTCCAGATATTAACAGTGCGTGTGGCCGCTTTAAATCTGTTTATCTCTCGTTCGTCTGACAAATGTGCTCCATTTTTTCAGGTCCTCGGAAATGCCAAGAATTTTGTTTGGACAACGGATTATGATGCGGCCTTTCTGGGCATCAAGGCTTACCTGTCGTCTCCGAACCTTCTCACAAAGCCCCTAAAAGGCGAGACTCTTTTCCTTTACATTGCACTCTCAGATTCAGCGGTGAGTGCGGCGTTGATCAGCGAGTCAGGAGCAGCCCCTAAAGCCGTATATTTTGTGAGTAAAAGTTTATTGGACGCAGAAACACGGTATCTAAGGCTGGAAAAGATGGCCCTAGCATTAGTGACCGCAGCTCGGAAAATGCGGCCATACTTTCAAGCGCACCCTATTGTTGTCCGCACCTCGTTCCTAGTCAAATACGTTTTTCCACGCCCGGACATGTCCGGGAGAATGTCTAAATGGTCGGTCGAGTTGGGAGATTTCGACATCAATTTTGAGCCTCGGACGGCCATCAAAGGCCAAATTCTGGCTGATTTCATGGTGGAATTTCATTCCAACCGCCCAGATAAAGATGTATCCTCGGGATCAGCCGAACCAGATGAATGGATCATCCGCACCGATGGGGGATCAAACCTAAATGGCTGCGGGGCGGGCGTACAGATAGTCACCCCCTCGGGCATAAGTATGCATCAGGTAATTTGGTTTGGCTTTCCCACTTCTAACAACGAAGCCGAGTATGAGGCCGCCCTGGCCGGCATGCGGTTAGCACAGGTATGTGGAGCTAGGCACGTACGTCTCATTAGTGATTCTCAACTTTTGATAAATCAGGCCTTGGGAGCCTCAGAAGCCAGAAAAGAGCATCTGGTCCAGTACTTAGCCGCACTCAGGGTGTTAGCCGCGTCATTCGCCCAGGTGACATATGAGCATGTCCCAAGAGCCAAGAGCGTGGTAGCCGACTCTCTAGCGTCGGCCTCATGTTCGAACAATTACCCATGGATAACCGAGCAAGAGCACCCGTCAATCATCAAGAGGAAAGAGTTGGATAACCAGCCCGAAATCGCTTGTCAGGTATCTACGGTAACCTCGTCAGATTGGCGGTGGGATATTATTGCTTTCTTAGCAGAGGGTTTACTGCCGAACAATGGCGCGTCGGCCCGAAAGGTGCGTAACAAGGCCCGAGGCTACATCCTATTAGGTGACGTACTGTACAAAAAATCATTCAGCCGCCCCTTAGTGAGGTGTTTGGGGGTAAATGAGTCGCAGATCATTGTGTCCGAGTTACACGAAGGAGAAGGCGCGACACATTTTGGGTACAAGGCCTTAATTAGAAGAATTTTTCTCGCCGGATTTTATTGGCCAACGATAACGACGGACGCACAACAGATAGTAAAAACTTGCGATACTTGTCAAAGATTCGCAAACGCGATAAATGTTCCTGCGGCTCCTTTAGAGTCTATATCAGAAGGAATACCCTTCGACCGATGGGGAATCGACCTTGTGGGGCCGTTACCGATGGCGTCTAGTGGGAGACAGACAATTGTGGTGGCGGTGGATTACTTTTCCAAATGGGTTGAAGCCGAGCCATTATCCGCCACTAAAACTAAAGACATTATCAAGTTTATCTGGTCCAATATCTGTTGTCAGTTCGGGGTGCCGCAGAGGGTCACCGTGGATAACGGGCCCCAATTCGACAGCAGAAAGATGAAATCTTTTTGCACTACTCACAAGATTAGGCAATGTTTCTCTGCTCCATTCCACCCACAAGCGAATGGGCAAGTCGACCCCCACCTTTTTAATCAAAACATTTTTTGCCTTCCAATCTTTGAAGTATTATAGACTTTGTCAGCTGACGAGCTGATCGGAGGTTTTTCTTAATAATCTTGATTGATCTACAGAACCTTAATTGGTTTTTCAGTGTTCACACTGATCTACATCTTAAATTTCCCGACCCTACGGGAAAACTTTCAATTTTACATTGATCTACAGAACCTTAATTGGTTTTTCAGTGTCCACACTGATGTACATCTTAAATTTCCCGACCCTACGGGAAAACTTTCAATTTTATATTGATCTGCAAGACCTTCATTGGTTTTTCAGTATTCAAACTGATCTACATCCTAAATTTCCCGACCCTACGGGAAATTTTTCAATTTTACATTGATCTACATAACCTTTATTGGTTTTTCAGTTCCCGAACTGATCTACATCGATCTACAAAACCTTCATTAAGTTCTGACCCTCACAAAGCCATCACAAAATGTAACATTCACAAAAATATAAAGTACGAATGCGATAATCAGATTTCGAGAAATTCTGTTTACAAAAGAAGTTTATAGGGGACTACGCAGTCCCTAAAATCCGCAGGTCTTAAAACAATAAAATACAAAAATACAAAAAAAAACTAAGGACGTCGGGAATCAAGCATCTTCCTCCTCTGACTCGGGGTCGTCTGATTCATCGTCCTCAAGACTAACACCAGCGGGGCGGTCATATTCTGGCACATCCAACCACATTGACCCAAGGTAAAGGTCATGGAAACGGTGGTGAAAAGACATCCCATATGCGGCCTTGGCCTCGGCCGTCTCTTTCTCCATCCACTTATTGCATTTTTCAGCAAAACGTGTATGGGTTGCCTTCATATCGGTGATCTCCCGCACCAGGGCCGCGGAATGATCCTCCCCGGCCTTCCTGGCCTGCTCCGAAACACCCTCGGTCTCCTTGAACTTTTCCTCTGCCAAGTCCTGAGCCGCTTTAGCGTTCCGCACTTCCTCTTGCAGACCGATAACTTCTGCCTCCACGCCCGACAGCTGTCGGCTCAATTCCCCTGCCCGACATTCTTTCAGAGCCAAGGGCATGATCATGTTGTACAGGGAAAGGGTCAGCCCGTCGGTAATTTTCAACGGAAACGCGTGCGGACTCCCATGCACCGATAGCACCGGAAGCTTCATGCCACTCGATGACGTCGCAGCTTACGAAGGAGCCTTTGGGGGGCTAGCATCATCAGGGATCACCCCTACGGGATCAATCATCGAGCCACCCTTAGCCTCCCCATACTGGTCGAACAGCTCCGGCACAGTCGCATTGTCAGCACCAGTAACCGACCCACATTCCTTCTTGGAGCGCTTCGACTTCTTCGCCTGAACTCCCTCTGCATCAGCCCGACCTTTCCTTTTCTGCACTAGCCCCTGGGCCCGATCGACCTCACCGCCATCAGCAGCGTTTTCTTCTTGATGCGCCTCTGCCCCCGCCTCATCAGCAGCGGCATTGTTGTCCCCGGCCTCATCGTTCAATTTTTGGCGCTTGTTAGACGCCTTGTTGTGCTTTGGGAGATACAGTTGGGATCCCGGTGCACCTGTCTTTGCGATCAAGTCCTCCATGCTCGGGGGCTGACGCAGTTTCTCGATATTGAGCACCTCTGAAGAGCAGCGCCAGAGGTTGCTCATGATCAGGTTGGTTTCTTTGAAGGCCCGATGCATTGCTCAACCCCAATGCTTCTTGGCATAGTCCTTCAGCACTTGGAAGGTGACTTTGCCCGGTTTGAAGTAGTCATTCTTCAACCCCTGTAAGAACTCCTTCGACACTACACAAAAGGTCGGTCCAATGTAAAAAAAAAGGGCTTACCATCGGGAACCCAGGTCCGGAGCAGTGGCCTTTGGTTCTCTTTGCTGTAAGGGCGGCCATTTTCCCAGCAGTCGCTAAGGAAGATGAAGCGATGTTTCCAGCCCTTGTCTCCCTCGAGGAAGTCATTGACTATCTTCCATGTGTTGGCCAACGAAGAGTAGAAAAATGGGGATTTGGGGGATTTCGACAGCCCAGACATGAAGATGTACTCTTTCATGGGCATAACCCGACCCGACAGACGCGAGGCCATTATGCAAGACATCAGTGTGTACCATGCGTTGGGCGTCAGCTGAGAGGGGCAGATTCGCAGGGTTCGGAAGTACAGAACAATCTCAGGTTCCAGGGGGAACCTGAGGCCCTAGTTGAACAGTTCGGTGAAAACCACAATATCTCGCGACCGAACGTGTACAGGAGTCTCTCCGGGAACGGGGAACTGAACGATGACACACTCCGGAATGCCCCAACGGATCAGCAGCTCTTTTTGCTCAGCAACAGGAAAGTAAAGATACTTGCCTTCAAAAAGAGAGACAACGTTGCTCGCGGGTAGCCAGCGGAAATATATGGTGGTTATGACCGCTGCTATCTCCTCGTGAAGAGGCTCATCGGGAGGAGCAGCAGCATTGCCAGCAGCGGCAATACTGACCTTTGCGGGCAAGACGTCTGCCTTTGATTCCTCAGTATTTACTATCGGAACTTGGTCAGAGCTAAGGGCGGTGGCGGCGCCCGGGTCGGATGGTCGAACGCAAGGGTCTGTAGGGTCGGCACTACTGCCAGTTTGTGCCAGATGAGCCTCGTCTTGTTGCCGACGAGCCCGTTTGGGATCCAACTCTGCTGGCGTCAGCGGCCGGCGATTAAAATCTAAAAAGTCACAGATGTGCTAGTACCGGTTCGCCACCCTCGTATGGAGGGAGTAAGCTGAACCATCTCAGGCGAATTACCTCCTGTGGGAGATGTTGGAGAGCTGGTGTCCACCATAGACAGAAATTTTGCTTTGCCGAGGCGCCGGGACGGAAAAGGATGTGAAGCAGTGTAAGAATTAACTGATGAAGGTGTCGGGCGGTCTAAACGAGCAATAGGGGAGCGAGGAGAGCTACTGATAGAAGTGATGACGACGGATTTTGGGTCAGAGCTCCGAGTGGTTCGGGCAGGGTAAAGGACTCGGCGGGGATCGGGTCAGCAAGAACAGGGTCGTGGGGCTGCGGTACAGGCGTGAACGACTTGGAATCAGAACTCCAAATCAATCCGGCACGTCGGTATTCTTCAGCGCGGTCACCAATACTAGCCCAATCTTCAAAATGAAACACTGGTCTTTTCTTCTTTGGTGTCTGCTTCGGGTATCTGGGTTTCATAAAACAAGCATTCCCTCTCTAGAAAAATCTAAACAACACTTTCCCTCTCTAGAATGCCTCTGAGAGAGATCCAAATTTGTGAGGTACTTATAGGCAACATCACCTAGCCGTTACATGACCGGAGAATGCCAAGCGACAAAAAGCAGCGGGAAGACGAAAGGACTCCTCAAGAGACTGTGCTGGCGAGCACGCGTCGAGTTAGCAGTCGACACGTGTCACTCCTCTTCTGACACGAGCTAACCCTATACTAGCCAACTCGGATGAAGATACTAGATGGGCCATCACAACCCAATTCACCACTCAAAACCGGCTTACCATCCTAAGCCCATGAAGAGACCACCAAGAAGGTGCAGGAGCCGACCCGATTAGAATTATGAGCCAAGTCGGGTCAAAGTTTAAATGGAAGAAAACGTCCGGACTTAGTCCCCTAACAAGATTTAGAAGGTTGAACAGTCGTTGGGAGGGAGTCTCCACGCCCGACCGTTTGATAGGTATCTCAAGGGTCGGACACGCTGGAAAGAATGGATGTGACCTAGGCAGACCAGCCATCAGCCCAGAGGATAAGGGACAGCGACAACCTGACTTGACTCCTGTACAAGTCTTCGCTCCCGCTGCTCTTGAAGACTGGGGGGCTACTGATAAGGGAATAATTCGCCAGATTAAATAATAGAGAGTGAATTATGAATGTAAAATAGTTGACGTGACTGTAATAGCATTTACGGCTTATTAGAGGCTAATTTGCAAACAATGTATTTGACGAAGGACAGGTACTGATATCACTGTGTCTAAACGTGTGCTTATATCATTTTCTGTGGGGCAGACATACCGGGATGAGGTGTTTTGTGATATAGTGCCTATGGACGCTTGTCACTTATTGCTTGGCCGCCCTTGGTAGTATGATTTGTCTGTTGTGCATGATGGTTGTGCGAATACTTATTCATTCTTTTTTCGGGGTAAGAAGATTGTTCTAGTGCCGCCAAAGCCTCGGTCCCTCAGTATTGGCTTTGGTCCTTCCACAACGACTTTGTCCCGTGCTCCTTTTCAGGCGGCCATGGAAGAAGCTGGTGTGGTCCTCTTGTTGTTTTGTGATCCTGTTGTGACTGATTCTTGTGCGGACCCTAGCCCTGAAGTTCAGTCTCTTTTACAGGAGTTTGCAGATGTGTTTCCTGAGACTTTGCCCCCCCCGACTTACCTCCTCTGAGGGATATTCAACATCAAATCGACCTGGTTCCTGGTGCTGCTCTCCCAAATCGTCCCCACTATCGAATGAGCCCGAAAAAGCATGAGGAATTACGTCGACAAGTGGAGGATTTGTTGGATAAGGGTCATGTTCGAGAAAGTCTAAGTCCATGTGCAGTTCCGGCGTTGCTGACACCGAAGAAGGATGGTTCCTGACGTATGTGTGTGGACAGCCGAGCTATCGACAAGATCACTGTTCGCTACAGGTTTCCCATACCTTGTCTGGATGATCTTTTAGACCAGTTGGGTGGTGCTTCTGTGTTTAGCAAGCTTGATTTGAAGAGTGGATACCATCAGATTCGGATTCGTCCTGGTGATGAGTGGAAGACGGAGTTTAAGACGCGTGAGGGACTGTTCGAGTGGTTGGTGATGTCGTTTGGCCTGTTTAACGCGCCGAGCACTTTTATGCGTGTCATGAATAAGGCATTGAGGCCTTTCATCGGTAAATTTGTTGTTGTTTACTTCGATGATATTCTGATCTATAGCGTTAACTCTTCTGTGCACTTGTCCCACTTACGTGAGGTGTTATTGGTGCTGCTTCCAAATGCTCGTTTATGTCCCCATCTGTCCAATTTTTGGGGTATATTGTCTTTGTTAAAGGGTTACGAGCTGATCCGAGCAAAGTTACTGCAGTGGACCAGTGGCCTCGACCTACTTCCATCACCGAGGTTCGCAGTTTTTATGGTTTAGGTTCTTTTTATCGGCGTTTCATTCCCCATTTCAGCAGTGTTATGGCCCCGATTACGGACTGCATGACGGGCATGAAATTTGAGTGGTCTGACGATGCTAATGCGGCGTTTGCAGAGATTAAACGGCATCTCACCATTGCACATATTCTGGTGCTGCCCGACTTTTCCCACCCATTTGAGCTTCATTGTGATGTGTCTAAATTTGGTATTGGGGCACTTCTTTCCTAGTCAGGGCGTCCTGTGGCTTTCTTCATTGAGAAACTGGCGAGTGCTAAGCTGCGATTTAGTACATATGACATTGAATTTTATGCTCTGGTTCAGGCTATCAAGCATTGGCGTCAGTATTTGTTTCAACGTGAATTGGTGCTATACACTGATCATGATTCTTTGAAGTATCTTGGCAGTCAGGACAAGGTTTCTCATAGACACGCTTCTTGGATAGCTTACTTACAGCAGTTCACTTTTGTCATCAAGCACAAGGCCGGTACTACGAATCGGGTTGCTGATGCTCTGATCCGTCGTCACAATCTGCTGATTTAAATGCGAGTTCAGGTTCCTGGCTTTGATTCTTTTGTTGACCTTTATGCTACTGACTCGTTCTTCTCTCGGGTTATTGAACTAATTCAGCAGGGGACACAATCTGATTTTTTAATGGAGGATGGATTTCTCTTTCGCGGGGTACAGTTGTGTATCCCCGATTGTAGCTTGCGTCTTCAGTTGATCAAAGAGCTGCATGCCAAGGGTCATGTGGGCCGTGATAGGACATACCAATTGTTGTCCTCGTCATATTTTTTGCCTTCGATGCGTAAGGAAGTTGGTCGTTATGTCTCCCGTTGTCGAATTTGTTAGTTGGCCAATGGAACATCAACGAATGCGGGTCTTTATTTGTTGTTGCCAATTCCTACTCAGTCCTGGACCAGCGCCTACCACAGGCAGAGTTTGCCCACAACCATGCCCTTAACCACTCGACGGGTCTTTGTCCTTTCTAGGTGGTGTATGGTGTTGGGCCCCGGGGTCCTGTGGACTTGCTAGCCGTGCCCAGTAAAATTCGTGTTCACACAACTGCTGAGGAGCTTGTCTCGCAGATTTGCCAAACCCACCAGAAGACATACGATCAGCTTGTCTTGAGCACCGCCAAGTATAAGTCGCAGGCGGATTATCATCGTCGTCCTGTACAGTTTGAAGTTGGTGACTATGTGTGGGAAGTTCTAACCAAAGATCGGTACCCTGCCAGGGAGTACAACAAACTGGCCGCCCGGAAGATTGGCCCCGTGGAGATTGTGGAGAGGATCAACCCGAATGTTTATCGGTTGCGCTTGCCTAGCCATGTCCGTAGGTCTCATGTCTTTAATGTTAAGCATTTGATTCCTTATGCAGGTGACTCTTCTACAGAGGAGTCTGGTTCTGATTCGAGGGCGAATCTTCTCTACCCCGGAGGGGATGATGCAGACAGATTAGCGCTAGAATTTATGAAGACAGGCGATCACCCGAAGAATGCGGCGAATTGAGAGTTTTGGAGTTCTCAGTGTCCGATTTTGACCCACAACACCTTATTTTGAAGGGAACAAAGCCACGAGTTGAACTCACCAGCTTACCCTCGTGAAATATGGCGTTTTTTGGGCATTCAGAGTCGTTTACTATTTTATTTTGAATTTTTATTACTTTCGGCCATTTTTAGTATTTTCGTATTAGGGTTTTTATTCGTACTCTTATTTAAGACAGTTGAATTTTGATAAAAAAAATTAGGATTTCTTTATATTGGCTTGTTTGCGTTTACTATCACATGCCATAAATAATAGTTTACTACCTCGGCCAAAACATGTGTAACAAGTTAGAACGCTGTATTCCACTCGAAAAGTTGCCAAAACAATGCCTTAACTAGTTTCTTTTCCAACTAAAGAGAAGTCATCCACCTTTAATATTCGACAAAACTATGATGTTTGTTTAGAGAGCTAATGAAAACTTTCACGAGCTTATCTTACGTGGTTGTCTAAAAGGGACTAGGGTTTCCTCGCACCCAAATATAAAGTACGCAGAGCTTGACGGACCGATGGTCGATTTAAGTATAGGCACGACCCGATCATGTTAGGGTAGCGACCAAAGTTCCACATCCCACATCGGTAAAACATGGGAAGGATCAATGGTATATAAGTGAGAACATATCTCAACTAGTATGAGGCCTTTTGGTAGTGGACCAAATGCAAAGCCGTGAGGGCCTTCGGGTGCCAAAGCGGACAATATCATACTAGTGCTGAGATCGGTTGTGTTCTTACTTATATACGGAGGTGGAATATGCGGACCGGGCCCCTATATTCCCAACATGTGGTATCAGAGCTCCAGGCCCAGACAGTACGCGATGTGGTAGGTGGTGTGGGTGAAATTCTCATTAGTCGAACATGATGAATTAGTAGCCATGCTCAAGATCCTTGTTTGGAGTGCCCGCGGCTTATCAAGCAGTGTGGCTTGATTTGAGGCTCATCAAGTATTGTGGCTTGATTGGAGAGATCCTCGTTTGGAGTGCCCGTTGCTCATCAAGCAGTGTGGCTTGATTGGAGTGTATCAAGACGGTGGTACTTGTTTGGAGTGGCGCTAAGGAACAAGGCAGGATGGTCGAGATCAGATAGATCCGCTGTAAAGGCTCTAGAGATCAGGCAGCCCCAACCTGATTAGAGTGAGCGGATGGATGTCAATTGAGAGGAGGCTAAAGTGGTACTTTGTTCGAGAGGAGGATTTGTTAGGGTAGCGACCAAAGTTCCACATCCCACATCGGTAAAACATGGGAAGGATCAATGGTATATAAGTGAGAACATATCTCAACTAGTATGAGGCCTTTTGGTAGTGGACCAAATGCAAAGCCGTGAGGGCCTTCGGGTGCCAAAGCGGACAATATCATACTAGTGCTGAGATCGGTTGTGTTCTTACTTATATACAGAGGTGGAATATGCGGACCGGACCCCATATTCCCAACAGATCACCCTAGCAACATTAAGTTTTACATATTATAATCAGAACAACCATTGTGAAAATTGTTATCACTAACACGGATCGGTATACTACTACCTCTTTATATACGGCAGTAATATAAAAACTATTGATAAATGAAGAATTGGTTCGGATTAAATAAATCGGCCTGACAAATTACTCGACATAAAAAGCATGTGTCACCATACGAGTCATTGTAACTATATTTTTGTACTAAATAGGTTTATTTAGTTTGGAGGTTCACGTCAAATATTATATATAAAATTTCAAATTTCGAAAGTGAAGATCAAATATTATATTATATTATTATTATTTTTTTTAATTAGTTATATCATTTTGTTTTCTATTAGGTTTCTTTTGAATAAAAAATAACATATATTATATGAAATAAGGGGACTACACTAGTTTGCCAAGTTAAGGGCGCCAACTAAAGCATGATAATAAAAGTTCATTTTTCAATCTTAGAATCTATTTCCATCTTAAAAAAATCGACTAATTCCAAGCTCATGAACAAATTCTTGGTGTTTATTTCACCTCTCTAGAGATAAACAAAAAATATAGAGGAAGAGGATAACAATATTCGAATGATAGCAAGCCTACTATAATAGACGAAGACAAAAAGATCGACTATGGATTCAAGCAGCAACATAGAAGATAGTATGAACCAGATGTAGGCAATAATAACACCACAAGCAACGAGATATTGGACAGAATGAATTACATGTTTCTACAGTCTTGAACAAATAGTCAGGCAAGGTATGCTTAGAAAAAAGTTAGAAGGAAAATCCTAAGATAGAATAGAAATCTCAGGTAACAGAGATTAAGGGTTGTTGTTGATGTAGCCAAGCCCCCACACTCTCTAAAATAGTGATTGCACAAAGGGGAGCATGACCTTGAAATTTTGTAAATTCAAGCTTCATCTTACATTTCAGAGTCCATTTGGAAAGCCAATCAGCTGCCATGTTTTGGATTCTGGAAATGTGATAAACAGTCATGCTAGGATAGACTAACTTTCTGAAACATTTGAGAATAGGAGCTGCAGGTCAAGGAAAGTTTCCATTAGCAATAAGATTAACTAAAATTAACGAATCGACTTCAATATCCACATGGTTTCATACTTTTTTCTTGCAGATAATGAGGCCATCAAGAAGTGCTCTGGATTCTGCCATGATTGGAGAAAGCTTCCATAAAGGTTGTTGGCTCCATTAAAAATATCTCCCAAGTTGTCTATAATTATGACACCTCCACTATAATTGCCATTACTGAGGCTTGAACAGTCTGTATTCATCTTGAGTCTTCCTCGAATAGGAGCTGGCCAACTATGGTAAGTTAGATTTCTTTTCAAGTTTATAAAATATAAACAACCAATATTAATAGCAACTTGAGAGTCATTAGACCAATGTTTAGGTTTAAACAAGTTAGCAGTATCATGACTACATATCATAGATTTAATATAATGTATAGAAGTCAATGAAGAAGCTGATTTTCCTTTAAACTTTCAGTTGTTTCTATTTTGCCAAATTACCCAGAAGATAACAGGAGGAATGATACTTCTAACATGAACTTTTTGCTCAGTAAACCAGAACCGATTTCTGGTCATGTGAGCAGCAGTCATGAACTTCTGAATATTAACTTTGAACAAATCTATAAAATAAATCCATATGTTCCAAGCATAGTTAGAGGAAATGAATAAATGATTAATGTTATCTTGAGAATAACAGAACTAACACTTAGATACAATATTTAATTTTATCTTTTGTAAAATAGAATCAGAGGGAACATAGTTGTGTAGTATTTTCCACAAGAGAAAAGAACTCTTCCTGGGTGATCTTATTTCAAAGCTTGTTGAACATGTTAGAATGATTATTGTGGTGCATAATGTAGTTCCAAGTATCCTATGTATTAAATTTTTTCTCTTTTGAGATCTTCGAAATCATGATATCATCTTTGTTTTTTGTTGATTCTAGTCGTGTTGATAAGATTTATTATGTCTCTACATAATAAACAATTTAGAATATTAAGATTCCAAGAATTATTTACCCAAAAGTCATTAACCTTTTTAGTTTTAAACAAGTTGTTATCAACTTCATCATCCAATGTGATAAAAGGAGAATGATTATGCCAATTTTCAAGCAAGAAGTCCATGTATCCTTTACCCAGACTCAACGTTATATTATGCTTGGTTAAGGGCTTTGATATTAGCCAGCCTCTTCCAGGTTTGGGAGCCACATTTGATATAGTTAGCTTTAGGGAGATGAGAATTTTGACAGTAAATGTTATGCATTGGATTTGCCTAGTAACTTCTATTTTCCCTACCACCATAGGATAAGTTTTTGTTTTTCCATTCAAGAATCCTGGTGTTGATCTCATTGAGAAAAGGAGTGTAGTTGCTAGACTTGTTATTTGAGTTTAAAGTAATGCCCACGTAGTCAATTGGAATATGACGTGTAGTGAAACCAGTTTGATTAATAATGGTAGAAAGCCTAGTTTGTTGGAAAAAAACTGGAGATAATAATCCTTGTCTTGTCTATGTTTATAGTATGTCCTGAAACATCCTGATATGTTTTAAGAAACAAACTTAGCTTGTCAATTTTAGATTGAGTGTTATTGGTAAAAATTAATATTTAATCTGCAAAAGCTAAACTATATGTAAAAAGATTATACTATATGAAAGAGCATCTCCCTGTCTCGGACCTCTCTTAGTTTTGAAATAACCTATAATATTGCCATTGATTAATGTAGAGATATTAACGTAGCAAATAAGCCTTTTAATGAGATTAACAAAGTTCACAGAGAAGCCAATGGATAGCAAGACTTTGAGGATGAAGGGGTGAGTTATTTTGTCAAAGGCTTTGCACATATCAAGCTCAATCATGATGTTGCCAGCCTTGGACTTTTAATTAAGATCATGAACCATTTCAATACTTATCAACATGTTTTCAAAAATAGACTTATTAATGACATAGCCACCTTGAGATTTAGAGATAATTTTAGGTAAAAAGTTAGTAAGGCTTTTATCGATTATCTTAGACATTATTCTGTTGAGTAAGGTACAAAGGCTAATATGTTTGAAGTTATTCCAGTTAGTAGGATTAGAGGTTTTAGGAATTAGACACAAATCTGTGGTCATTATTCCTTTAGGAATGTTATGGCTAAGGATGAAGCAGGACATGGCTTGACATAGATGTGTTTTAATGATGTTTCGGCAAGGTTTGAAGAAGCAAACATTAAAACCATCAACACCTACAACACTAGAAGGATTCATGTTGTTGATGATCTCCAGAATTTCCACTTCAGAAGAAGGCTTCAGAAGTAAGTTGTTGTCCTCGTGAGTGATGATATTGTTGAAAATATTGTCTTGCATTCTATTAGTTTCCTCGACATAATTATTGTAACGATAATTAGTAAGAATATCTTTAAAATAAGCTTCAGCAGAAGAACCAATAGAGTTAGAATCCAATAGTCATTTTCACCAACTTTTATGCTTTTTATAGTGTTTTTTCTCCTTTTTTGGAAACATAAGAATGGAAGAATTTGGTATTTCTATACTGTTTTTTAGCTAATTACATTAACATTTTTTGTTCTAGAAATATTCTTCCATTCTAAGTGATTGGAGGTAGATAGTATTAGCCTTGGTGAGCTCAGATCTAGTAGTAACATTGTTCGAAGAAGTAGTTAATATTTTCATATTTTTGACAACTTCCTCGGAGACTTGAATTTCGTCAAACACATTACCAAAATGATTAGTATATCAAAGTTTAAAAACCATTTTTCAATATTCTATGATTATGCCAGAAGATATAAAGGGGGGCATCCATGGTCCACATATTAAGAAACTTAAATCTTTTCTTAATTTTTAAACTATCTTTAGAGATAGTGACACAAAGAGGAGCATGTCCATAACAAGTTAAGGCCATGTGAAAAACCCTAGTGTCACTAAAGAAATTAGACCATGATGCATTATAGAGAGCTATGTCCAGCCTTTTCTATTTGGAATTATTGAACCATGTGAATTTGGACCCCTGATAGCCAGCATCTTCTAAGTGACAGTCTCTAATGTACTCATTGAAGTCATCTGAACTATTAATGCAATATATTGAACAACCAACTTGCTCATCTGCAGTGGTAATAACATTGAAGTATCCAATGATCAACCATTCATGAGATGTAGAAAGACTTCTCACAGTGTTCAACATGTCAGATCTATTGTGTTTCTGGAATTTAGCATAAACAATAGCTAGTAAAAATGATTTATCTAAGATTTCATATGATATTTCTAAATGTAGACATTGAGAATGATTTAGCTTAATGTTAATTAAGAAATCCTCATTCCACGGAAACTAGATTTTATTAGAAGTGTTGGACATGAAGTTTTTAAAACCAATTTTTGATGCAATGCAAGCTAGATTATCAGCACTAACTAAAGGTTCTTGTATAGCCATGAGAATAATCTTATCTTTTTTTATGATGGATTTGAGTCTTTTAATATGAGGTTTGTTTTTTATTCCTCTAATGTTCCAATTAAATAGCTTGTTTTTTAATATGAGGTTTGAGTCTTAAATCAGGTTTTCATAATCTTGAGAAGTAGCAAAACTGTAGCCCAGCTCTAATGTTTGAATGGTCTCAATAATTTCATATGCTTTTAAAGATTTTGAATTTTGACGATGATCTGGCTGATGAGTTAAAGATGTTTCTTTGGAAATGTTGGTTTCAATATCTTTATCGCAGTGCATATTGTCTTTAAGATTTTTTTTATTCCTCCTCTTTTTTATGAGGAACAATAACAATAGACTTGATTCTTTGTTTTTCATTTTTTTGTTGATGAACCTTGTACGGATTTAAAGCTTTGTCATTAAAGTTGTTATAACTTTTGTTTTCTTCTTTGCTGGCTTTAAACTCCATATTTTGATCTTTATTGTGCAAGTGTTTATAGAATTGTTTTTGTAATTTTCCTTATCATGGCCTAAGTGGAAACATCTCACGTCGTATTTAGGAAGGTTTTTGTAGTTAATAGTTAACCAACAGCCTTGATTATCTCCAAACCCAACCCAAATGTTGTGTTGAATCTTCTTAGATACATCCATGTCAATCCAAGCATAACAAACATTAAAACAAGCTCTATTATTTTCTAGAATGATAATCTTTAAAGTATTTCCTATTGAGTCTAATGTGTCTTGTATTATATGTTTGTTGTATAGGTATTCTGAAATTTGTTCTATTCTAACCCAGACATGAGTGGAAGGGAAACCTTATTTGGTATTGAAGTTTGCCTGCCATTTTATGAGCCTTATATATGATTTTTATATCGACCAGAGCTTACAAACATCATCTTTATTAGTAAACTCAATGAGTATATGCCTTGACTCTCTTATAGAGATGTTATATTCACCTCTAAATTTGAATGTGTTCATGATATCTGTAAGAATTTTTCTTTTAGAAAGACCTTTTGAGAATTTACTAATTAGAGTGTGCTTGAATTCTTTGGTTAGTTTATTTTTTACCTTTTGCTCGTACTGAATCGAAATGTGGTCACATTTCTCTATAGAACTGATTGGAATAAAATATCTAGATATATCAGGTTTTTTTAGTATTTTAGATTAAGATCTTGTATTATTGAGACATGGAAAAGTATTGATCTTATCTGATTTTGTATGCAGGACCATATTAGAGGGAAGATCAGGAAAATCTCATTAAAGAATGAATGTCCCATAAGGCAATAAGATATCAATTGGGGGTTGTTTCTGCTAGCAAAAATAATGGAAGATCAGGCTTGATTTTGTCAATACGACGAAGAGAACAGCAGGGCTTGAAGATAGAAAGTAGAGCATAAAGATGAAAGAGATCTAGGAGTATTTTTGAATGCTTTCTTGTGGATCAAGATTTATATTTTTTCGGTTTGGATCTATCTAACAAATAATTTTATTTGATTTGTAAATAATAATACAATTTTAAAAAATAATTTTTAAAATAAAATGTTGTTATTATTAGTTTTTTTTTCCTTTGAAATAACGTTGTGGAATATACGTAAATTAGTTTAGTTGTTTTTTCATGTATAATTATAATGGTGCTACCAATACTTTTATCAATCGATCGACTACATTAGGTCAACTGAAATCCAATCAAAATTTAAAAAATCAAACGTATAAACATAAAATCAAACATTAAATATGTAGATAATTTGGATCGAAATCTTATTTTGTAAAGTAAATACCTTTTATTTTTTGTGGTAAAAAAACCTTCAATTAAAATAAAAGGTTTAGTAAACATAGAGAGTAGTAAGCAGTATTTGATTATAAAATAGGCCCAAAAAACATAAACTTACGCGCTAATATTTCAATAGAACAAAAAAATAGGATAATTTTTATTTAAAGAATTAGATGGTTTTTTGGTTGGGTTCATAAGACTACAATTTAAAAAGTTAACAATAACAAAATTTTGGCTTAATTTAAGTTTGGATACTTTTTTTTAATCTTATATTTATGTTTTTAAATTCGCTCATGGTAGAGTTTTATTAGAAATTTAAGTTAGATTTTTTAGGAATCAAAATTTTAATATCCTTCATTTTGTTTGGACATAAAATATGATCTGCCTAAAATTTGTAGGTTTTGGATTATAACCGAGACCATTTCTAAAATATGAGTCGATTGAGATTTTGGCGCATGCCATACAAGTAATAAAGACTGTTCTTGTTTCAATCGGACATACGTTACAACTTTTAGGTGTTGATATAAGGCATAAAGTTATTTTATTAACTGATATGGTTTATATTTTTGTATGGATGGAAATGTGTTACTTTATCTCAAAAGTATAATGGTCTATCGTTTCGGATCTGATCTTTGAGTATATTTATGATTTACGAGGACTATATCATTTCTTCACATAACTGTGTGGATGAATAATATAACAAGTAAGTTTTCATATCTTTCTTAGTAGTATCAATCGCATAAGGAAGTATTTGTTTTTAGTATCATCAATGTATTGAATGATTCAATATATTCCATCGATAAGTATTAGAGCCAATTCTCTTATGAATTAAGGGATTGTACGTATAAATATAATTTGATAAGGGAATTATTAGTTAATCTTCAATCCAAGTTTAGTTGTATTTACTGAGTATAAAGAGTAAGTCCAATAAATACCTTTTGTATTCATGGTTCTTTAGTGCTCAAAGCCCCAATATGTTATTGTAAATATAATTTATCACACTACTTGAGATATGTATACGGTCACTATATTATTATAAAGACATTCAATAAAAAAATTCTCTCTCTCTAGTTACTTTCTCTCTCTACTTTATTACACATGCATGGTTTGTCCAGTGTTGGAGTTGGCCTGGTTAGGAAAAAGATCTAACAACTTGAAGAATTTTATGAGATCATAGCAACAGCATGCAAACAAATAGTGGCATTCTCTAGTTGAGTTCATAGTGTACAATTAATTAATCGTCTTGGATAGCAACAGCATGCAAACAAATAGTGGCATTTCTATGAGTGCCTCATTTGCGGCACATACAAGCGACCTCTTCGGAGTCATTTTAGACGTATGAAGCTCACCTACCGGTTTGAAATACATCCCTCCGGTCCGAACGATCATTAAATGGCTCACCAAATACCTCGAAGATTGGGTGAAGATCAACCTCAAAGTGGGCAGGAGTTTGGCTTGCCTGATACAACATGGTGAAGGAATTCAACAGCATCTACAACACATACACAAATGAATCAAATAATGTATACAATCGAACATTAATAAATCAAAAGAATAACATACCTTCAGAAAAAGGCCGAACTGCTTCATGGCCAAATCTAGAAGTGGCAAATGGTCGGGCAACCTCCTTGTGTTGGCTGCAACAACATACATACTCACCACTTTAGAATATAATTCAAAGCTAACACATAGGATTTATACATTCTAGATCGAGCCTACATGTTGGCTACCTAAGTGAGCTCATTATCCTTGTCTCTAGAATCTATAAATTCTGATGTAACTTAACGATCGACGGGGTTTATCAAATGAATCTCTTGGCCTTAGGCCTCATGAGAATCAACAAATTTCATGATTTCATGGGCACCCAAGTTTCTACTAGCTTTAAACACTTCTCAACATCAACAAATAATGGCCCCAGATAGATCAGGAAACTTAACCACAAGCTCTAAGGCATTGAGCTTATCATTTAATGCAGTAATAGGCTCTAAGATTGTCAGATCCTCAATCAATGGATCTTCACTACCTGCTGTTTTCAGCTCTATGTGGGACACAGGCACAACATCAAGACTTGATGATTCCTTGAACTCTACCTCACCAAGTTCACTAGTCTTAGGTTTTTTCACATTGGAGGACCCACTCTAACAACTCTATTGTGCTTCTTGATGCTTAGATGCTCTAACGCACGAGTACCAACCTTTTTTCTCAAATCCTTGAAGTCCATATATTTACTTGTATAAAACTAGAGGGATTTCTATTTTCTCTTTAAAAAAAATTATGAGCCACTGGTTGGGAGCCCACCAATAATCCACACACCTTTGGAAGGGAGTTAATGAATTTTATCATACATAGCCAGCTATATTGGCCTAAGAATAAAATCTTCCCCAATAGAAGTAAATATTGATGAGAGAATAAATGACAAAAGAGAATAATATCGGATCTTGGACCTGATGTGACTGTGGTGTAAAATTCTAGAGAGAATATTCTAGAGAGAGAAAGTAGAAAGAGAATATTATATCCAAAAATTGTCCCACCTACCAAGAATAGTGGGTCTCCTTTTATAGTGGAGAAGGGTGGACTCATTAATGTCTTTGGTGGCCTTGTTTTATTTCTTTTTTGGTCCTTCATAAAATACTTTGTTTACACATTATCCTCTAATGAACAATAAACATTGTAATAGACATGTTAACTTTCTTCTATTCACAATTGACTCCTTTTTATTAATATTGGTGAATTGCTCCCTCATCAGTAGCCCCCCAGTCTTCAAGAGCAACGAGAATGAAGACTTGTAAAAGAATCAGTTTGGAGCGCTTCTATCCCTTAGCTTCTGGTATCGACTGGTTGGTTTACCTAGGTCGGACCTCTTCTTTCAACTGATGTCCGACCCTCCGTATTTTTATTAAATGGTCGGTCGCGTCTATCCCCGACGTTGTTACGGATCATCTTGGGTCTGCTTCCAATCTCTCTTAGTGACTTCTACATGGGCCTGGACCGGCAATCAGGTTTTGAAAAGTGAATCGGGTAAACGTGGCCCATCTAATGCCTCTGTCTGAGCTAGCTAGTATATGCCTACTATGCTAGTCTGACTAAGGGCGACACGTGTTAACCGATTACTCGAGGCGTGCTTGTTTGCACAGTTTCTCAAGAAGTCCTTTCGACTTCCCGCTGCTTTTCGTCGCTTGGACTTCCCCGTACGCGTAACGGTTAGGTGGGGTTGCCTATAAATACCTCACAAACATGAATCACTCTCAGAGGCGTTCTAGAGAGAGAAAGTGTTGTCCAGATTATCCTAGAGAGAGAGAGCTTGTTTTATGAGAAATAGGTACCCGAAGCCAAAACCAAAAACTAAGAAAAAGCGAGTGTTCGGATTCAAAGAGTGGGCTAGCATTGGTGACCGTGTTGAAGAGTATCGAGCCGCGGGACTGATCTGGAGTTCTAATTCGAAGCCTTTTGTACCCGTGCCACTGCCTCACGATCCCGTTCCACCCAAACCGGTTCCTGTCGAGTCCTTGGTTATACCGGTCCTACCCAACGCGAGTACCCCTGATAATACAGTTAGCTCTTCAAACAGCAGTTCGCTACCTTCCCCTGCTACTCAAATCAACCGCCCGACGCCTTCGTCGGTGAATTCTTATACCACTCCGACTCCTTTTCCTCCCCGAAGATGAGGCAAAGCTAAATTCCTTTCTATGGGTGACTCTCCAACCTCTGTTTCGCCTGTAAAGGAAAACTCCCCTGAAATGGTCCAACTCACTCGCGATATTAAGAGGTACCGGACCGGCACCAATACCGCGCGTACTTTCCTGGCCCTTAACCGACAAGCGCAACTTGCTCGGACCGGGAGGAGTTCTGGTGCCGCAGATCCTCCTATTCAGTCGTCCGACCCTCCTGCGGCTAGCCCCCCTAAATCCGATGCAGTCCCGGTAGATAATACCGAAGAGTCGGAAACGGATGTTGTGGCTGCGGACGAAGGCATTGTCGTTGCTGGTGGCGAAGCCACTCCTCCCGAAGAGCCTCCTCCCGAGGAGATTGAGGCAGTCATTACTACTAACTACCATCGCTGGTTGCCCTGGGACGATGTCATTTCCCTCTTCGAGGGAAAGTATCTCTATTTTTCGACCGAAGAACATGAAGAGATTTTGATTCGATGGGGTATCCCGGAGTGCGTTAATGTTCGATTTCCCGAACCTGGGAGACACCGGTGCATGTGCGGTCACGGGAAATCATGATCTTCACTGAACTCTTCAACTGGGGTCTCAGGTTTCCTCCGGATCCCGAGATAGCTCTATATTTTCAGACCCTCAAAATCTGCCCCTCACAGCTAACGCCCAATGCGTGGTATACGTTGATGTCGTGCATCATGGCTTCGCGTCTATCGGGTCGGATCATGCCGATGGTCGACTACATAGCCATGTCAGGGCTCTCGAAGTCCCCCAAATCTCCCTTTTTCTATTCTTCTTTGGCCAACACCTGGAAGATCGTGAACGACTTTCTTGAGGGTGATAAGGGTTGGAATCATCGATTCGTCTTTCTCAGTGGCTGCTGGGAAAACGACCCCCCCTATAGCAAGGAGAATCCGAGGCGATTGTTGCGGACTTGGCTTCCTAACGGTACGAATTTTTTTTTTTATGGTCTGGCCTGTTGTGCAGTGTCGAAGGATTTCATCCAGGGGCTGAAAAAAGACCACTTCAAGCTCGGCAAAGTGACCTTCCAAATCTTAAAAGATTATGCAAGGAAGCACTGGGGTCGGGCGTTCCATCGTGCTTTCAAAGATACGAACCTGATTATGAGCAACCTCTGGCGGTGCTCGTCGGAGCCATTGACGATTGAGGAGTTGCACCAACCTCCAAGCTTGGTGGACTTGGTTGCGAAGACAAATGCTCCTGACGCGCACTTGTTTCTCCTGAAGCGCAACAAGGCTCCCAGCAGGCGCCCTAAGTCAGATGAAGAAGCTGAGCATGCCGATGCTGAGGCTGAAGGGGACACCTCTGAAGGACGGCAAAGAGAAAACACCGGGGTGGATGATGAGACCCACCAATCCGAGGAGCTGGTTCAGAAGCGGAAGGGCAACGCTGAGGCAGACGACGCTCCAAATAAGAAACTGAAGCGTGCAAAGAAAGAAAGTCGGGCTGCCGCTGTTTCTGTGGCTGCTGATAACGCCACCATCCCCGAGATTTTTGAGCAATTCGGGGGGGTTAAAGATGCGATTGTGACCGATCCCATAGCGGTGTTGCCCGATGATGCGAGCCCCAAAACAGTGTTGAACGACGTTGTGGCGTCCTTGAGCGGTGTCAAGCTGCCGATCCTTTCCGTGCCGGGGAGTCTGCACGCATTCCCTCTTCGGATCACGGATGGTCTGTCCCTGTCTCTGTACAACATGATTGTGCCCTTGGGCATCAAGGAACGGCGTGCAGCGGAGCTAAGCTAGAAGCTAGGTGACGCAGAGGGGAAGGTTGCCGCTCTCAAAGAGGAAGTGAAGAAGGGGAAAGAAGCTCAGAGGCTGATGGAGGAGAAGCTGGAGGCGGCCGAAAAGAACTTGGCACTTGTGACGAAAAACCGGGAGGATAGCGTCGGAAAGCTGGGTCAGGAAATCGCGGACCTGAAGGCGGCTAACGCTCTTTTTGCCGAGAAATGTCAGAAATAGACGGAGAAAGAGACGGCTGAGGCCAAGGCGGCTTATGTGTTGACCTTTCATTATCGCTTCCCCGACCTTCCCCTAGGGTCAATCTGGCTGGGTGTTCCCGAGGATGACCGCCCCGAGGGCGTGATTTGTGAGGATGATGAGATGGACGATACCGGAACGGAGTCTGGAGGAGAGGATGCTTGACCTCTGATGCCTTTTTTTTTTATTTGAAGTTTTGTATTTATAGGGTCCGTAGGACCTTCTTGTTGAACTATGATTGTAACAACTCTTTTTTGAAAATTAATATCCGCCAATTTGTTGTCATGTTTCCTGGTCAACCAAATATTTCTCATAGGGCCGTAAATTTAATATGTGGATCAGTTTAATCACTAAAAAACTGGTGAAAGTTCTGTTGATCAATTTAAATTGAAAAACCCGCTCATAGGGTCGGGAAAGCGATATGTATATCAGTTTAATTACTGAAAAACCGGTTAAGGTTCTGTTGATCAATTTAAATTGTAAAATCCGCCCATAGGGTCGGGAAAACGATATGTAGATCAGTTTCATTACTGAAAAATCGGCTAAGGTTTTGTTGATCAATTTAAATTGAAAAATCCGCCCATAATCGTCTGTCAGCTCGTCAGCTGGTAGGCTCCTTTTGAACAATTCGGAGATATAAAGGCAAAATTTTTAATTAAAAAGGGTCGGTTGCCATGGATGCCTCATTAAAACCTTCTCGCGCCACCGAGTTATGAAAGAGTACATCCCCGACCAAAGGTTCTTTATAGAAAGGGTTACAACAATTAACAAAACTACTTCAAGTAAAGTTTTAAATGTTCAATGTTCCAGGGGAGTCTCAGTAAACGTCTTCGTGTGTCCTACAAATGGTATGTTCCACTCTTAACCTGCTTTACTACTCTATATGGACCCTCCCAGTTCGGGGCGAGCTTGCCGAGGCTCTTATCCTTGGTGTGCAGAAAAACTCTCTGTAAAACTTTGTCCCCTACTTTGAACTATCGCCGACGTACTTTGGACGCGTACCGGCTTCTCATCAAGGTCCGATAATGTAAAGAATTTAGTTGAGCTCGGCCCTTTTTTTCTTCTATCAGATCTAAAGCTAAGCGTCTGGCGTTGTCGTTTTCGCTTTCCGTATAAGTGTCGACCCTGAACGACAGAAAGATTGATTCTGCTGGGGTGACGACATCCATTCTATAAACTAAGGCATAAGGTGACTCTTTGGTTGTTGTTCGAGGCGTTGTTCGGTAAGCCCATAACACTTCTTGTAAGTAATCCGGCCACTTGCCGGCTTTTTCTTCCAAATTCTTTTTTAGCCCGTCTAAAATGGTTCGGTTTATCACCTCAACTTGCCCGTTTTCTTGGGGATGGAAGGGGGTGGAAAAACATTGCTTAATCCTATGGGTTGTGCAAAAAGTCTTCATCTCATGGCTATCGAACTGGGGTCCGTTATCCATGGTGAGTTTCTGAGTCACCCCAAATCTACAGCAAATGTGCGACCAAATGAATTTGATGACATCTTTGGTCTTTGTAGCCGATAATGGCTCAGCTTCCACCCATTTGGAGAAGTAATCCACAACCACCATGATTGTCTCCCTTCCACCGGATGCCACTGGTAATGGTCCAACGAGATCGATTCCCCATCGGTCGAAAGGTAAGCCTTTAAATATGGATTCTAAAGGGGCCGCGGGAATGTTGATCGCATTCGCGAATATTTTGGTCCTTCATAAAATACTTTGTTTACACATTATCCTATAATAAATAATAAACATTGTAATAGATACGTTAACTTTCTTCTATTCACAATTGACTCCTTTTTATTAATATTGGCGAATTGCTCCCTCATTAAATATGACATCAATATTCATAGTCTATTTGGGTAGATCAGTAAAATCAGAGTTTTGTCAGACGCTTTAACAAAACAAATTCAAGAACTTTTAGTTCAGGAGGATGGGTACATGGCTAAGTATCCGGCACAGTTAATTCAGTTTTTATACCATGATGCATCCCCTATGGAACCATTAGCATCACAACAAACACCTCACAATAGAAGTTTGGATACTTCTAGCTTTGATCAAGGCCCTAATGTTTTCTGCAGGCTTGAGATTAGGCTGATAACTCTTTATCGTGGCCTCAAGAGTCATTCGGCTAGCATACCCACTATCAGCCACTTCGGCAGAGTTAGTATGGAATATGTCCGCCTATGGATCATCAAACTTACCTATATGGCTACCCCCATCAACTTTAGAACGTCTAGTGATTAGGGTAGAAATTTCCAGATCAACAAGATCTAACTGATTAAACAATTGGTGAGTCCACTAGGGACCAATTGGTATTACAAAAAAATGAAAAATTTAACAATAGAAAATCAACCATAGATGGAAAATATAAATTCGTAGATTAAATATCAAAATCCTTAGATGGCAGATCTGGATCCTTTGTAGGCAGATCCGAATTCGTAGATGGAAAATCGGAATCTCTAGATGGTAGATCCAAATTTTTGGATGACAAATTTGAATTCGTAGATGGCAGATCCAAATCTGTAGATGAAAGATATAATGTCATAGATAGAAGATCTATATCAAAATTTCATCTAGATAATGACCTACTATATGACAGATTTGTCAAAGTTCTATATAAAATAGTCTGAAAAGAAGATCTCTCTAGTTGTCGAGAATTATATTTAAATATAAGTTTTATAAAATATTTTATCTTAATTTTTTTTCCATTCACTATCTTATTTTTTATTTTAATTATAGCTTTATTAAATGATATATATATATATAATGCTAATATTTAGTAACATTGAAGAAGAGATAATATGGTGATCATTACCATCCTCCCCTCCCCCAATCTATGTATTAATATCAAGAAAGATGAGACGTTCTAGAGGTGAAAACACCTTATTGACACTAAGAATCTGCATACATTCATTAGGTTCCAACAATAATACATGGAAGGCATTATCATAAGAACCAAGAGTAAGGAATCATGATCTCTGCCTCCCTTCGGGAACTTGATCTTTGACTATGCAAGCCAAATTGCTAGATATTTCATGTTTACTCACGTTCATTGGTTTTCTCTTCAGATCAAGTTTAAAGATTTCCTCATTCATTAACATGCCCGTCTTTCCTTATATGTCAAATACCATTTAAGTGGACTTGTAGGAAAAAAATCACAAATTAAAGAAACAACGAGAGAATAAGCAGTATCAATAAACCGACTGTAACTAACTTATTCAATATTATCACGAAATGAAATAACAAGCGTGATGTTAGTGAAATAAAAACAACATATGCATCAAACTCATCATTTACATTCTTTTACAATGTCCAAAATACACTAGAGAGACTAACAAGGTTCATGCTGCACCATCAATCTTGAAGCATAATCAAAACCACCAGAAAAATGATGGACCATCAAAATCATTAGGAAAAATCAGAAGCAAGTACCCATTAGACACCAACTACAAGAAAATGAAACTTATGAAAGTTGCATAAAGGCCAAGTACAGATAATAAAGTGTATAATGAGGATATCTCTCAAATGGACCTCGTTAAAGTTGAGAAAGATGAATTTGACCTCTATTTTGCTTGGAAGATGTTAGATTCCGCGATGACTATATAATGATATAAATTTTGACAGATCCGATTTTAATTCAGCAAAACCAACAGATTTTTGCGTAAAACCAACTGAACTTCGTGACTAGCCAACAAAGTTTGATGCATAACAACATAATTTGGTAGCGAAGCGTCACTTTGAGGAATCTTGGTTCTGAAAAGTGAACAAATTTTGTTGAAGCTTCATCTTACAATCCATCTTTTTAATGCTCTGACATTCATTTCTCCATAAGATATGGATAATTTGTTTCCCATAACATATTGAAATGTGAAATATTTTAGCACCTCTATATATTGCTCCAATATTCATTTCTCTAAAAAGGAGGCATAACTCATTTCCTCATAACACTGGGCTAATTCTGAAATCTTTCAGTAAACCTTGTTATAATTCTCCGACATTCATTTCTCCATGAGACAGTCGCTTCCCCCCAACAATAGGCTAAGTCAGAAATATTTTAGCACCTTTCATGCTATGATATTTGCAAATATATAAAGGTAAAACTAAGATGAAAATGTAGTATTCATCACCACTCATAACATAACATAACATAAGATGATAAATGTTATGAAATTACGTGATGCATCATAAAATATATAAGAATGGACCAACATCAGCTTCAAGCACTATAATTATTGGTGGTAGCTAAATGTTAATAGGAATTCGTGACCCATTCCCAAATCTAAAGGACACCATGTGTCCCTTTCAATAACAAAAAGAAGTTTTGGTATTCCAGCTATAACCCAACGAGGGAACTGCTTGTCCTTCATGGATTTTTTCATTTGAAGTTGAAGACTTCATTTGGAGTAATAGAACCACAACATGCAAACATGGTATACATAAAATAAACCACCAAATAAGGAAACTATGCATTTTCCTTACGTATAAAATAATGGAGTATGTAGTTGCAAAATTACACTCAAATAAAGATTTAATTCAATCTTTATCAACAACAATGAATAACATTTAGATATATTTCATAAGAAAGTTACATCCTTTATTTATATTTATAATAATTTAATTTTTGACTTCACATAGAAAAACAAATTAAAAGAGTACAACTTCGGCCACCAATAGTATCGAGCATCAAAACATAGCCATAATCATAAATAAGCACAATGAGCCGTGAACATCTACAAATAATAATTATAATAAATTTTATAGTCCTTCCTTCATAATTCAAAAAACAACTAAATGTTTATTCAACCACGCCTAAAATAACATCGAGACATTTCGAAGAATATGACTGTCATTCAACCGGCCGAAACAAAATTAAAACAAAACAAAGTATTGTCGAGGTAAGGTTTGAAACTTTATCATGCTACTTGTTTATATACTATTTTTCATTTTCCAAGATAGATAATTTTATCCTTATGGTAGGTTTCAGTCAATGAAGGGTCTTTACCGAAGATGAACAAGGTTAATACGAATTAATCTGGGAAGGTCTCCAAGGTTAGTTCGATTAGAGGCAAAGCAATCTACTAATGTACTTCAAGACTTCTAGGAGTCCAGCCAAAAAAGGTCGTAATACATATGGTATAATTTAAGAATGGAAATTAGACTTTAGTCAATAAACTAACTATCAAGCTTTGGCAAACATAAACAAGAAAATATGATTATCAACGCAATTTAGTTAGTCATTCTACTGATAAATGTGGAAACTGTCTAGTCCACAAGATTTGGCCTATGAAATAATTGAAGCTAATTCAACCAAACAATCTTAATCTTAACGAAGTATTCGACAGAATACAAAGACACAAAGGCAATAAACAATTAGAAAAACTATCAATATTCAAAGGAGTTACGATTGACAACCATGAAGATATCACTAGTTATTCAGTATTTACATGTATTAATCATTCAAGTGTAAATGGTTACAGATTCCTCTATATAAAGGAAATACTCAGCTAAGCGGTCAAAATCTTCACAACAACTTTCCTATCTGGAAATGGTAAAGTTGCAGTCTTCCTCCTCACAACACCATTTGAATTTTTAACTCTGGATGAAACAATAACGTTTGATGATCTATTGTGTGGAGTTTCTTATTTTTTACCTTCGGCTACAACAGGCTCACCGTACACGAAGAACCAAACACAAGCCTTAATATTCTGCTAGATATCATTAAACACAAATTTCTCATGCCCCACGATGGACCTATAAGAGTATCTATACTTGGTATCCTCCGTCACAAATAGAGCATAGTACGCTGCAACATTTAAAACGTTTTGCAAAGACCAATTCCTGCAACAGGTGACAAATCTACAAAGTCTAATTATGCATACAATTTTTTTTAAATATCAATATGAATACATAAGGTGGCAGCATGATGGACGAATTACTTTTGGATCTCCGTCCACGTGAGCACAACCATCTACTATTTTTTGTTACATTATCACAATCACAAAATACATACACGGAATATTTATTCCAAACCTTACTAAAGTTTGTAAGGTCGGTAAGAATCTTTGCCCTATCATGCATGATGATTTAAAAATAAGGACTCATACTTCAACTGACAATCAAAATAATTGTCCTAACTTAATGTATTGATACATCTTGTGTAATAATATAACAACCACAAGAAAGATTTTCTAGTCATTTAGCACAAGCTATGTATGATAAATCTAGGTGTCATGAAGAACTTCAGTAGATACTGGCTGAAGGGAAACCGAATCTCCAAACTAACTATAATCCATCATTCATCCAACCTAGTACAACAGTCGTTAGTCCATATATATCTATAGCGGTTCTCACACAACTTCCTTGTGTCAACATTGCTAAGGAAGTTCATCATTTTTTGAAATTTATTTATTTTATTCGCTTGCCCTGTACATTTCGGTAGGAGCTCTGATTGATATTGTTGCAACAACATGAGTTACACTCTTCTAATCTACGACAGAAATGATAGCAAGAGGACCAACATCCTCCCTCACAACATCCGCATACACAACAATCTCATCTGCCTCTTGAGCTTTTTACCTATTCTTTATAGCACTGATGTCGAGTCTTCTTCCTCTAATATTGTGGGTGATAACGACCCATCAGTGGTAATAATAGTACAGTTTTGATTATCAGCATCACCCCTCTCATGTTGGTACTTTACGTTATGGTTGTTTTTTCATAATTTTTATTTAAAAATCTTGACATAATGAGAGGTTGAAACGTCTTAAAGGATTCTTTAACTAAATCGAAGAAAACGTTTCAATGTGTTTAAGTTTCATGAAAAAATTAGAATGTTGAGAATAACAATAAAGAATATGAAGAAAATGAAAAATTAAGAGTGACTAAGTTTGGCGCTATTTATAGTTTATTATGGAATTATCCTCGTATTTTAAATTTATTAAATTTAACGACAGATATTCATTAAAAAATCCAGCCTTTACTCATTCCACGTGTAAGATCCTAAGGAAATAAATAGAAACAACCCCTACATGTGGATTTTCCCCTTAATTATTTTTTAATTGCTTCAATGATATTATTTTTTAATTGTAACCAACCCCTCTATTACAAAATAGTCTTCACTTATGGAAAGGTATTATTTAAATTTTAACTTTAGATATATAAAGATTTTATGAAGGGTAAATGTTTAGTCAACCGCCAATTGTAACCCAAAAAGCTTCAGTGATACATAAATTAAAGAAAAATACATTAAAACAACACTGAACACACATCCTCTATTGATGAATCATCTATTTCTTCAGACTTGGTGATTTAGTCTTTTGTTCATCATTTAAAAATGATTGAGGGGGGCTACCTAGGCACAATAAAATATATATTCGAGCTTATGGAAGAACTCTAAGATTCGTTTGGATGCTCTAACTTAATAGGTTCATATATTTTTGGAAGGATATTATTTTTTAAACCGGAGGGACAGTAAAACAAATACCCCCTACCACAACCTACCCATACCATAACTAACCTAGCAGCATGTTACCTATTACCTGTATTATTTTACCTTCGAAAATAAAATCCGTAATGGAGGTTTTGGCCGGTGAAATATGTTTAATAAGACTGGAGCATGGCCACCACAAATGAATCTGAAGATGCCTCTGTATGTTTTTTGGTTAGTCTCAAAATTTCATAAAAAAAACACAAAGCTATCCAAATACTATTATGAGTCTCACAGAAACTACGGTATGGCATATATCAACAAGAAAAACATTTTGCCTAAGTAACAAGACACATAAGCGATTTTATGACCTTGAGCGTTCTATAAAATATTAGTATTGGTTTAACACTCCGCGTGGACTATGGAAATTACTGATAAAAGTAAATTTTGTCCAGCACAGGCCCACGAAGGAGTAGCAATCCATCGGTTGTATCTTAAAAAATAAGAGAAATAGAAAATAAAATATACATGCTTAGTCATGAAGAGTTGCACGATCAAAGTATTAATGTCACTTGATACTTGTATTTAATTTCCATTATCTCATATCTTTATTTTATTTGCTTCGAATAAAATAGAAGATAAAATATATAATACAAATCTTGGCAATAATATTGATACAACATTGATACACTTACCTTATAATAATCTCTTATGTTATATTACTTTCCAATTAAGCATATATCATACATTTGGATCCTGCAAACTAGAATTAATAAATAATCATATATGCTAAATAATTCATTAAATATTTTTTTCATTGAAAAGAATAATGGTCGATCTCATTTCATCATAAATCTTTATAACTCAGACTAATATATGGTTCATAATTAAAAATAAATTTTATTAGTCCTAATAGCTACTTTTACACTATTATAGCATTGTGAACTAGTATAAATATCAACTAAGTCGATAATCGCGACCCACATTTTGCACAAAAAAAATTGTTTGAGTTTCCAAAACATGAAAGATGTTGTAACTCTAAAACTTGTAGTTGTTGTTGCATTATGAAATGCACCTACTAAAAACTTTGGTGAAACATTGTTGTTTTCTTTTATTCTTGTTTTATTATCACCACTAAACCATGTTTATGGGACCTTTTTTTCTTTCATTTTTATATGTTTGTTTTATATCACTGAATTATTGCATATCTATGGTCTTTACTCCAAGTTCGAAATGTAAGTCACGTTATTTTGAAATGAAATAAATAACTCTCAACCCAATGTTTTGGATAAAAAATAACAAATTTAAAGTTTAAAGTTTGCAACTTGTAGAATTTTTTTAGAAACATTTTAAGAAGTTGAAATAATCTTATAAGTGGGATAGTTTTTATAACAAATATTTGTCACGTGAGTTGTCTCTTTTATAAACACAGTTTATAATGTTATCATGTATAGTCAAGTGATAATAACATTGAAACTATTATATATCTAATCTAATAAATAATATGATATTACAACACTTATATCAACCAAGATATTTTGTTTCCATATTGATAAATTGTTACCTATTAATTATCAAACTAAAAAAAAGGTTTACAACCATAAAAAATAGTAGATTTTATATTTATCAGATAGGATTCCACACTTACAAGTATTCTGTCAACCATTGAATAAAACTTAAGTTTTGCTTCTGTTGGAGTATTAATGTTTCCTCCAACTATAGACATATATTCTTTTTTGTGGTCATTATCCTTGAATCTATTGTATCTAGGTGTGTTGTACTTCCTACTGAGACTTGTATAATTTAAGAGTGGTTGAAACCTCCCTAAAATGTCTGTTATCTTGGCAATTTGTATTTTCTCCCATATTAATTTCATTGTTAGAGGCATCGCATGTTGATATGGAGTATTATACCAAAGCTAAATACGTTAATTTGATTTATCATATATTTATAAATTCTGTTTCCCAATCAAGTTATAAATAATGTAAATACATATTATATTGGATCATGTTATACACCCCGTATAAATAATACATTATACTCACATGGCATGACAATTATCATTTCTTACATTCACACATATATTATTATAGATTCACCGTATATTGATTTACTTCTTAAATAACTTGACCATACCAATCCTAGATCTATTGTACCATAATATTTTTGTTTTAATATTTATTTATTTTATTTTTATATCATAACATAATCTCAGATTTTATATATTCATTTGTTTTTTAACCATATTTTTTTATTTTTTGCTTTGTAATATCTTCCAACAAACTCATAATATGTTTACCTATATACTCTTAGATGTTAGATTTAAATGTTTAAACAATATTATTATTTTGTATGAAATATTTAGTTTTAGCATGACAAAGTGAGGAATTATCCACAGCGAGAAACGTATTTGTCTTAGCCACTCATACGCTAGTAGATTTTCTCTTATCAACTATTTCATATAGTATTCAAAATATTCAAAAAAATGCAAACCTCTCACATGACCATAACATATCATGTTCATCATTTATGGTGAAATTTTTCTGTACATTGGCATAGAGGTGTATTGGACATAACATATGCTATAATTTTAGAAACAACTTTGGTAAAGTTGGCATAAAATATTTTACATTGTCTAGCATTCAAGAGAAGTTACTCTGATTTTAAATATCAACGTCATCTCTAGTAACTGTCAAAAGCAGTTGTCTTCTAAATATAATTAAAAAAATATCTATCTAGAACTAATATTTTAGGTAGATATCATATTTTTAACTATATTTTACAACCAATCAAGAAAATAAATTATTTTTAAAATATTGATTCATCATATTTAATCTTCAACATAAACTATAGGATGATCCTCTTAATCTAATGTATTGCACTATCCAAATTTAAATCCATATCATTCTATTAGTCAATATACTCACTAAGACCGTGTATTTAATGTCACACCTACAAAAGGTTTTTATTAGTCAATATAGGCAACATTCTCATTTGATAAATTAATTTTGTACACATACAATTTTATTAGCTTTTGTGTACACATTGGTAATCATATTTAATGTATCTATACTCTACATTAGTGTATAACTTTTACGATATATATATATATATATACCACTCTTCATTATTTTAGGAACAGTTAAAACTACATCTCAGTCTATCGATATTAACAACTTTTATCGTACGTTAACTTACATTATTTCTTGAATTCATTCTGCATTTACATTTTTAAAAGACATGAGTTTTGTTGGAGCCATTGATCTTTGTAATTTAGGTTTCTTACAATTTTTCTCTCATTTTTAGGAGTATTCAGATTATCATACATCATGTCTTACTACTCATATTATAATCACATCCACTTCCGCTCTCACATTTTGTAAGTATTATATTTATTTTTAATATTTTTGTTAGTCTCAACACTAATATTAGTTTAATCTCATATTAAATACATGTTTGCTTCTATTTCAATATTTTAATTTCAAAATTAAATTTAGGATTTATTAATATGAGAATCAATTTTAGGATTTGATGATTTGTCAAACATTTATAAAGTTTGAGTCTTAGGTTTCGATGACGTGTTAATTGAATTTAAAAACCTCTTATTTAGGAAATGATTCTAAGCATTATAACAATATCCCTGAAACGTATGTTAATGAAAATTGAAAATTTTGGCTCGAAGAAATTAAAAATATTGGTAAGGCGATTTAAAATTATTTGCAAATAAATAAAGAGATTTATTTTTTGGAAAATGTACTATAATTGTTTTTGTAAAAGATCAATGCAAAATAAATCTATTATAAAGATCAATATTTTGTAAAAGATCAATGCAAAATAAATCTATTACAAAGAAACCGATTTATTTTGATGATTTGTAGTGATTCAAACATTGATCTTTGTAATTTAGGTTTCTTAATATTAAAAAATATAATAATATCGCTTTAGGAAAGTGTTTTGGCTTCTTTTTTCAATACCCATTATTTTTTATATCAAATTCTAAATTATAAATCAAATGTAAAATAAATCTATTTACTTTTTCTCAATAATGTTTAATCGATTTACAAATCATCAAAAAACTTATATTTTTACGTATGCGAGAAATTGGGTCTATTTAGGTCTAAGGTCAAAGAGGGTAACCGTTAGCGGAAGGCATGCGGTATCAAAAAAATAAATTATTATTTTTATTTGGTTGGTAATTCGGTTAAAGGTGATGATAAGTTGTCCTTAAGTGCGGCTTCCGGATAAACAAAACTATGATCTGATTTTATATTTACAAGGAAATAATCAATTTGCAAAGTTAAAACTAAAAGAAAAAGAGTTTATCGACATTTAGATGGTAAATAGATTAACTCTCAGTTGAATATTTTGTGCTTGAAAGAACACCGATTCGGAGAACGTGTCTAACATCTTTAATGTATACACTCATCAACAAAGAACATGGTTGTTTGAAAAGGATGTTCGACCGCAAATACAATGTTTGTTAGCAAAATTAAAAATGCGCAAAAAAATCAATGGAATCGAACGACCAATGAAGGATCCAATGTCATAAGTGATATACTTTTTGCACACCCGGTTATCGGAAGTATTCGAGGTTACATTTACTAACAAAATATTTTGAATTGGATTCACATCCATGGCGAAAAAGAAGCAAGACAACTATGAATGGTATTTGGGATGTTTGAAAATGGATATGAAAGATAACAAATACGAGTTGCATTGTGTTATAATCATGAATCGCCAACTTACTTTGATGAATACCATTAAAAAGATTATTTCTAAGCGTGAGTCACATGTTGTGCAGATGCCATATCAACAATAATGTAAGCGGGAAAACAAAATACAATATTTGAAGTTCGGAACGAGTTTAGCAATTTTTTGGACGCTTCGAATGACGTCTCCGCGTCAACCACCATGGACTGCATGAACGATATGTTAAATATGTAGAGGGTGTTCAAAAACCAAGGGAAGGCGATTGAATACGTACTATACTCATAGTTTATACTATATATATAGAGAAATTTGTTTATGCATACACTAACAATATCATGCATTTTGACAATTACACGTCTAATAGGGCGAAAAGCTCGCACGAGACTTAAAAGAAATATATCAGGATAATCTTATTGAAGTTCAAAATATTTGGGGAGAAGGTTGATGGTTTGGTTGTAATTCAACATTCAAAAATAAAAGAATCTATGGAGTTCAGAAAATATTTTCTTATTCATAAATTCCAAGACTTTAAGCCTTTAAAATTACTATAGGTTCACAAATTGTTTTGATGATAATGTACGATAATTACCTTAAGCAACATATGGGTTATTATATACCCACAAAATAGAGTCCATCAGAAGAGTGGATGGGTATATATACGTACCTAAGTTATAGATAAACATTGAAGAAGACTATACATGGTCCCTTAAGTTAAACTAACTTGGGAAGAAAAGGTCAAACCTAACTTTGCAATTTTAAATCCAAAATTAGGAGAGGATAAAGCTAACTATACACGAATACGCCAAAAAATATTTGTAAGAATCCTATCCGGATATTAAGGAAACTCCGAAGATCGGAACACCAGTCGCTAGTTTCTGAACATCGATCAGTACTTTTGTAGCACCGGTAAAACGATCGTTTGAAAATTATGTACTAATTTCAGCATAAAACCCCCGACAACAAAACAAGCACGAGTAAATCTGATGTAAAATAACTATAATTGCAAAGAATATTGTTAAAGAAAAATTGTTTATTATCGTTAAACCAACCCAACGAGGTTTCCTAATATTGGTAATCAAATACCTAACATACCGGACACGAGGTATGCATTGGACATACCATAGTTTATACGTCCTTTCATAATCAAAATTACAAAATTAAACCCGGTGGAAATTTTGGGTTTAAAACATTTTCCATGGTTTGTCTCACGACAAAATTTGATGGAAACGCGTTAGACAATCGTTAGTATACAAACCAAAATCTCATAGAGAGATTTATTTAAGTGCTCCATATTCTGTACAAGATGTTGAGGTCGAAAAAGAACTACACCAGTTGAAATACTATAAATAAAATACACCATTAGAAAATTGGATATCGTTACCAAGTTGCGGTAAACCAATCGCGACCACTTTCAAACATGTTTTCTATTTCTTTGCACCCAACTGTTGTACAACTTATTTATGTAATTAATTTTCTATTAAACTTTTTTAGTTATTAAAATGATATAACTATTCTATATAATTTATTTTGGTTCTTTTTATTTTATTTTTATAGGTTGATATGGTTCAAGGTTCATCTTTACCAATGGTAAATCCTACATGGGTGTACACACTAGAGAAGATGCTAAATCTTGGTCAGTGTTATTGGTTGAGAGAGTGAACAATTTCTACGATAACAATATCTCGCATCATCACCCTCTGCATCATCACCCTCTGGAGCACAACCCGGAGAATGCGAACCATTAATAGTAGACGTAACACAAGAACCATAGTGTTTTATCATTTAGAAATTGTATTAGGTAGCCCATATCCATTTCGTCAATAGTTTGGAGAAAAATAATAAATTTCCGATAATGCAGATGGTGGGTAAAAAATATGGACTTGCTAACAATGATTGCTTATTGTCGTTATCTTATGGTGGAAGCCGCCATCAAAAAATATGATAAGCAAATATGATTTTCAAAATATTCATGTTATGGTTAACGATTAGATTAATTAACTTATATATTGATCAACTCCCATTCTATTTTGAAACGAATATTTATGAACATAAACTAAAAAACAACACAAATTGGAAAAAATATCATAAACCAAAAAACATCAGAAGAAAATACATATAACAAAAACAATAAATACATATACCGTAAAATGAAAAATATCATAAGCAAATTTATTGAAATAAAATAAAAAATACATAGAACTTAAACTAAAATGCAGGAACTAATATATTCCAGACATTATTTGAAAAGGTAATAGTTCAAGACGTTTCTTGAGAAACTAATCATTCAAAAAGTCAATCATTTGTTGTTTAATGGAATAAAAAACATAGGAACCAAATAATATATTTTTTGTATCATTATAATCCTTTGGGAGATCAGATCCCGAACAATTGGAATCAAATTCAAATAATTATACCTCGTACCGACTTGTTCACAAATTTGTGGAGGCAAAGTTATTAAATAAAAAATCTTCAGTGTTATTATCTATGGTGGTGTACATTATATAGGAACATTCATTATATATGTTGTACAAATATATCGGATTTTTTTATTTACGATGGTGAGTAGATGAATAAATATGTTATGTTTGTGAGGCTATTTATAGTGAAATATATGTTTGAGGTTTCATGTAGTTTATAATAAAATATTTATGGATGGAACTTGTAGATGGCAAAAAAGAGTATATGGTGTGATAATGTATTGGTATGTTATTTATATGAGAATAGTATTGAAATAAAAAATTAATAAGTCACACCTAATTGTTATCCGCCAATAATAAGTCTTGCATAAACGTTACCCGTCAATTTTATCATTTTCTTATCTATATAAAGATCCCGAATAAAATAACTCTGAATACACAACTTCATATACTTCAATACATTTTATAACGAAGCTCATAATTTTACTCAATATGGAATGACTATCAGTGAAGACTCTCATTTTTTATAAGTCATCAAGTTTGTGAAGAGAATAAGGTTGGATGAGACTAATAATGGGTTTATTAATGAAATGTTCTGTATAATGATGTACATGTATAGGTACATATACAACTGTGAAGCAAAACCATGTCTGACTCCTCACAGTCGTAAAAAAAGTATCTATTAGGTACACTTATCTGAAAAGTGAACCAATGTTTAGTGCGTTCGACCTCCCGCTCGTAATTAGGAATGAGTCATTTAACTTATTCCATTTGAAAGTAACTGATTTTCTGACAAAATATATAATACGTTATATGGAGAAACCAATAGTTGAAAAAGAGGATGTACTAAAAAGTTTCACTTTTGACGAAGGATATAACATTGAGTAAAATTATGTTGTTTTATATTCCTTTGAGCTTGGAGATTGTATTTTTTTGTCATCGCTTGAGTACTTTAAGTTGTTATATTTGTTTTATGTTCCTTTGAGTACTTTAATTTATTGTACTTGTTTTATGTTCATGTTTAATGTTGTTTTATCAGGGCTCCCCTCAATTCCTTGTAAACGAGAAAAATTGTAAGAAAGTTTCATTATAGAAGGCTTAAAACTAAAATGTCAGTTGAGGTGCGTATTCTTTTATTAAGTGCACCGTATCCACGTGGTTGTTTCAACTTTTTATTTTTATATCGTCACGTACACTATTCTTGTTGTAAGTCTCTTATCGCCATGTGTATGAATTTTGTTTCTTATGTCTGAAAAATGACGTCTCTAGTTGTGTGTCTATAAAAGTGGTGCTTCATATTTCTCTCAGTTAATTGAAATGGTGTGTCCTTCTATTTTTTCGTTAGAGCTATGACCCGTAAGTTTTCCAAATTGATACCAATTGATTTACTATAAGTAGCATTATGCACCTTTTCTTTTCTTTTTTCATCTTCCGTTTAGACTAACCTTAAAGGCACAAGCTTCACCTTGTTCATGTGTTCATAAATTGTTTGTTTGATAATACCAAATATCGATTGAAGGTAAACATTACAATACTTTTGTTTTCTGTAATTTCTTCTTATTTTATCATTTATACTGTTTTCGTTAGTTTCTCCAATGCGGTGCCTAGAAACCCTAGAATCTTGCATTATCCGCTTAGATTCTTCTAACATCAACTTCTTTGTGTGCCCTAGAAATGACTCGCAAACGATCCTGAAAGAAGTCGAACACAGTCAGTAGAAGTTTTCTCAGCGCCCCACCTACGGATACGGTGGGAGGCACAAAATTCTTAGATAGTTACTTGACCGCCTCTTATAGTTGTATACAAACTCGAGCCCTAAAGGGCTTGCCAGGTTTAGATTAGTATATAACTTTCCTGACTCTGTAATTACTAGGCTCCTCGAACCCGGCGAACATCCCCACCATGCAAGAGATGGAGAAACTTCTCTGTACACTACATTATTCGATTGGGGGGCTCTGATTACCTTTAGCCAAATTGATTAATGAGGTTTTTAGGTATATCCAAATATGCCCAAAACAATTTATTTCCAATGGATGGTGTTTTTTACTTAGTGTTGTACTAAGTTCGAAATTGTTAGATAAGGAGATTAGTATAGGTGACCTGTTTTCTAGTATCGATATATATAATCTTCTAAAGACCATATTCTTCTATCTATCCGCCCGTAGTAATATTTTCTTGTTGTTAGATTCTGATAAACACTGGAAATATTATTTTATTTTTGTTTCCAGGAAATGAGAACATGTTGTTGCCAAACAGAATCTCCAATTAGAGAGGCGATGGATGAGCACATGTAAGGATTGGATTGATGCTCCTTTCCTATGTTTATCAGTTCCTTCTTTATTATTGTTGATATGCTTCTATCTTTTGTTGTTTGAAGGTACAGACTCTAGGAAGTACCAAGAGTTGTGGAAGAAGGTATATGGTAACCAGTAAGTAAGCCCCTTGGAAATATTATATGATGTTGCATATACTCAGTGGGAGTTGGAGTATTATCCCCATTTCACGCCCATTAATTTTATTAAAACTAGTTTGTGGCCCTTATGAGAGACACAAATGTCAAATGATGGATATATGACGCTTTCCACCGGAGAACCTGTTATCGCAGAATTGGCGGGGGCTATCTTAGCAGAGAGGGTTAATGTTGATAACCCAAGGGGTGTCGTTTTGGATCTGCCCCCTCAATGGCCCAACAATTTGGAGACCGGTGCCAATGTTGATGTTAGGAATAAGAGACTCTTTTGGAGGTGGTGAAAACAACTAAGTTAAACCCAAAAAGAAGAAGAAATTAGTCCACCCTATCACCACCACATATGCATATGACGCCACTAGCACTGCTACCACCTCTGAACAACGCGATTCCAGCGATTAAATTTTGATGTCCTCACTAGGAAAATATGGAAAGAGCACAGGCAGAGCAGTCCGTCTACTGGCGGCCTTGTGAGGAAGAAAAATGTGCTTATGAAGAACAGTAGCTATGCAACCCTTCTATTTGTGCATGAACATACAAATTCTTAAAAAGGTGGAATTGGATGCGCTCCTGTCGGTGGTAGTAAAGAGTATACCCCCCCCCCTCTAGACCGGCTAATTATAGTTGATCCCTCTTAGGTACCCTTCCTTTAAAATAAATGATTGTCCCTCCTCTAGCTTCCTTGTCGACGGGTTAAAGTGACTATCAATATTATGTTGGTCTCCTCCCATCTGACTCTCCAAACACTGTTGCGTCTAGTGGTCCGAGTGTTTTTTAATCTACCTTCTAAGCCGATCTACTTGACCGACCCGTTGTTGTAAGTATGCCTAAGTCATCTACTCTGATGCTTCAGCAATTGAAGCACTATCCTGAAATGACTTTGTACAATAGCATGAGCATGTCATATCTCTTGCAACGCCAGCTGGAACTATCGGTAGAGGTACATTGTTTTGCTTTAATTTTTAGTATGACGTAATTATTGCATTTTGATTTCTTAGGATTTCCTAACATTTCCTTTCATGTAGAATGAAATTGTTTCAAAGGCACATGCTTCAGCCAAAGGAGACATTGGGAAAAATGAAGCCAAACCTGGAGTGAGTTTGGAAAGATACTATAATCAAGCTATGGATACTGAATACAGACATGGGGCTGGGTCAGTTCAGAGCATTTATGACAGATAAAGAGAAGCCATAGGTTAATGATGATGAAGAAGAAGAAGGGATGGTGGAGAAGGTGACGGAGGTTATCACCCCCTTTATTATAGAAATTCCCCCATCGTCTGAAGGTTAGTTGTTGATCCCCCTCCCACTTGCTCTGATGCAGTTCCTGCCAAAATAGAATTGTCGGAGGGTCCCTCTAACAAGGATAGCGGTACCATTGAAAATAATTCATAACTATATTGTATGACCGAACCGTTTTTTATACTATTTTTTGTATGTGTTTCATAACTTTTGTTACCCAAACCTTTATCCCTCTTATTTAATATGTATTCTGACTTTGGTTCCTTTGTTTTTGTTATATTACTGTGTTTAATATACTTGGAGATTGTTTCGGGAGTATGATTATAAGCATGTTATTTCTTGTTGCATGGCAATAGTCTTGTTTGCTTTATAGGTCATATTAACGTGGGCTCAATATGGCCCATAGCGTGGTCTTATAGACTATGACTTTTTAGTTAGTTCGTTTTACAAAGCTATATAGCTCGGAATCAGTATGGCCCCTAACGTAGCCTTCGAGGGTTTTATATCGCTTTTATTGACTGTACTTACCCAGGGTTTAGTGTGGCATATTGCGTAGTCAAATAGGCGTGGCTAATTTTAGCCCTTTCGTTGTTATTGTAGTTGGTGATACCCCATCCCCCCTACTTTGTTAGATAATTATAAATTTTTAGGACTTATGTTTTTAATACTAAAACAAATAATAAAGTAATACGCACAAAAACTTGGCAAAATAGAGGTGACTTCATTAATAATTTTGGCTTATAATGTGCATCGTTAAAAACCCTTAAGTGCCACGAAAAGGGAAAAGAGTGCACAGATGCTCTTAAGTAGCATGATAGTTCATTTTCAAATGATTTACATTCCATGAGTGTTTCGATAAATTACCTTATATATCTTCCACTTTATAGGCCCCATGATTTCATTGAGAAACGATTATATATGGTCCATCCCAATCCGAACCCAACTTGCCTGCATTTCTGTCATGTACTCGCTGGAAAACATTTTTCATTACTAAGTCACCTATGTTAAAGCTTCTATCTTTAAGCTTGGAGTTAAACCCGCTTCTCATTAAGGTTTTATAATTCTCTAACCGTACCCTCGCTCCATCCATTCTTTCCTCTATCATATCAATTGATGATTGTCGCTCTTGATCATTCACCTCCTCCGAATAATTAGCCACTTTATGGATTAGCTTTATAAATTTATTGGTACTACTACTTCCATTCCATATACCAGCAAGAAGGGTGTATCTCCTGATGCTGACCAAGGTGTAGTCCGGTATGCTCACTACCTTAGTTAAAATGTCTGGCCATTTCCCTTTTGATCTTTCTAGATTATTCTTTATTCCTGCCAAGATATTTTTGTTTGTTACCTCCACGTGTCCATTCACCTGGGGGTAATACGGCGTGTAAAATTGTTGAGTGATATTGTGCCTATGGCAGAATGTCTCCATTGCCTCATTATGGAATTATGGTCTGCAGTCGGTCATGAGGATCCTTTGAATTCCAAACCTTGAGAGAATCTGACTTTGTATGAAGTCACATCATTCTTAGGAGCTCGTCTTTTCCAAAGCCTTGGCCCCGACCCATTTCGACTAAAGCTTGAGCATCTAAGGCCACGTTGGTCCAGTAATACCCTACTAAAAGAATTGTTTATTATCAAGCTCTTATAGCCACAATGAGCACCCGTATCCCTCTCGTGCATGTCCCGAAGTATTATTTATGCTTCCTTTTTGCTCACACAATGCAACAACGGTCGGTTGGAACTATTTCTATATAGCACGTTATCTAAAATTGTATATCTACATCCACGGATCCGCAACGATATTTCTTTTGCTTTGTTCGGTGGAAGGGTGCGGTGTTTTAGATATTTAATATATGCGTCCCTCTAGTCCGCCATTGTTGTAAGTGTATGTATTTTAACTTTTTGGCTCTTATCACCACGGTCGGGGACTCCCTAACAATGATGATAGCACTTTGTTCTTGAGTTGTCGTTTTAGCCAAGGAGTCTGCCACCTAGTTGTCGGACGGTGGTATCTGTTCATATTTTATGCTACCAAAGTTACTCTCCCATTCCATCAAATATTCCAAGTACTCATGAGTACTTATCTGTTTAGCCTCAAATGATCCTGTGGCTTCACCAGTTACTAGCTGAGTGTCCGACCGATCTCATAGCTGCCAAGCTCCACACATGTGAGCCAATTTGAGTTCTGCCAACAGTGCATCGTATTCAGCTACGTTTTTCGTGACCTTGAAAGCGAATCGTATTGCTTATCTTATCTGCTCTCCAGTTTTTGTTTAAATAATTACTCCAGCTCCCCTCACTAGTTGCATTTGATGCACCATCTACTTCTATTATCCATCTAGATGAGTTTTCGTTATCCGTCATCAGGTCTCCATCCAACCCCCAACATTCACTCTTTCAACGCTTGGAATGCCTCGTCACATTCACTCATCCAGGTAAACCTTTTGGCTCGGTTCAGAATTTCGAAAAAGGGCTAAGTTTTATGTGATGATCTAGAAATAAATCAGGAAAGGGCAGTCAACCTTCCTGTTAGGCATTGTACCTCTTTTATATTTGTAGGAGGTTTCAAATCTAATATCTCCTTCAGTTGAGAAGGTTCGGCCTTGATACCCCTCTTACTAACAATAAACCTAAAAATATTTCCACTACAAACAGAAAAATAACATTTTAAAATGTTAAGTTTCAATCGATACCTCTGCAGTTTTTGGAAGACCATTCATATGACTTCAAGTTGTTTCTCCTTCCAGTCACTGTTAACAATCGTATCATCAATGTAGTCCTAAATATGTTTTCCCAATTTTCCTTTGAATTTTTTGTTGACGAGCCTCTGATACATTGATCCAGCATTCTTGAGTCGAAATGACATGACCTTGTCGCAGTATAGGCCCCGTCAGTATTAAAAGTAATGTGCTCCTCATCCAACAAGTTCATATATATTTGATTATACCCTTAATATGTGTCCATTAATGACATATACTCTTTTCCATAAGTGGCATCCACTAGCTGATCAATTCTTAGAAGGGGGAAAGCATCATTTGGGCAGGCTCGGTTGGACCTGTGTCCATACACATGTGCCATTTCTGATTCTTATTTTTTACCAATACTGGATTAGCGATCCAAATCGGGTATTGCGTTTGTCTAGTATGACCTAGCTTGACTAACTTTTCAACCTCTCTGAATATCGCTTCTGACTTTTCTAGGGAAAACACTCGGTGTTTTTGCCTCACTGGCCGAACATTATTATCGATGACTAATAATGAGAGATAACGGTTGGGTCTACACCTGTTACTTCTCAACATCGCATGCAAATACATCCTCGTTTTACTCCAACAAAGCTATCATACCACTTTTAAAGTTTTGTTGAAGTTTATGGGCTCGAGCTCATGAAGCCATGTTCTCCTTAGTATAGCGTGGTAGGAGCCGGAGGCCTCTGCAATCATAAACAAGGTGTGGATTATCGTTTTGGTGTTTTCATATCGGACAGTGACTGGAAGTTCAATCTCTTTTATGCATTTGTTTGATTTTCCCTCGTAGCTGACCAGTTGTTTGTCTGTCGTCTTGTAAGGGGGCACTTCCAGCATCTGTTTGTAGCTTTCCTTAAAGATAACATTTGTCTAACTACTATTATTAATTAGTATCCTCGTTAACATGAATTCTGAAATGTTAGCACTGATTATTGGCACATCCTTATGGGGTGTGATAATTTCTCTCAAATCATCGTCATTGAAGGTAGATTCTGTGACTGGCTCCCTAAATTTGTGATATGAAGAGCCACCAACTAGGTGAATATTGAGGTCCTTACAGTGTCGCTTCGATGCTACAGAATCAGTCCTTGACAAAGTGTCGCCTTCAAAGATCGTGCACAACCATTGTTGTTTTTCCATAGGTTTGTCTGCGGCCTCCATCAGTTCAGCGTTACATACCCCTTCTTCTATCAGTGCACTCTCTCTGTTTTACAAATTGGACGAGATCCTCAATTTTGATAAATATTTAAATCTCTTCTTTCAGTTTCCAGCACTCCTCTGTTGGGTGTCTATGATTGTTGTGGTAGGCACAAAATTATCGAGGGGATCGTTTGTACGGTGTTTGCAACATACTCCTCGGTGGTTGGTAGTTAGCTTTTCCCTTAGACTTTTCGTAGATAGCGGCTATGTTTTACGACATGGGCATGAATTTCCTAGCTGGATTCTCAAAATAAGAAGGGCGCGGCCGGCTAGTTTAGGAGCATGCGGTGTTCAGTTTGGGTCATTCCTCATAACACTTCTTCTCGATGGAGGTCGGTTTAAACTCCAAGATTTTGTGTTGATAATTGGGTGTGGGTCCCCTTATTTGAATCATCGACTTGAATGAATTGATCTGATCGAGCGATGATGTCACTCATCTTCTTGACTGGAAACCTGATAAGGTCAATGAAGAGGAGGTCATCCTGATCCAACCCTCTTTTGAATGCTGCTACCACCACTACCTCAGTGTAATATGAAAAGGAGTTCATCTCAGCACAAATCACTGCACATAGCTCTTTAGTGTTTCCCCCCTTCATTGGTAAAAATCGATGATGGAATCACATTCGCGTTTGTGCTCCGTGTTTCCCACAAAACGGTCATAAACCATAGACCTTCAAAGTCCATGATCGACCCCTATGGAAGGCTATTGAATCAAGCTAGGGAATTTCCTTTGAATGTCATAAAAATGCTCTAAAAAGTAACACATTGTTAGGATTCAACGTCATCATCATGTTCTTAAATTGCTCGAGATTGTGCTTGGGATCTCCTGACCCATCGTATGATCCATCTTATGCAGGTCAAATTTTTATAGAAGTTTCCGTTCAAGGATGCTCTTCAGGAAGGGGGATTCCTGCAAAACATACGCAGCCATAATGGGTCGTACTAGGTCATCATCGGCGGCTTCATTTACTTCATTCTCTCGAGGGATCCATTAGTGGATAATTCTTCCTCAAGGGAAATTCATCGCTCTTTTTTTCCTTTATTTTTTGCTTTTACTCTCGCATGTACGCTCGCCTCCATGAGCATGACTCTTTCTTTTCTATGTGAGGTTGTCCTCCCCATTCTTTAGCAGGATATCTTGTCTAATAACACCCATGTGAGGACCGTCTCGCTCAAGAATCGAAGGGTTTTGGCAATTTGATCAAAATGTTCCCTTACCTCCCTCGCGGTCTCTCTCGTGCTGCCACTACGTAACTCATTGTTGCTCGCGCTTGATTTTCTTTATCTAAGTTTCCAACATCTACATGTTAGAATGGTGGAATACATACCAAAGTTCACGGGGTTTTCACCCTGCACGGTCCGCCAACGTTCTCTTCAGCATTGACATATGACTGATCGTCAGTCTAGTTCGCTGTTACGTACACCTCTTGATGGTCAGCTTGATCGGCTCCTACGACAACTTTGATGTTGGATGGATTCTCCTAAACTCATTAATTGTCTTGCCCTCCTTGCTCGTGTGGGGCTGCCGTATTCTCCCTCTCAATTCCTGACCTAGTCAACATCATCACTTTCCCTAATAAGAGCTACGCGTAACGCATTCCCACATACGGTGCCCAAATCTGGTGAGGGATTTTTATGATAGATATAAATAATGAGAAACGAAAGAATAAAGTACTAATATTTTATTAGTTTTATTGGAAATAACCTTGCATAGTTTTAGGATCCGCTCTTCTTTATATAAGATATTTTACGATACACTCTTCATTATCTCCTAATAATTCTCTAATTTCTATTAGGCTTGGTCGTGGGTCCATGTCTAATTTCCACGTATTGGATGTTACTCTATTACTCCTCTTAATGGCTTTATTTTTGTAACCACTATTCAGCGTCGGCCGAGGTACTAGCGAGTCTTTTCGCGGATTTATTTCAGTGTTGGTCGGGATACCGGTCTTCAATCACGCGGGATGATAGTCCAGTTTTCATACAGGCGACGCCTATCTCTTTAATCGATGTCCATGTCTTTGCGTTGTTACGCTGAGGGTGTCTCGTCCTATTAATCCGTTTTATGGTTTTACTTCTTTAAATATCCTTCAACTTTGATTCATCTTGACGTAGTACCCCATTGTTATTACTTTATTATTGGGGGTACCTCGGTCTACCCGATTGGTATGACTTAACGATAGTGTTATGTCTTATCACATATTACACCAGAACATGTAAAGAATATAAGCACGTGTAGCCAGATGTCCCATCGGGTTAGTGAGCAAAATCTTGATGTCGTGGCAGGGCTCACAACTAAAAATGCTCTGGAGAAAACTGTGGTCCAACCCAATCCTTTTCCGGTTCTTAATCTTAGCTTTAAGACCAACCTCATCTAGACCTAGGAATGCATCAGTATTGAAAATAGCTTACTGTTTGTTAGCTCTGACCTCACCAAAGATGAATTGATTTTTTTTTCCTGATGCAAATACTCTATGAAAACCTCAATAATTATGGTATATGACTACATGGAGGACAACGACTCAATTAGTGTGTCGCAAGGTGTGGCATCCAACAATTTTAACCTTACCTTGACGAACCAAACTCGAGCTCCTAGCTCCACAACTGGTACAGTGAGCGTATAAACGCATCTCACGCTTCTACAAATAGGTTTGGCGTTAGTAAAAAAGACCAAATAATAATACATATATTAACCAGAGATGCCATTTTTTCTGAACCCGCGCGCATGTAGCTTGAATCGACTCAGTAGTTTTGTGTACCCGGACCTTTTAGTTTACGTGTGGAATGAGACGTAGGTTTTTAAATTTATTACCCACCGGGTTTGGGATGGATTATAGGTTTAAAAAATTTCTCGATGGAAAAACTTAAACCTGATCCACGATATATTCTTTAATTATTATAGTTTTAAAAACATTATGCATTATATATTATTTTATTTTATAAATTTTCTAAAATTATATTATATATACTCTAATTCAAAATAATTTATTTTCTATAATTTTTGTATTTATTATTTTGTTTTTGATAATTTGATCATTATTTAAACATTGTTGAAGTTATAATTATTTTAAAATAACTTATATTCAACAAATATAAAAATTAATAATCGAATAAATTTTAAAAGTTACAATATTTTTAATAAAATTTATGTATTTAGTAGACAAGCATAATTTAGTAATAATTTAAGTAAATATGAAATGTAAGTAATAAATATTTTTAATAGATGTATTACTAAAATTTGTAAATAAATTATTATTTATATATTTTTTATTTTTATTTTTTAAATTAGTACATATATTTTATATATAAATAGATTATCTATTTTATTTTATTTTAATCTAAAAGGATTTCATTAATAAGAAAATGCCCAAAAGTTTAAGGCTTACGATGAAAGGCTTAGATTATAAGCCCTTCAATTACATTTGGCTCAAAACTAAAGCAGCGCCAAACATAAATTTTATTTCTAACTTTCCTCCTAAATAGAGACCGACTAGAGTAGAGAAAGACAACATGCATTCACCTTGGCTGAGAAACTCTAGGAAGACAAGGAAAGGATTCAGAAAGCATTGAGCACATCGATGATTATTGAGAAAGGCCATAGAACTGAAGATAGTCTTCTAATGATTGAAATGGCAGCTCTATACTAGCATATTAATAGACCAAAGATCATTCACAGAGAAGCTCCGGCAATCAGAAGCTCCAAACTTTATGATCCACAACACAAAGGTTGTAATTCCGTTGAAATCGACTAGCTTTCCTTCAGCTCAAATCCAAAAACCGGAAGATTCATGGCCAAACAGCTCTCTGTATCAGATGGATTATGAAGAGCATTTAGAGAAGATATAAAAATATGAATCAGAATATATTTTTAAAGATGAAAGAGACCACAATCTAATAAAATACCTCAAGATAAAAGTCTGAGTTTTTTACTCGGCTTCAAAGTGAGGAGGCAATACGAAGGTAATTCTGAATCACTAAGACTTTAAGCATTAGAGAACGATCGGTTTATATTTGATGATTCTCATATAAGCTAGACAGCAGGTGTTAAAGAAAACATTACACCATTAATAAATAACAGGTTAATAAAATTTTCAGGAGAACTCTTTGAAGTAGCCCACTCCAAGGCTTTAAAAAACTTATAGATGTAAGATGAGAGAGAGCATTTTGAGAGTTGTAAACTATTTACATGTTGCACTTTTGTGTCCATTTAGCCAGTCAGTCAACTGCACTATTTTGAACCCTGTTAATTAATTTAATGGTCATGGAAGGATAAATCAAGCCTCTGCAACACTTCAACATATTCTCAAGGGGCTTAGGGTATTTCCAAAAAGCAAGCATATTGATGAGGATCTCTAAGTTAGTTTCAAGATTCAACATTGATTAAACCTTGATGGTTGCAGATTAGCAGACCATCAAGAAGGGCTCTTTTTTTTTGGCAAAAACACAAATATTTTATTGATGTTAGAAAGAATGTACAATCAATGATTGGGACCTGTGTTCGAAATCCCTAAGGAAACAATACTTAGAGAATTTACATTAATTGAACCTAGCTCCTACATTGGATTCTACTATAACAATCTTGTTGAGTCCTGTTGAGTCCTCAAATTCCTTCTGCTATTGAGTCTTCCTTCTCTAGCCTTTAACTCCATCTTGCAGGTCACCAAGCAAACTTCTTCTTCCAATTCCTGAATCTTACTCCCTGAGCCTTCACATTATACACCTGCAAAGAGAAAAAGAAACCAAAGGTCAGGTAGAAACCTGCCAAAAGAGTTAGTACGAGAATCTAAAATAACCCAAATTCAAGCTTTCTAATAATAGAATAGCATTGAAAGGGCTTTGACAATTCAGATCATTAAAAGAACAATCCTGCTCTTTTTCCAGAACATATTTAACTATCCTGTCAGATGCAACATTTTCTTCCCTAAACACATGTTTTAAAGTCATTTTAGACGAAATCAAACTTCTACAACATGATAATGTTTTAGACAAATACCAAGGGCACTTATTATATGCTATCATGTTAAATAATTGAAGCGGATCTATTTCAATATCAATTTCAGTCAGGTTGTTCCTACAGCAATACTGTAAACCATATAATAAGGCTAAAGACTCAGCGACAATAGGGGAGTTCTTCCCTATCAAGAAACCCTGACCCTCTACTAACTCACCTTTATGATTTCTCAAAACAAAACCACTGCTAGATTCCCCGTTATACAATGAAGAACCATCACAGTTAAGTTTAAGCCTATTAATAGCAGGGGGATGCCATTTAATATACAAAATAGTTTTAAACTCTGAACCATGATTGAAACAATCCAATTCTTTAGCTATAAACATATCATGGTTCCAATGTTTTCTATTTAATAAGGAAGATCTATCTAAACAAAACAGCATAGACTTAACCTGCTTTATTATCATAATATCAGAACAAGGTCTACCCTCATGCTTCCTTTTATTTCTAACCATCCAGATGGACCACACTATCAAAGCAGGAATAATGTGTCTAATATGCATTCTAGATTGAGAAGAAGAAAACCATCTATTTACTAAATGATTTATTGACATGTGTCTACCTATTAGAATTCTGAAAAGATTAGCAAAATATAACCAGACATTCCATATCATTGGACAATTAACAAACAAATGATTAAGGGACTCATACTCATCACAGAATTGGCACTTAGACACTAAACTAATACCTCTACTTTGAATATTGGTATCAACAGAAATAAGATTGTTTATAACTCTCCAAAGTGTTATAGAACATTTTGTGGGTGTTATATTATTCCAAATTTTCCTTTTAAAAGAAGATTGAACATGCTTATCTCTTATGATATTAACAGTATGCTTAAGATTGAAACTACCATCTGGTGAAATTCTCCATATAATCAAATCATCATTGTGCTGATTAAAACTAATACTAGCTATTTTATTAACCACAAAATCATTATCAATATCATCCTTAAGTTTTGCCAGATTCTAAGAATGATTAAGCCAATACTCATTAACTTTAGTATACGAGTACCAGGTATTAGATTCATTATAGTTGAATTTAAAGATCGGATTCCTATCAAACCATCTATCTAAATAAAAGTCAACATTCCCTATCCATATTTCCCAATATACATGTTCTTCAAATTTAACTCTTACTTTTAACATTCTTTTCCAAATAAGTGAATCAGTTTGCTTAACTATAACTTGTAAAGGATGTAGCTTAGAACAATACTTACTATACAACAAATCTTCCCATAAAGAATTATTTGATCTAAAATTGAACCACAATTTATAAGACAGAGCTTCTTGAACTAATGAAAGATCTCTTAAATTCAAACCATTTTCATCAAAGGGTTTACACAAACTAAGCCAGTCCTTCCATATAATTGTTTTATTACTTTCTGAGTAACCCCATAAGAATTTATTAAGTAGCTTATTAATCCTATTAATAATAGATTTAGGTATAACAACACATTGCATATAATATAAAGGATAGGCTAATAGTACAGATTTGATTAAAACTAATCTACCTCCAAAAGATAAAGCTTTAGAATTCCAATGGTCTATTATACTCATTCTAATCTTATTAATAATTTCATCATAATAAGAGTTCTGATTCTTAATGAAAATAGGTATTCCTAAGTGTTTAAAAGGTAAACTACAATTATTGAAACCTAGTAAGTGTTCTAGCATTGTTATTCTAAGTCTAGACATTATTGTAGGCACTACAAAGGATGTTTTATGTAAGTTTATTTGTTGTCCTGATAGTATTTGATAAACTAATAAAAATCTGCCTATCTTTTTAAGATTTCAAACAGAACCATTTAAAAACAGCAATACATCATCAGCAAAGGCCTGACAGTTAATTGTAATAGAACTCATAGTCTTATAAATCAAAGATGGATCTAAGCCAATACTTTTATTGACTTCTCTAATAAGGAACTCTTCTGCTAATATAAACAGAGAAGGGGATAAAGGATCCCACTGCCTAACACCATTAGAAGAATTAAAATATCCAAAAGCTAAACCATTTATAATCACAGAATACTTAATGTGCTCTATACTCTTTCTAACTATACTAATAACTTGAGAACTGAAACCAAAAGATTCCAAGACCTGTCAAATGAACTTAAAGCTAAGTTTATCAAAGGCTTTCTTCATGTCTAAGTTAATAATAATATTACTACCCCTCTGCTTTTTATTCAAATCATTAACGACCTCTTGTGTTATAAGTATGTTCTCCTGAATGGTTCTATTAGGCACATATTCTCCCTGTTCTCTAGAGATTAGTTTAGGCAATAAACTACTTAGTCTATTATTTATAACCTTAGATATAATTCTATTGAATACAGAACAAAGACTAATAGGTCTAAACTCAGTCCAATACTTAGCATTTGGTTTCTTGGGTATTAAGCAAATAGAAGTTGCAAACATACCATAAGGGAAACTATCTTTAACAAAATAATCAGTTACAGCATTAACAAGATCCTCCCTAATTATAGACCAACACTCACTATAGAATCTGGAGTTGAAACCATCAATTCCAGAGACACTTGCACTATTTAAACCTTTAACAATCCTATGCACCTCATCTAAAGTTGGGTTAGCTAATAAAGATATATTATTTAGATCACTAACTAGCTTAGGAATAATATTTTGAGGAAAATCAGGCATAGATTCTGTTACATCTTTTGAATTGAGTAGTTCTGAAAAATAATTGACAGCTGACTCCCCTACAAGTTTTGGATCCTCTATTCTTTCATTGTTATCCATAATTTCATCTATTCTACTCCTAGACCTTTTTTTCTTAACATAGTTATAAAAATCCTAGTGTTTTTGTCCTCATCCTTTAACCACTTAGAAGCACTATTTTGCATCCAGAAGGTTTCTTCCCTAGCTAATAAGACCATCTGTTTAGACTTAAGCTCAGACAGCCTCTTATTGTTCTCTATAGAATAAGACACCTCTAACAAACTTTCAACTATACTAATTTCCTCCTCAATCTTTTCAATGCAGTCAAAAATGTTACCAAAAATATTTTTATTCCAGTTTTTTAAATGATTCTTGAGTCTTTTTAATTTAAGCCAAAATAAATGAACAGAATTTAGATGAGAAGGTAGTTCTAATGGAAGTAACCAATTATTTTCAACTGTCAACAAGAAATCAGGATGACTTAACCATATATTCTGAAACCTAAAAGGAGGTTTATGAACATTTAACACTGATGAAACTGAGATTAATAAGGGTGAGTGATCTGACCCAGTTCTGGTCAGATGCCTCACCCTGGTAACATTGAACTTATCTCTCCATTTATCATTATGCAAAGCTCGGTCTAGTCTTTTCCACTTATGGCTATTGGTCCAGGTAATATTAGTACCTGAGAATCCAGGATCCTCAAGACTATAGTCCAAAATCATATTGTTAAAATCTTCCATAGAATTCATATAAAGAGTAACACAGTTAATCTGCTCACTATGATTAGAGATAGTGTTAAAGTCTCCTACTACAAGCCAAGGTTCATTGGAAATACTATTAGATATATCCCTCAATTGGTTCCGCAGATTTATCCTTAAAATCCTATTACATTTTGCATATACTATGGTAACCAGGAACTCCTCCACAAAGTCAGAATGGTTTACCATAGTATGAACTAATTGATCATAATCTAATATAATATTTATTTTATAAGGATTTTTCCAAAAATCCAAATTTTATTGTTTTTATTACCATAATATTGATCAAAACCTAATTTCTTAGAAGTTTTAACTAGTTTATCAATAGACAACATAGGTTCCTGAATTACTACCAGATCTATAGAATACCTTTTAATTAAACTTTTAATTCTTCTAATTGTGTTAACATTGCCAACTCCTCTGGCATTCCAATTCAAAAAAGATACTGTCATTTTTTAGCATTTTTGAGGATCTTACAGATCCTTTGAAAGCTAGTGGTTTGTTAATTAGATTATTCTTCAGTCCCTTAACTTTAACTTTGGAATATTTCTTATTACGTATCTTATCAGGCATCTATATATGTCTATTCCTAGGTGAATTTGGTAGACTTAAATTTGGTCTATCACTAGAAACATCACACAAAACCCTATCATTATTATTATCCTCATTCAATATATCAAAAGTATTACTAAGATCAATAGACTTTAAAGCCTCTATAACATCACTATCATTTAACACAGGTTGATTCAAATTTTGATTAAAGGATAAACAATTATCTTCTGTTTTCATAGAAGGAGAATTAACCACAACTTTATTAATTATTTTCTGATTATCCTTAACATGCACACAAGTATCAATTTCATTAGGAACTATCACAGATTTAAGTTTAGGAATCCATTTCTCTTTATGTTTTATATTATTATCTTGCACATTCAAATGTTTTCTATGACTAAATTCCTCAATTTTACAACTGGGTTCACTATGACCTAAATGCCTACATTTTTTATAGTAAGCAGGTATGTCATTATAAATGACATCCTGCCAAAAAACATCTCGATCCCCAAAGCTTATCCAAAGTCTTTGGGGAAGGATACTAGAAGTGTCAATCACAGTCTAGGCCTTACACAAATTATAACTAGCCCTATTTCTATATGGTATCCATGTTTTCAACGGCAAGCCTATCACCTTGGCAATCTGTTCTATAGTATCAGAGTTGTACATATGTTCAGGAATTCTAGGGAAAGAGATCCAAACTGGAGTCAATGGAGACTCCCTTTTGGGATTAAAATCTATTGTCCATCTAAGAATTTCTAAAAGAAAAAATACCCACAGTTCTCACAGTACGTTTCCAAAAAAATTTAACATCATCTAAGACATCGAATTCAACAAAAATATGCCTATAGTCCCATTTAAACACACTGAAATTGCCTACAAATTTAAAAGACTCTAAATAAACCCTAAAGTCAGAAACAGAAGGGGAACCGAAAGAAAATTTTGCAATTAACGTAAACTTAGAAAGAGAAGAGAGTTTGATCTTATCTGATTCGTCAAATTTGACGAAAGTATATCCATCCTCCACTCCTGTAGAGACGTTTTCATGCATAAATAATTCTTTCCTTGCATTACCTCCTGGGTAGCTTCCTCCTGAGTTCATCTTCAGCACCTCAGCAAACGTTGGTTTTGTGACTTGCTTCTGGCCCTTCGAATCAGAACTCAAAGCATTGTTTGAATCAGCACCGAACTGAGTCTGATTTTGATTTTCCCCTTCGAAAACAGGGTTTTCATAAAGCCTGCTTTGATCGACTGGAAATCTCAAAGCATTGTTCGTCTTATCTCGAGATAGATTTGACGAAAGAATTAGGAAGGTCTTCTGATTTTGTAGGTTTGGGATTATTTTCTGTCTTTGTGGCTCTTCGAGATGAAGAGAAGGAATCGGCGGCTGCATCAATAGATGAAAAGTATAGACAGATTTAGGGTTAGAAGAAGGAGGCTCTTCGATAAGGCCGAGAAATCAAGAAGCCCAAGTTCAGTTCTTGGAGCTTTTCTTGGGCCATCCTTTTTTCCCAAAACAAAATTCAATCTTATTAGTTCTGTCAACCATCAAGAAGGGCTCTGGCTTCAGTATAAAGATGAGTGAGCTTCCCATAAACTTTACCATGCCCAGATATAAAGGTACCATTGCTATCTCTTATAATAATTCCAGCACTAGCATCCCCATTAGCAAGAGATGAACCATCAGTATTGACCTTAATTCTTTTGATGTTCGGAGGATTCCAGCAAAGGTAAATCTGGTGCCTGCATTTTTTGATGTGGTTTAAATGACCAAGCTCAACGGTAGCATAGGTAAAAGGAGTCCAATTCTTGATAGATAACAAATTTTCTTTATTAATACCAGTAACCATGTGATTTATATAGTTTATGGAAAACTTGATATCAGTAGAGATCCTTTATCTTCGATTTATTTCTAAGATTCCATATCACCCAGAAAATTATGGGAGGGAGAATAGATCACATATGGACCTTATTTTTAGAAGTCCAAAACCAGTACCTCAACATATGAGGAACAGTCATGAATCTTTTTATTTTAACTTTGAAAATAGTGGAGTAGTATAACCATATACTCCAAGCTAATTTTCATTCAATAAACATATGGTTTATAGTATCTCTATTACTGCAAAATTGACACTTGGAAGCTAACATTATGTCTATTTTAGAGGACACTTTCTGTAGGAAGCCAATTGTGCAACAGCCTCCAAGTCAATTGAGAGCATTTTCAAGGCGTAATGATATTCCAAAATTTACCAAACAGTCTTGATCGATCATGCTTTGTCCAAATGAAGTTCCAAGTATCTTTCATGTCGAAGTTACCATCTTTAGACACCATCCAGAAAAGATAGTCAACTGAGTTTTCATTGACAACAATCTTAGCAATATTAACTATATCACTAGGAGATAGGATAGCACTGAGCTTAGCTTCATTTCATCAATTCTGATCCCAATAGTTGTGGACCTTGTCATGAATATACCCATGTTTGTTGGCAGGGTCATTTAGATTTATGAGAGGATTATTCCTGATCCAAGAATCAATCTAGAAGTCTATAGCACATCTCCCAATAGACCACTTTACTTTAGGTTCAGCAGTATCCTTAATTAATGCAAGCCTTCTCCATATTTTAGAACAGTTCTTCGCTTTATAATTAGCTTGACGGGGATGGATATTTTTACATTAAATATTGTGGGTGTATCTAGCCTACAGAGAGTTGTTATGTCTGAAAAGAATCCAAAGTTTACAGGAGATGGAGTCTTGGATGTCCTTTAACTTTCTCATGTACAAGCCACCTTCAAGGTAAGTTTTACAAACCTTATTCCAATTACACTAGTGAATTCTGGAGACATCTTGACTTGAACCCAAAGAAAACTGTTTAACATTTTCTCAAGTTTGTCTATAATTCCATTTGAAAGAATTTTTCTTTGAATCCAGTAACAAGGCCTAGTCATCAGGATTGTGTTGGTTAGGGTATGTCTCCCTCCATAAGCGAGCTTCTTACCTTCCCATTCAATAATTTTTGTTTTAATACTGATGAGAAGAGAATCAAAGTTCCTAGCCTAGTTGTTAGTATTGAGACTAATGCCCAAGTAAGTAACAAGAAGATGGCCATTGCTGAAACCAGTAGCAAGTGATATAGCAGAGTCTTTAGTGTAGGGAAGCTTAGTTGAAGTGATGATATTTGTCTTCTCCTTGTTGATCATTTGGCCAGAAGCATCTTGATATTCCTACTTACTAAGCAAAGAAATGGAAGAACTTGAATCATTAAATAAAATCAAAATATCATCAACAAAGGCTAATGTATGGATACACATGTGGTGTTTTATATTGAATAGCTTTGTTAATAGAGAAGAGCAGGTTTAAGCCTCTAATAAGGGTTTCCTCAGCAATTATAAAACGACTCGGAGACAATGGGTCTCCTTGTCTTAAGCCACACTTAGTTTTAAAGTATCCAACAACTTGGCCATTCATAAGAATAAAAGCTTTCACATTTTTGATTATTTTGTCAATTAGATAAACAAATCTAGGGTTAAAACCAAAGTTTAGAAGGAATTTACTATGAAAGTTGTGGGACATTCTGTCAAAGGCTTTAGCAATGTCAACTTTGATCAGAATGTTCCGAGCCTTAGTCATTTTATTTAGATCAAAGATCAATTCATTTTCAAGAAGAATATTTTCATGTATTGATCAGTTTATAACATAGGCCCTCTTATTCTCAAAAATGATTCTAGGAAGAATTATTTCTGGTCTATTACTTATAAGCTTTGAAATGGTTTTATTAAGCAGGGAACACGAACTTATAGGCATATACTCCTTCCATTTTGAAGGGTTATAAGTCGTAGGAATAAGACATAAACTTATAGCTAATATACCTTGAGGTAGGTTTTGTCCTTTGAAGAAATAAACAATGGCATCCCTCAGGTCTGTCTTGATGACGCTCCAACAAGTTAGATACAAAGTACTATTAAAGTCATACATTCCTGTTGCGCTTGCTGGATTCAATCTTTTGATTGTTGTAAGAATTTCACTCTCATTTGGTAGAATCATTAAATTAGTATTGTCATGCTCAGTAATCAAGTTAGGTATAGCATCAAAGATATAGTTTTTTAATAAATTTAACTCTCATTCATGATTTGAATAACGATTTTCAATTAAAATGTTCTTAAAGTAAGTTTTAGTAGAGTTGTTTATTTGAGTCTCATTTGTAATCCAGTTAGCTTCTACTTTGATGCTATGAATTTTGTTCCTCATTCTCTTCTTTTTTTATAAAATTTTGATAAATCTTGGTATTCATATCATCGTCTTTAATCTAGTTTGATTATGTTTTATGGTGCCAGTAGGCCTCTTTTTGAGCAAGGGCTTGAAGAAGGATTGTATTTTCTCTAGATAAGTTAATCTTATTCTAATCATTTTGATTTTCCATTAGCATTTGCTCTATATTTTTAACAGTTTCCTCAACTTCATACACATTCTCAAAGACATTCCCAAATACTTAAACATTCCAACCTTTGAGATCTTCTTTCAATATTTTTCGTTTGTTCCAGAACTTGTAAAGAAGGATGCCCTGTATATCAAGAATTTAATTAGACTTAATAAAAGGTAAAAAAATCTTCACTTAAACTCCACATATTTAAAAATTTGAAAATGGATTTAGTTTTGAATTTTTCATTTGAGATGATGACACAAAGTAGTGTATGATCTGGAAAGGTTCTAGGTAAGTGCTCGACAGAAGTATTGTTGAAGTAGTTAATCAAATCACTATTGTAGAGAGCACGGCCCAGGCGTTTCCATTTGGATTTGTTAGTCTAGCTAAACCTTGTCCCAGCTTATCCTGCATCTTCCAGCTTATAGAGGCTAATAGCTTCATTATAATCATCAGATCTGTTAACGCAATAAGTAACACAACCATTTTGCTTATCAAGAGTGGTAATAGTGTTGAAATCACCAATTACCATCCACTATTTGACTGTTGAAGAGAGATTGCTAAGGGTAGTCCCGAGATCTTTCCTATTTATCCTTTGACATTTAGCATAAACAGAAGTTAGGTAGCAGACTTTGTTTAGATAGGTGTAGGAAACTTCTGTGTGAATCATTTGAGGATATTTAATTGATATCTTGATAAAAAAACCAATCATTCCAAAGAAGCCAAATTTTGTTAGAGCAATTTGAAGTGTAGTTACTGAAACCCAACTTAGAAGCTATTGAAGCAAGTTGATTAGCCTTAACCAGGGGCTCTTCAATGGCAATTATACTGATTTTCTCATTCACAATGATAGACTTAAGCCTTCTCAACGAGGATCTATTAGTCATTCCACGGATACTCGAACTAAGTAGATATATCATGATTCATATTTGAGTTGCTTGGCTTACTGATCCCAGAGAGGGGCTTGTAAATTCTTTTGTATGTTTTGCTTCTTTGTTTAACAACTTTTAGTCTCTTGTTTAGTAATTCCTGAAATTTTTTGTCCATTTCTTTCTTTTTAAGAATCAAGGATGGAGGAAAACTTCCAAAATTATGATTGTTAGGAGTATAGTTACCATTGTATTGGCTTTCTTGCTCTTGATTAACATTATAAATGTAGTCTTCCTCTAGATTTCTTATTTCTTTTATGATATCCTCATTCTTTGAGGTGCTGGTATTCAAAGGAGTAGAATATGATTTCTAGTCAAAAAATTACTTGTTGAGCTTTTGTTTTACATGTGTTGGATGTTTCTGATCATAAGGATGCTTGGAAATTTGTTTTCCTGCTGTAGAAGATTTTAGAACAGGTTATGGCTTCCTGATTATAGATTTTATTTTTGGCTTTTTTGAGTTGGTGAAATCTTGAACACAACGAGTTCCATGATCAAGCTTGTGTTTGTCTTCCTTTCTTGATATTTTGAAGTAGCCTTTCTGCATTAATTTTTGACATAACCAATATAGTAGCATAGATTACAGTAGTGTGGCACATCCTTGTAATTATGTGGATCCAACATCTATCGTTGGCTCCAAAGCCAACCAAAACATCATGTTGCAGCTTCTTGGTAATATCTAATTCAATCCATGTGTAACACGCATTGAATAGAGCCATGTTCTTTAATGAAACCTAGCATTTTAAAGGTTCACCAATCGTCTTTGTTATTGATTGAATTATTTTTTTCGTTAAAAATTATTCCGGCATATGTTCTTTACGGATCCAGGTAGAAACAATAGATCTTTCATACTTATAGTTGAAAAAGGGCGACCATTTGAAAACCCTCGTAACCTTTTCACCAACTGTCCAGATGGTTCGAGGCCGCATATTGCACATATCTTTTTTTTATTGAGAATTCAATTTGTTATATGCCTAAAGTCCCAGTTGCTAACATTGAACTCACCGGCAAATTTCTTGGATTCTAAAAACTGATTTAGAATCTGTTTGGTAAGCCTTGTGAAAACTTCCGAACAAGCGTGAACTTGCTAGATTCTTTAAGGATTTCTTTGGGGTTTTTGTTAAACTAAAGAGATATATGAGTATTTAGGTCGGGATCATTGAGAGTTTCAAATCTTTATGGAGCTCAGAGACATTTGAGGGTCTAACAATATCTGCAAAGTTTTTGGAAGGTAAGGAAGAGTTCCTTCTTTAGATTTTTGCTTCTTCAGATTTAGTAGTAGACTTTAACTCTGGGAATTCAGATTGGTATAGCTCTGTTTCTTCCATTCTAACAGTATATCAAGGATAAACCAACAGAGTACCATTGAAGAGAAAACAGAGGATCACCAAATCTAAAATTCAAAAATCAGTGAATCAACAAATGATGAACGAAACCACGAACAATCTAAATCAAAGATGAACCAATAGGGCGAAGGAACAAAAAGAATAATGATCGATTCTTAGAGATCAAGAATGAAATCATTCTGTTTTTGGAGATTTTTAGTCACCCTCAAATTAAGTTTGGGTTTTTTTTATACGAATAAGTACCTCAAATATCTTTAATTCTGTCAAATAAATTATCAACTGGATTATACAATTTTACCACTTTTGTAGAATAGTTTTGATTTTTTTTACAATACCCCATAATGTGGTAAAATTAGCATTTGACATATGAAGATATCAATTTTAAAACATAAATTAGAAGACTAAATTTGTATAATTTTTTATGCCCTAAAAGACCATAAATTTTGATAAATTGATGCGAAAAAACATTACATGTTTTATATAAAAACACTGAATATTACCATATTAAACATATAAAAGAAAAAGGAAAATAAAAACCACATCATTTTATTTGGAAGTTTGAGGCCAATTGTTTGGACGTGATTTATGTCACACTATATTTTATACACAAAATTTTGACCCGTCTCATATCTTTATTTTTGGGAACTTGATATAGACGATGAGAAGAAGTAATGTATAAACTTCAAATACAGCGTAATGAAAAAAGAAAAAGAAAAGGGAAATGAAACCAACTACAGAAAGGAGGTCTTTGTGACACTTTCACTAAAACAGGGTTTCAAGTGTGACGCCACTCCATCACTCTATTTCGTTACTCTAATTAGACATTACGTACATCAACCCTCATATTCACTTTAAAGATCTTCTTGGATCTACAGATTTACTATTATACTCCTCCATCTTTATTGCCCAATTCACATTTCAGGTCCTCCTATTTTTATCAAACTTCTACTAAATGTTCTAAAGACTAGCTATCATATTTCACAATACATAGACTATTATATGATGTTGTGCCTATTATGAAAATCATTACATAAAATTCGTGAATGATAAAAGGGTGGGAATCGAATGGAATTAAAATGATTGATGACAAAAAACAAGGTACATGGGAAAACATAGGGACTAGAATTACAAAGCACTCAACATCTGTGTGTATGTACATCTACATGTCTGTCAACCAAGAGTGGAAATTTTCTCCATGATTTGGTTTCTCTCACTAGAGGAGTCACTTTCTCTCTCTACCGCCCTAAACAACATTAGGATGAAGGTTGAGGCAAGAATTGTGAAAATATGTCAAACTAAGAATAGAAATGCATCCTTACAATATCTTGTCGATGGAGACTTGTTGTGATTGCTTACCTCTCTTACAAAACCATTATTGCTATCAAGGAAAAAGTTGAGCAACTTTTAAAATCATCTTTATTATTTTACTTATTTTAATTGCCAAGGCTTTTCAATCATACTTACTACTACAATCAAATTACTCCAGTATGAAGGAATTATTTTGAACTTCAAAAAAATATGTTCATGTTGGCATATTTTTATTTATTTAATAGTAATAAAAAGTGTGGGATTGTAGTAGGTTGTAGTAGGGGCTGCGGCCCCCTAAAAAGCAGATGTGGAACAAGGGAAAGAACAATCATATAGATATGCATGGGATTCGATGGAGTGAAAAATGGTTCAAATTTCAAAATATATACTCTACTCTCCTGATCCTCATTCAATAACAGCGGCACTGAACTGCACATCTACATACAATCCTATAATTTCTTTATCATACCAATAATGTGAATTGGGAATCTGCATAATTTAACTTTCCTTTACCTTGTCGAAATGTACTGCTCCCTTCGATTCTATTATAATGGACATAACAAAAAATTGATTGGCGGTAGTTAATGTTTTCTTGATAAGCGATAGTAAACTACTCCCTCCCTCCCAAAATGTTTGTCGTTTTAGAAAATATTTATTGTCTCAAAATGTTTGTCGTTCTCGTTTACCAATGCAAATTTAAATATTATTTATAATCAACTACCAATTAGATCTCTATTTTTTTTTCTACATTTTATGAAAAAGAGAAGTAATTATTACATTTCTTAATATCTGTGCCTAACCCTAAAACGACAAACATTTTGGGACAGAGTGAGTATTAAATTGAAATTTTAAAATTTGTCTAAAACGACATCTAAATTGGAACCAAATGAGTATTATTGAAATTAGAGCAACTTTCGACACTATTTTTTATAGATTAATAAAATATTAAATTAAAAAAATATTTATATATAAAGTTAGAGGATTTGTCTTATAGAAACAAATCACTATACGGACGTTAGAGCTGGAACCAAACATAATGGACAAGAATGCAAAAAAAAAACAATAATTTCCTGCAATAGAAATGACCTAGAAAGTAATAAAATTGATATATATATCGACAAAAACTTAAACGTCAAAAAAACCAAAAAAGGCAAAAAAAAAACTTGACCGCTGGAAATTGGAAACACAAAAGCCAAACGACTACTCTATCTTCTCCAAATGAAAGAGAAGATAGGAACGAGCTACATAATGAGCGCAATGGACAAGCCCAATAAGAGATAACCAACATGAACCAACGAGAGGAAAGCCAACAAAAGCAAAATTTCTAATAGTATCATCGGCCAGACAACGATCTAATGAATCTGAACCGAAGTTCCGAAAAGACACGGTGCGACACCAAACAGGCAAGGATGAGAGAAGAGTCATATTTTTTGAATTTCTCTCCCGCCAAACGTGATAAATGACCGCACCAAAGTAGACACACCAAAGATGACGGTATTTGGAGGGAGGCCAATTCGAAGTCATCATATATCGAGAAGGCCAATGTCCGCCATGGAAAATGAACCAAGTTTGGTGCTAGAAGCAGTCCAAATATCCTGAGTATAAGTACACTCGTAAAGGATATGGTTGATAGATTTATCACTAAAGTTACACAACACACAACTAGAAGAGGAGTTTATATCTTAGCTAGTGAGCTTGTCACGGATAGATAACTTACTAGGGATGATAAGGCAAATAATGAAAGAATGACGGGGCATATTATATTTATACCAAATAAACCCCGTTCATCCAACATTGGATATAGACTATATCATAAGTATATTTAATTGTGAATTTAATATACTCAATTCAAGAAATCATCTTGAATGATATCAAAAACTATGAGATTTCTCCTTAAACGAGAATCTCGAATAATACTTAGCACATAATGGTTGACAAAAGAGGTTGAGAGCAACCACTAGTAAAACTAGAATGAGGTATTATCTCCATCACCAAACGCCACCATGTACAATTTGTTAGCGAGAGGTCTAAGATTTATTCCAAGTCCATGAGGGAGAAGAGTAAATATTTCAAGACTAGATGTCATTGTATTTAATTTTCCTAAAGTCAATCTAGTCATACCAAATTGAGTTGTTGTATTTACTAACGATGGAACACAAGTGTTTGAGAATGTCCCCCTGATTCCATGTTTTTAGATCAAGAATCTTAAGGCCGTCCTTGGACAAGGGCAAGGTAACTGAATACCAAGACATTTTCTCATGAGTAACTTTCATCTCGTGTCCAGACTAGAGGAAACGACGGAGAGACTGTGAGAGTTCTTTAAAAACTCTAGTTGTGAGAATGGTTATTGAAGACCAATAATTTTCCCTGCAAAAAGTACGAATTTAATAAGATGAATCGTACACACATAAGAGAGATGTTTGGAAGTCCAAGATGCAATGCATGTAGTAATTTGTTTAGAATGGGTGGGCACTCGTTATGGTAAAGTAAACCTGTGAGAATGACTCTAAGATATATAGCCGGGAGTGAAGCTTCATTGAAACCAAGAATATTGATCAAATCTGTTCTAAGAGTGGGGTTAAATCTAAAGAGAAAGATGTGGCTCTTCCGGGGGCTATCTTTAAGCCCAAAGAGTTCAAAAAAGTTATTATGACCATTATTAATTAGATTCAAAAAGTTAGTGTCACCATGACATAAAATCACCAGGTCATCAGCAAAGTGGAGATTGATAATATTAAGCTTATAACACTTCCATTGGAGATCGAAGTTTGAATTATTAATTTTATCATTGAAGATACTTGAGAGAACTTGCATCACCAAGATGAATATGAAAGGTAATAAAGGATCACATTGTCTTAGACTCTTTCTCTTTTGAAATTCCTGTGAGAATCAAGGTTAATATTAATAGTATAGGAAGGGGTGACGATACATTGAATAATCCGTTTGATCATTTGTTATTGGAAATTTATAGCCACCAAGATGCCAATGATAAGATACTATCAAATGTTGTCAAGATCTTTCATGATGTCAATTTTATAAGAGACCCTTGGGCCCTTACAATTACTTTAAAAACCCATTAGGATCTCATAAGAGATGGGGTATTATTTGTGATGTTACGGCCAGCCATAAAATTCGATTGAGATTTTTCAATTAGATAAGAGAAAAAGTCATTGATCATTTCACAATGCAATATACGATTGACCTGAAATTATCTACGAATGAGGGATAATAAAATAAGGTGCATTCCATGATGGCTTAAGACAATCAGTATTAAATAATATTAAGATCCCATCGCAAATATATTTACCGATAATGTTTCAAGATTGCTTAAAAAAACTCGCGTTGAATTCTTTGGGCCCCGAGGATTTATCGCTATAAATACTAAAAAGGACACCTTTAATTTATACACAAGTAACAGGGCGAACCATCGAAGACCTTTCATGGTTATTCACTTTAGCAAAAATGAGCAATAATTTTATGGTAATACTATGGTAGCTCAGGAGAGGTGTACTGACTAAAATGTTGGAAAATAGTTGACTAAAATGCTCGTTATTGGTTTGGAGAAGTAGCGAGGTCCGTATTATTATTATAGATTGAGCCTATTTTATTTCTTGAAATACGATTTTGATAATATTATGAAATAATTTTGTGTTATGGTCCTAAAGCTTAACCTAAGTCTCTCTAGATTTTTATTTGTAGAAAGATTCATTGGCACGAGTGAGTGAGATACATGCGTAAAAAGCAACAAAATTAGTTGAGACCATAGACTGATCAATGGGGGTCATTAGCTAAAAGAGATTAGGCTGAGAAAATATAGTTTTGGAAATTTGATACCCTATACCTAATATTATTATATTCCTTATGATTGAGTTTTTAGAAGGAAAATCAAAACCGATTGAGCTTATGGGTAACCAATCTTATAGCATGAGTAGAGTATAGAAGGTTGGAAGAATAAGATATTAACTCGTTGTATGATAGATAGGATATATTTAAAATGAATGGTCTTTTAATGTGTGGCATTGGATATCTAGATTAAGAGTAACAATGAAGTGGTTAAAAGAGCCGGGAGACCCAAAATGGATAATGGACATGGGCAATAAACCATCTCATTCAATGGTGACAAGAATTTGGTCAATCCTAGAAACAATAGGGTTTAATAGATTTTTGCTGAGCCAAGTAAATTTGAAACCATACGAATGAAGGTCACTCAATTTACAATGATAGTAGAGTGATTGAACTCGTCAATCTCACCCCGATTTAACGAGTTGGTACATTCATCAGGATTATGGATAACATTGAAGTCCACGAGAGCAATCCAATCAGGATATGATGTCGAAAGATCCTCCGGGTCAGCCCGCAGAGGATGATGTTGAGGGCTATCATTGAAAGCATAGATAATCGTTAGGAAAAAAGGAACATAGGAATTGAGACTACAAACGTTTTTGTGAATTAATTGAGAGAAAGAATAGATAATATAAATTGAAAAGACACTTGGGTTTCAAATAACCCAGATGTTATCCATATGATAGGAGGAGTGATTACTGATATAATTTTAAATATAAGAAATGTTTCTCATAATGGAGCCAACATTACTCAAATGAACTTTTGTCTTCACTAAGATCATAATCGTGATACTATTCCTCGTGATAAAATCAGTGGCGTCTTTTTTTCTTATAAGGCCGTTCAACCCACGAACATTCTAAAAAACAATAAACATTAAAATTTATTGTGAGTTTTGTTCATATGTTGACTGCAACAATGTTGTTACTCTTCAAATACTCACTTTGTGGACAATAACTCGTTAGAATAAAAAAGTTACCTTTCTATTGGCAACCTAAAATCAAAATTCTTAAAAGACCGATTAGAATTATAAAACATAATTATATATATATATATATATTAAATTCTCTAAAGTTTTATTCTTTAGTTTAACAAATTATTATATATTATTATTATTATTTAACTAATTTACAAATAGTGTGATTTAAAACTATTTAACAATATTCTAATTGATGTATATAAACAATGAATTGCACATGTCAATATATAAACTCCATTTTTATTTCGAGATATTAGGAGAAATTGTAGGTTTTCAATATAATATCTTTAGTTTTTTTTATTTTTAAATTTTAATATACTAATATGATGAATCGATTTTTGATAATTAAAACAAAATAATTGGCGCAGTTGATTTTACGAAATGTTTTTACAACATATTTTTTTGTAATGACAATCTTTTACATGTTGATTGTTAATCACATTTTCTGTGAAGTGAGTTTTGATATTAGGTGAACCAAAACAGCTATCTGGTGTGGAGTTTTACGAATCCTTCTATTATTCTTTAGATTGAGCCAAACCTCCCGATAAGTTGAGTGTGTTCTTATCGTAAAACAAATATTACCATTAAAGAGAAGATAAAGAATAAAAGTCATCGAGATGGAAAGGTTAGCGAGAGAGAAAACGACACATAAAAAGAACAAATTTAATGTTTGTGATGTAAGGTGGAGTTTGGTGTGAAATGAGGTGAGGCTTAACTCAATACGATGTGTTTTCACTTGAAGTAAAATAGTGAGTTTCACCAACTACTTTGCTTAACAATTAATCCAAAGAAAAAAACAATTCAATAAAATAAAGAAAGTTATTATGTCTACAACAACAATGAAACAATTATATTTATTTTAAATAACTTTTATTCCACAAATAACAAATTGTAACCGTATTGAAACAAATATATATTAATGTATGCAAAATAATACATAAATTAAAATTAAAAAAATTGTTATATTTTCTTCTTCAACTTGATACCAGAGCCACTATGGGAGCTGGAAACTCTCTTATGTTTAGCATTACTTCGGCAACCTCTCACAAATCAATACTTGGTCAAAACCTAAGCAACAAAACACCCATAACAAATTCAATGAGTAATGAAATTTCTATCAACTTGGATAAAATTAATTATCATCTATGAAAGACTACGAATCTTCCAATAATCAAAGGCCCTAAATTAGGTGCTTTCATCAGTGGGGACAAACATTTTTCATCACCAATATTCACCCAAGCACATGGTTATTCAGTCATGCCAGAAGAAAATCCAGAGTATGAATTTTGGGTTGCAACATATAAACTTCTTCTAGGTTAGTTATTTAACACAATGAGTGCATAAATTGATGCACAATTGATAGAAAAACAAACTTCAAAAGATTGTGTGATGTTTCCACAAGACTGACTTGCACACACACCGGGTGAAGAACAATATTCTTTAAATCAATTTTCAAAGGACCAGAGCTCCTATAATAGAGGAATATCTGAACAAAATGAAGAGCATACAAACAATTTGATTCTGTGAGGCAACCTTATTAACTTGGATGATTTAATTACATAGGATATTGTTGGAATTGACTCGTAATATACTATAATTGTTTTAAGTTTAGGTTACAAATAAATTTACAACTTGCTAGACTTACAAGAAACTCTCTAAATCTTGGAGAGTATACATTAGAAACTAAATATTTTATGAAATACTACTACTAACCTAAGCTTTACCTCTACAAATTTTACTTATACCAAACTAGAACCTATAAGCCAAAATACTAACTACATAGGATAAAATAATAGTTTCTCTGAAGTTCAAGTTAGAGGATTTAGAGGAAGTTATCATAATCAAAATAATTATATATGAATAGGCTATATAGGTAGAGCATCATTCACTCTTAACAAGCCTACCTGTCAAATTTATGGAAGATGTGGTCATATAAGAGCAGTTTGTTTCTTTAAAGACGCTTATATATATATATATGGGTTTTGCACCAAAAATGGTAAGTATAAGATTGATATAGATCAAATTTCTACATGCTTATAAAAAGTATGTAACTGAGAACTCATGGTATACACTAATAAGTACTCTCTTACAGTAAGTAATGGATAAAAATCCATATTTTACACATATAGTATTCTTGTTTTACTAGAAATGAAAACAAAAACATCACACGGAGTAATGTATGACACGTACATAAAAAAACCAAGAACTTGTTATCAATTTCTCAAATAAGATTACAAAATCTAGTCTTTTGTAGAAGTTATAGAAAATGACTTATGATGGGATTAGATTAAAATATAGTTTGATACTATGTGATCTGTTATTTAGATTCGTAATCTATTATTTGGATTGAGTAAGACTCGAAACTGTAAAATAAAATATAATCATTAAACTAATTCTTAATAAAATTAATCAATAATTTACAGAATTAATTAATAAGATACATGTTTAATAAAATAATAAATATATTAGTTTATTTCAATAGACAAGTAAAAGTTAATTTTAATCTATTTCACTAAAAATTATTATTCATGTCGGGTTTTCATCATAAGATTATTACAAAAGAAAAAAACTTATGAGATCATATTGATGGAAGCAAACCTGCTTCACACAAACTTTAAAATAAAATTAAACCCGATTCAAATATAATCTTATATCTCTAAAGTTTCAAACTTTGATGGAAATATAAAATTGTATGAAAATAACTTAAAATCAATACAATATTTCTTGAAAGTTTCAACTCGAATTTAAGATGTTTGTTTATAAGTGTTTACTGAAGCTTTTTTAGTGTCTTCCATAACTATTTTCATGTTTAACGTAGAATGTCCAATCAAAGTATATTAAGTAATATTGCAGTTTTTTCGGCTAAAATCCTAATAGTCTTTAAATATATTGGTACATTGATTTTTTACTCTAGTGGGACTAACTTTAGAGACGTCTCTATTAATTTATTCTAATTATGTTCCTTCATACATTAAAAAACTCTTCACCGATAAAAACCTCAATTGAGGATAACAACCTCAATTGCTAATATAATCATTGAAAGCATCCAAATCTTAACTTAAAGTCAGATTTGTCCAAACTTCATCCGGAGCTGCAACCTCCCATATATGTTATTGTAAAGGTTGAAGTACATGTGGCTGCTATTAGCGAAGGAAGTTGTGACCTTGTTTTAGATCAAACCCCTGCAATACAAGAAAAGGAAGATGATGGTGAATAAAAATGATACTATCGTCCTTGTTTATTTGTTGATGTTCAATTAAGTGTAGTGTTTTTTAACTAATTGCTTAATGTTGGTAATTTTATCTTTATTTTTTTGTTTATATGGAACTAAGTTTTTGTTTTAGGTAAGTTGATTTTGCTTCTTCTTTGCCTTAATTGATGTTTGTCGTATTTATTTATGCTCATTTTTTTTATGAAGGTCGAAGATGTGTCGTTTATGTTTTTCCAATCAAAAGATCAGCTTCAAAGGCAGAGACCCCACAGAGGTTCGTGGTCCAATGTTGGTTTGTATCATGAGTTAAAACCTTGTATTTTTTTTATAATAAAGGGCAAGTGGTCAATTTCACCAATGGGAAGAGGATTCATGAATTCTACTTTATGTCTCATTGCCATCCTAAGGAAATTGGTGTGGGATGCTATGTGTGATCCAATATTATTCTTTATTTTGTTTTGATGTATCACGTAATCTGGTAGAATTTGGTTCTAATGCAGCAAGTCAGTGCTGAAGAATACATTTTTCTCTTAATCGTATCCACAATTTGGATGTTGTTAGATCGTATTCTTATCCTTAGGATTAACCTATGTTAAAAATGGGTTTATAAAGATCTCAGTCATAGCCGTAGGATTTACCCCTGTAAAAATGAATGTTGAGATATCTTTGTTTTAGCCCTACAATTTATCGCTACCAAAAAATTGATGTTAAGAGATCTTAGTCTTATATCTGGAAACATAAGTGAGTGCATAAATATCTCGGTTTTATCCTTGACGACTAAATATTGTAGTGCTCGACCTTGATCGATAGAATGGAGCAATGATGTTTCCAATTTGGTGCAATTAGTACCTGAATATAAGTACTCATGGCCACCTTATAAAATAAATAAGGAAAATAATACACCAAACTTTATGGAAGAAATGTTGAATTATATATGAGTATCTTATTAAAATCTTACATATGCCACTGAGAAAAGGAAGAGTACACCGAAGATGTTATAATAATTATAATTTTTTGTAAGGGATCATAACTTACAATGTGTGATATAACTTTAAGTGCTCCAGATCAAGGATGTCAAAGCTGATTTCCCTAATTGTCTAGTAGTTAGTTTGTTCACGGCTTGACTTTGGAATCTACAGTGTATCTTCCTCTCTAATTTAGGATGATTGCCTAAAAGTTTATCCTCAGTGTGGAGGATTACTCTTATTTTCCCAATTTGGAACTGTACCGTAGAGTTATATATATTACACATCAAGGCCTTGTAATTCTCAAACCATAGGTGAGCCTTGAATATTTTGTTTCTTCTAAAATTTCGAATTCAGCTTGCTTAACCTCACATTTCATTGTAGTTGAAGATCCGAAAAGATTGTATAATAGTTTCAACTAGGATGACTACCTTCATGACTTAAACCAGGGAGAATGAGGTTTCTTGTTTTGCGGTATCATAAGTTTTATTATAAGACCAAAGGACATCTGGTACTTTAACAAGCATCTTCTTAATATATTTAGGTCTTTTTTATGTTTGTCATTTCCATCTTACCATTTGTTTGCTAGTGAAAATAGGATGAGAAAATCTATTTGGTACCCTTTCTGGCAGTACTATGATAAGATGTCATTCTGGAATTATATCTCATTGTCAGAGGTGATGACTCAAAGTACGTCGTAGTGACATATTATGTGTGAATCTATGAATCCTATGACTTCTTTAACCATCATTCTATTTAATGTTTTCGCCTCTGTAGACTTGGAAAAATTATCAATGAAGATAATTAAAAAAATTATTCTTCCAAAGTCTGAAGCAAGGATCTCACAACGTCAGTTCCTCACCGCTCAAATGACATCGCCTCAAATTTGGTCTCTAAAATAACTACGGAGACTTAAATGGAATTGGAATAACGTTTTTCATGCTTTATATTGACTCAACGTATTTTTTGTATATGCCATAATTATTAGCCAATAGTAGTTGTGGAGCATAATTCGTTGTTGTAAAACTTTGTAGCCGCAATGCATGGCGCCTTCCCCTAAATTCAATTCTTAATAATAAATATGGCTCTCTTGCTTTGATAATCCTCTTTTGTAGAGCGTTCTTGAGAGTAAGATAAACCATACGGAATTTATTTTGAGTTTTCTTACTTCAAACTTACTTTCTAGTAGTATACTTTTGGCGAGGTAGTGTGTAATAGAATTCCTCCAATCTTCAGTTTCTCCCCCCAATCATCATAACTCATGATTCGGATACAGTTATAATAAATTTTTATGGGATAGTGATAAATTTCTTATCTTAGAAGATGATCATTCCCCAGTATTTATGCACGCGAAAGATGTGAGGACATTTGCTTTGACATTATTTTCCCGAGGTACTTACTAAATATCTATTTGCATAAAAAAATATCATTTATCGTTAGGGCTCTTTGAGATACTGGATAATATTCTCCTTTTGGGCATCAACCTGACCCAACACCTAGATGACAACTACATGCAAATTAGTAAATAATTGGACATTCTTGGATCCACATATGGTTTCCATCTGAAGCCTTATGATAATATCTTCATACTCATTGTTTGAGGAATAAAAACCAAACTTGATGGCTTAGATTCAAATCTATCATGTGAGGGATGTGAGTTGGATATTTGTGTCAGATTCTTGCTTGTTGTTGTCTCTACCAGTGCGTATGTGGCATATTGACTTTTACTCTTCGTTTGATGGTATTGGCTGCTTTGATTGAAATCTGGTAAGGAAATCTGATAAGGTATGGGCCTTGATTGGGGTTTTAGTATTGTATTGGATGTTATAATCTTCTAGCTTGAAGAATATATTTTAATCTTCCTCATACAACTAGATTTTGGATTATACTTCTCAAGGGGGATGATTTTTGGAAAATAATGGTCTGAGTTTAGAATTATAGCCTCATTTACCTTCCCTCCACCATCAGTGTTACAGCTAGATTTTCCAGTTGTAAGTAATACGTTTATGCACTTATAAAAAATTTACTTACATACTATACGGGTTTCGAATTCGCCCTTCTTCCCTTATTAAAATGACACTAACGACATAGTCTAAAATGGTTAGATAGAGGTAAGTGGACCTCCCAACTTTGTCTTGGACAAGATTTATGGAAATTCAAGAAGTTTATGGATATTGTGAATATTCTTCACTAGTTGGTGTTCACTAGAATTGTCCTTCTCCTCGAAAGATCTAAACGAACAAAGAAAACTGACCTGTTAAGACTTGTACTTATTTTGTGGTCCTTGAGGATCATCTTTGCTAGATTATCTAATTTGGTGGGGTCGGCCTCAATTCATTTGTCGTTGGCTATATAGTCTATAAATTTTCATGACTGAACGTCAAAGGTTCACTTCTCTAGATTTAGCTTCAGATTAACCTTTCTCGGGTTGTTGAATGTTTTACAAAATTTATGATGTACTCCTCATCCATTTTGCTGGTAAAAAACATATCGTCAATGTCGATCTACAGGTTTCTGCCCAATTGATCCGCAAATATTTTGTTCAGTGGTGGTAGGTCGACCCTGGGATCTTCAAGCCAAAGAACACGACTTTATAGCAATGAAATCTCATTTTCGTGTATATGGATCTAGTTATAGCCTGAGTAGGCATCTATGAAAGACAACATTAAGTTTCTGGACGTAACATCTACCAAGTGGTTAATGTGTAGTAGTGGAAGGGTTCCTTCGGTTATACTTAATTCAAGTTGGTGAAATTACACACATAATCCAATTGTCGCTCTTTTTCTTGACAAACATATGATTATCCATTCATAATGGGTAGTGAGCCTCCTTGATATGGCCGATGGCGGTCAATTTATCTATTTATTTGACCAACACATCCATTTTATCAAGGGAATATGACCGGTGCTTTTTCTTGATCAACCGAAGATTTAGATTAATCAATGATTTATGGTATATTACTCTGGTTGGGACTCCCTTCACATCATGAGAACTCCAATAAAAAATATCAAGGTTATTTTATAAGAGGTCAAAAAGCTTACACATGATACCTTGGCTAAGTCATAAAATTATCTTGGCCTTCATTTGTGCATTATTTATCTCATCCTCAAGCTATATGATGTGGGGTCTCCCTCAGATCTTCCATATCATCTAAGAAAATTGGATCCCTCTATCATTTTTATGCATCTTTATTTTTATTTTTGCCGCTAAACTGGATGCACAACATTCCCTTGCAGCCTTTTGGTTTCCGCAGATAAATCTAACATTCATATTGCTTAGGTACTTCGAGCAATAGTGCACAATGAAAATGAATACACGCATTTTATCCGGCCATGATCGTCCCACTATTATATTATCTACCAAATTTTATTCCACCATAATGAATAGGAATCTTACTTTATTCTATAAATTATGCCTCTCTCAGGCCACATTCATGGTCAGCTCTCAAACAAACTTTGCATTCTGGCCTATAAATATTTTTAGAACCCTTTGGGAAATGATCAATTATGGAATTCCCCTTATTAGGTTATACGTACTCTTATACATAATGTTTCATGAGCTACAACTGTCTAACATAACATCAACTATCTCAACACCGGCCACCTCTACGTTTATTAACACCGCATCCCCGTGAGGTCCTAATATGGGGTAAGGGTTTCGATAAAGGGTGTTGGTCAAAGAGTGTTGGTTATATTACTACCCTTCATATATCACACCTTTATGTTTACTACGTTTTAAAACTTTCCTTGAATCTTGTTTCGGTTAGTCAATTGTATATATCTTGTCATTGGATATTATTTTTTTATTATGTTTGTGTCATACATGATCAACGTATTTAGAAAATGATTGGGGTATGCCCTAGATTTGGAGAAGTCTATGTTTTACATGAACTCAAAGTCATTGATGTTGCTGTCATTTTTTTTTATTTTTCTTTCTTTTGTTTGAGTCTTTTTTGTATGAATTTTATCTTTAGCATTCATGTGTTGGGATATGTACATGTGTTATGTTTCAATTTTTTAGTATACAAAAGTGTCTTAGGTTAGTTAATTACTGATAATATCTCTTAATGTAGTGGTTGTAAACTGGAAAATTTTGTTGCTTTACCGTTTAATCAAAGTGTCTCTTGTTCTATTTATCATTTTGATATTATCCATTTTAATGCTTGCTTTCATCTCATGTCTCCAGAAAGGATGGCTCATCCTATTATATATCTTTTATTGATGATTATCCTCGATACAAATGGGTTTATCTTGTGAATTAAAGGGTGAATATATGTCTAATAATTTCACTTAGTTAACTTCATCTGATTGTAAAATACATCAATAATCTTATACTAACACCCCTCAACAGAATAGTATTACCAGAAAGAATACATCGTCACCTTGTTGAGACTTCTCGTTCTTTTTTTTATCTGCTAAAGTTCATATTAGTATTTGGGGAGAAGCAATTATAACTATTGTACATGTCATTAATGGTATTTTCACTGCATATAATTCATGTATGTCTCCATTTCAGAATATATGGGGACAACCTCCATATTACTTTTATGAGTGTTTGGATGTACATCTTTTGTCTTGCGTCATCATGTTGAATGCAACAAATTAGGTCTTAAAACAATTATATATATTTTTCAAGATTATGGTGTTAGATATAAAGGTTATCATTTTTTTTATTTTTTAGTCAGAAGCTATATGTATCTCGACATGTTAAATTTCTTAAGCATATCCTGTTTTATTCGGTTCTGGAAAAATCACACGAAGTAACAAAGGCTTAACTTTATGATATTGATCTTTTTGGAACCGGTATTGATACCTCCATTGACATTAATGTACCAGTTCATGAGACATCTATAAAAATTGATACCACTTCTGATTTAACAATGCTCGCGACTTCTTCTGGTCGTGAAACAATAGAATATCCATCTCTCATGAGATCTAATTGTACAATTAAGTTACCAAACTACTAGGTTTTTCTTATTTTACTGACTCCACTCTATTTGTTTCTTTCATATCGAACATACATGATATATATAATTCTCAGTTGTTTAAATAAGTTGTATGATCTTTGTTGGAAAAATGTTGTGGTCGAAGATCATACTGCTCTTTATCGGAGTCATACATGCGGTATGGTTGAATATCTGCCTAGTAAACATATAATTGGTTCTTGTTGGATATTTAAAATCGAAACAAGATCTGATGCATCTGTTGAAAGATATAAAGTCTCGTCTTGTAACAAAAGGATATTCTTAAAAGTATGGTATCGATTATGATGAGACATTTTCCCTAATGGAAAAAATGATGACAATGCTTACTCTTATTGCGGTTGCATCTATTCGCCAGTGAAATATCTTTTGAATGGATGCAAAAAAATATGTTTCTAAATGGTGATCTTCATGAGGAGTTTTACATGAATCCTCCTTCGGGTGTTCCTAACCAACCAGGTGAAACTTTCGACTTAAGAAAGCTTTATATGGTCTCAAACAACCTCTTTGTGCTTGGTTTGAGAAATTCTCTACAATTATCACTTCACTTGGTTTTTATGCTACTAAAAGCAATTCAACTTTATTTATCAAATATATGAGTTCATGATGAATTATTTTACCATATATATAGATGATACGATCATTACAAATATTTATATTGATGACATTGAGGCACTAAAATGTGATTTGTCTAATCGGTTTGTGATGAATACTTAAGATTGTTACGTTATTTCTCAGGTATTGAGGTGGCTTAGTATGAGAAAGGTTATATCATTTCTTAGACAAAATACATATATGATTAATTTGAGCGAGCGTAACTTCCTGATAATAGGATGACATACACCCTTCTTAAAACCAATTATCGGTTCTCTCCAACTGACGTCACACCCGACCTATATTGTACTATTGTGAGGAACTTGGTTTATCTTAAAGTTACTCAGCGAGGTATAAATCATGTTGTTCATGTGGTTAGTCAGTTTGTTACTGCTCATACTTCTGTCTACTGGGAATTGTTCTTTGTATATTGAGATATCTTTCTGGCACTCAGTTCCATAGTATTTTATTTCATTCGACATCTTCACTTGAACTGCAGGCCTATAATGACCCTGATTGGGATAGTGATCCTTATGACCATAAATCCACTACTAGTTATGTGATTTTCTTAGAGATTAATTAATCTCATGGAAAAACATAAAAAAAATTTGTTGTTTCTACATAATCTATTAACGATGAGTATCGTGCTATGGCATTGATTAAATGTGAGATTGTTTGGTTATGATGGCTTCTTGCAAATAAAAGGGTTAACAGTACTAAGCCTACTTCTTTACACTGTGATAATAAAAGCACCATGCGGATTGCAAATAATTATATTTTTTACAAGAGGACGAACCACATGGAAATTGATTTAACTCGTCGTCATCTTTAGCTCGACACCATCTCACTTCTATATGTTCTATCAACTTTTTGGATTGTTGATATCTTCAACAATCAACATCACGGTTTTGTTTCTGTTGTGATAAATTCTAAATGCTTATTAATGTTGCATCATGAGTTTAAGGAAGCGTGTTAGAGATATTAGGACCATGACCCATTAGCTCATATGTTTTATAAATAATAGCTTAAACTCTTTATACATTTATATTTCTAAATAATAAAAATCCTAGCCCATTTCTTTGATTTTTGAGTTTTACAACAACCATCTTTTATCAGATCTAATAAATCTGGTTGTTAGATCTGTATCATATATTTTCTTCCAGATCTATCACGTGCTTGTGTTTTCCTATATCTATGGATGGTTGTTTTGCGCGGATCTTTTGTTTTTTGTTTGTCTTTTATTCTCACCCTTAGTTTTTGGGTTGTCTTCGAATACAAATCTAGTTATGAGAGGTTTATATCTAGATCTTGAGGGTTCTAGATCTAGATCGCGTGATTGAATTTTAGATTTTGTGTATTTATGTATTTAAATTTGGGTTATTTTTAATATAATACGGTGATTAATGTTGTAGTACAATCGTATTTTGGTTGCTATGTTCAACAATCGTCTTCATCTCTCGTGGATGTACGGTTTTGTCTGGTTGTTAATTCGGACAAACGTATTCTAACCGAGCTTTATAGTTTTATATGTGCCATCGACTTACCTTTTAGCGCGTCAATACTGTTTTGGTTGTTTTCTCTCTTAGTGATTCCAAGACACCATTACAGAATCATTGGTTATATTATATATTTTTCATTCGTGTTGTACCACTATACTGAACTAGTTAAAATCTTATTTACGTTCTTATTGTTTTTTTAATTTCTCTGGACACTGTCTTCGGATATTTTCATATTATTTAATTTTAAAACATAGTTATCATTCGAAAAATATTTTATAAACTTACAAAAAATTATAATTTATTTATTTTATATTTTGATTCACCATTTTTAAAAATATGAATGTAATAGTACATAATCTTTTCATAATCAATAATTATACACGCATTTAAACCACTTTTAAATTTTAGATAAAAATCTTTCTAGATATTTAGTTATCAATAGACAAATAACATCCTTATAATGTTGTTTTCTTATAATTGAAATTATTATTTATAGTTAACTAACTGAATACAACTTAGCTTTATGAATTTAATTAAAATATTTACTTACATAGATAATAATATATTAACAAATATTTACTTTTTAGTATTTGCATATTTTAGTAATTAATAACTTTTAATCAAGATTTTCATAAACATTTATTCACGCTTATTGTTTAAGTTATATATATATATATATTATATTTTTTAGATTTTATAATTTTTTATTTCTTATATTTATGGTAGGTTTTAGATCGATTTATAGTGGTATAAAATTACAAGTAATAATAAGATTTTAGTACGAGTAAGGTAATTTTTTAACATTGTTGTTGTCGTTTTACTATGAGATTATATGTTTTCGAGAGTTAGGTGGAGAGACTTTTACCAGAATTTAAGGGATATTATTTTCGAAAACATATGTTAATTTTTTTTGTAACCGAAAATATAAGCTCTTTTTTATTTGATAAAAGGCGTGGAAACTTGTTGTCAATATTTAAAAATATCTAAGTGTTTCTAGAATAAAATCATAGAAAATCTGAAATTGATAAAGATCTCGATCATTAACTATAAGGAGAATATATAAATATTACAAAAGACATCAGGGCACGTGAGGTGACTGATGCAACTATTTTTACATAGTGTATTATGTACGGTCATTAGGGCTACTATGTTTTCTATGTTTAACAACTTGTGGAAACAAGTTTTAAGGCACTAACATGAGTTAGGGGATTTAAGTCAATCATCAAAGATTCTATGCATAGTAAATGAGAGGTATGAAACAAAGTGTTGTGTGACTTGAATATTCTCTAGAGAGAGATTTTTTTTGGTTTGGTTTCGTTAAAAAAAAGTAGAAAGAAACAAGATAAACTTTGAGATCCATAATTTTGTTTGTAAGATGTGAATGCTTTGTAACTAAACAAAAATGGCTACATTTGTTGTGTTTGAGAAAGTTTTATTGTAACCTCTTATATATAAAATCTGCATCTATTTCTTGTGGATGTAGTATATTTTCAAAATTTGAGCCCGTTAAATTTTTCTTGTGTGATTGGTTTATATTTATTGTATTTAATTATCTCCTTCGAAATATAAACTCATGATTCGAAACTTTTTTATTATTGTTGTTATCTAATGAGCAAGATTACCTTAACTTATGAATCTCGAGCAATAAATTAAACTTCAAATCATATAATGTTGTTTAAGCGACTACTGAACTTGTCATATTGTGATTAGCGTTTGAACTTGTTATCTTGTTGGTTATTTTTAACTGATAAGGTAACCTTTGCCTTAACAATCTTTATTTCATTAAAAAAATTACACAGACCCAAACCTTTTGGGTTTTACTGAATATCGTCTATTGGGTTGGAATTACAGGGAAAACAAAAAGAGATTTCAACGTAGCGCCAATTTCATAACCCATCTCAAATAAATCACATTCTGTAAACTCTTTTGCTTCCTTTAGACATTTCTCAGAATTTGATAAGTTTTTTGAAGAAATTAATGACTGGTGCCTGGGTCAAGCTTTTGAGGAGTGAGCCTTTATCTTTATGATATTAATCAATGTCGTTTTTTATTAAATTTGAGCTTCTTAGTTTCTCCACGAATGTAATTTTGGAATATTTCTCCTTATGATCAGGTTTATGAACTTTTGTGATTTTTTGGATATTCTCAATCTCTTTTCTGGCTGAGTGTGGATTTTTTATTGGTGTTGAGCTTTTTGTGGAACAGAGGATGGCTTCGAAATTCTATTTTTTGAACTATCTGAGCTAAAAAAGGTATGTTATCAGGTTTTATGTCTCGCAAAAGATTGTTAGTGCGATTGAATAATACATAAGTAATTAACAAATGTATTTGTAGATATGATATTGGAGATGTTGTAATCAAATTTATTGATGTCTTATAGAGCCTATTTCTAGACTGTCTAATGAGATGATTGCTCTGAATTGATTTCAAATCTATGATAGATTTATATCTTGTTTGATTTTGCATTTGTTGGTCCATCCGGCTAGCCATACCTGAAAATGTTAGTAATTGACATAGAATGTAATAGTAGTTTCCTACAACATTCTAGCAATGGGGTTAGAAAACATGGTGATTTTGTAGTTAGAAACATAGCTACTAATATATTTGAGTCATTTTCAAGATATATCTAAAAGATTTTCATTTTGTGACATAGATTGAGACCATCCAATATGGCTATAGTTTTTGCGATAATAGAAGTTAGTTTACCGTACATCCTTCCTATATAAGAAACCATTTCATCTTCAGAATCTCTAATGATGGCACTTCATGTGGATTCACCAAAGAGGGAGCAAGAGGCATATGTATTTAATTTTTATCTTGGATCAGCTGGGAGAGTCCATTTGGTTACTGTAAGATTTCTTGTTTTATTTAGATGGATGTAGCATCTAAATTCATAGACCATGCCATTATCTTTATCCCAGAAATTGTGATTAAAACGTTCTGCAATATCCATGTTTAGAATAGCTTTCTTAACTTGAATAATGATATAACTTGATGTAGTTTCCTATTTCTTGAATTTCTTTTTTGTTTCCTAATTTCCAGATATTCCAACAAATGGTAGAGGGAAGAGTTGTTCTAATATGAACATCTTTAGGGGAACACCAATACTATTTTCTTATAATATGTCTTAAGGTCATACGTCTTCCACACTTAATGTTAAATAAACTACTGAAATACTGCCAAACCTGCCAAGTTTTGTTGCACAAGATGAAAACATGGCTTATAGATTCAATGGTGTTACAATATTGAGATATTGAAGCAAGAGAGATCTTTTTGTTTTGGAGAATTGTGTCCATAAAAATCCAGTTATGTAGAAGTCTCCAAAGCATAAATGAATGTTTCTTAGGTGTAATCGTGTTCTACTTTCTCTTGTTTAGCATTGAATTAATGTCTTTACTTCTAAGATGATTCTAAGTCTCTTTTGTATTGAACTCACTAGAGTCAGATAGAGTTCATAAGGTTTTGTCATCCATCATTTCCTTAATTACCAGCTTGTTAATTCTATTTATATCTGTAAGAGTGACTGTTGAATTGAGCATAGTGTATTTCCAGATTCCATTTAGCCAATACTCTTTGACTTTCTCTTGAGTGTACCAATAATCATTCTTATTTTCATTTAGGATAATAAAAGGTTTTTTGTTGATCAATCTAGCAAGCCAAAACTCACAATCTCCTTTGCCTAATAACCAATGTATATGTTCATATGTTGTATATCTAACTTCCATTATAATTTTCCAGACTTGAGGTCTGTTACTCACTAATGTGCATAAATCTGGACCATAGACTTATATTGTCCCTAAATTTATACCATAGTTTGCAAGATTATATGAGCTATATATCTCCCAAACTTCTGAGATTAAGACCACCTTCAGAATATGGTTTGCTCATGGCTTTCTAGTTTTTCCAAAAAATAGTTCTATGATTCTTTGTTGTCCCTCATAAGTATTTACTTTATATAGCTTCAATTCTTCTTATGACTGATTTAGGAAGAGGATAATTATAAATTTTGGTATTGATGGATAGCTAGTAAGATCGTTTTAATAAAGGTGAGTATGACTGCAAAAGATAGAAGACTTTGATCCCACTATTGAGTTTTCTTTCTAATTTTTATGATCATGTTTTCATAGTGAATTGCATAGCTGTTATGATGAACCATATAACCCAAGTATTTCATAGGAAAGTTGCTTATTTTAAAGCCAGTAAGTTGATGGATGTCTGTACGTTTGTTAGGAGGGATACTCTGAGAGATTATGATTGTTCACTTATCTTTATTGATAATCTGCCCAGAGTAATCTTGATACTCCATTGGAAACTTATATATTTTATTGATATTGGTTAATGATCCATTGGAGATGATGATTATATCATTTGCAAAAGCCAAATATGGGATCATCATAGAGCTTGATGTTTTGTATCTCATAGCTAGATTATCTTGGGGACAAAAAACTGATTCCTCTAATTAGAAATTCTTTTGCCAAGATGAAGAGACTATGAGAGATAGGGCCTACACTTGCATTACTGATTAGTTTTATAAATCCGTTATGTCTTCTTTCTAAAATTCGAAAAATACGATTTCATCTCTGAGTGAATTCTGACATTGTCATAGACAAAGTCTTTGGGTGTTACTCTGACCATATCTACAAATGACCTCGGGGTTGCTGGAGCTTTTGGGACTGCATCGATGAGTTTGGTTGAGGATTTGAATTTTGTTTGAATACAAGGTTGTACCTTAACAAAGGTATAAGTCCTTGTGATGTAGCTTGGTTGACATCATTTCATAGCGGGAACTCATTTTGATTTTTTGTTGAACTTATCGACTAGATTGAGTTTGCGTGAGCTTAAAGTTTGGATTCAAATTTAAGATATCTCTTAAAATTTTGGATAGTTGTTGCATCTCTGTATTTGAATCCCCATCAGATGGATGGTGTTGGTGTTTTAGAACTGTAGTTTGATAATTCATTTTTCCGTTCAGAAGTTTTTTTATAAAATGTTAAAAATAATGTTTTTTTTGTAGAAAAAGCCTCATCTCTTTGCATTTTTTCTTGTTCTCTTGTTGGTTATTTTTACGACCACATTAAAAACTAGAATTATATATAAAAAAAAAGTTTTTAAATTCTTCCACTCTGTTGCAGTTTTTAATAAAAAACGAGTAATACAAAATAAAATATATAATCAAAATAGGAGGTAGAATACTAATAAAAAAATTAAAATACACACAAATACTTATAAAAATATTTAGAAAATATTTATATATAAATACAAATCTACTCGCATAAAAAGTATATTTTGTTTTAAATCTTTTATTTTTATGACAAAATAGATGGATAGAAAAAGTTAGAAGTACTAAATCGTAAATATCTTTATGTTTTTATTTATTTATTTTTGTTTAATAAACAATTATATTAATAATTAATAATTAATAAGTATTCTAATTATTATTACGTTTAATAGTATTGAATTTATAAGCGGACCCTAAAACACATAAGAAGTGAGTATAATCTTTGAAGGGTGAAATACAAAACGAACAAGAAGCAACTTTGTTGAATGCAAAACCTAAAAGGATATCTACTTTCCAGGTACTTTAGTTCACAACGACTGACCAGTCTCGTGTCGCAGTGTCGTGGGGTCCCACACAGATCTCTGTCTTAAAGAACTGCACCTCACGCGCTGTTTTGGCCCGTTTTTTATGTAGTATCAGTTGGGTTTTTATTTTCTAATAACCCAGGCCGTATGATCATAAATACATCAACTTAGTCGATATCTACACCGTTGAACGTTGTAATATGTTTTTGTCCAGACCGCATCATCATAACTACAACAACTTAGTCAGTATCTGCGATGTTATATTTTTAGAAATATAAAATAATTAAATATTTAAATTTAATTTAAATTCTCTTATTTAATATTAAAATAAAATAAAATAAAATAAAATAATAACCTTAACCGGTGCCGCTGGTTACCATTTTGCTTTACTTAATTTTATGTATTTATGATATTCATAGAGAGGATAACGTAATAATATTATTTTAAATTATCGGACATTTGTTTTATATTTGTAAACTAGAATGTAGTAGTAATTTCTAATTTGATTCAATCTTCTATTGTACTATATATGTGTGATCCTATAATAATGAGAATGAGAGAAGTGTTCTCAAAATCACTTCATAAATTCTTTTTGTTAACCGCTCACATTTCTTCCTGAGCTTCGTTTCACACTTGTAGTTATAATTTAGGCATTTTTGTTATATATTATTTATTTTATTTTATGTGAACATCAAAAGTTAAAACATCATTCTAATTAACTTTTAATAAATTCTTAGCCCTACAATTGTGACTTACTTAACTCGTTGATAAACAGACACTCTTATTTTCAAATAATAAAAGATAAATATATAAATACAAGTCTTGACATAAACAAATTACACACATTAATTACCAGCGATTCACCTTTTATCCTTAAAGCAAGTAGACAACCCCACTACTTAATCAGTACTGATTACCATATTACAAACTTAAACACTCAAATTATAAATAATCAACATATAGGCATAGTCATAATCTGATTAGTACTAGGAAGATAGTCCTTACTCATTCAGGGGCGTAAGAGTTAAGAGTAAGCTCAAGAGAAGCAAAAGAAGTTCCATTGGCATAGGCGGTATTGTCAAAGTTAGCACCATACCAACCCGAATAAAACGATTGATCAAGATTGGTGGGCTGATTAGGTTTGTAACTAAATCCATCGTTAACATCCTCACCATGCATGGGAAAAAGAGGAAGTGTTCTTTTACTCTCATCATCTTCTTTGAATTCTTCTTTATCTTCTTCAAATTCTTCATGGTTAACGACTGATTTTTTCTTATCAAAGAAATTATAAGAAGTCGAGCGACGACGAGGATCATGATCGATGCTAACCCAATTTCCTAAGTTGTGATTTTTACCTCCTGGTGGGGAAATTGAGCACCCCTGAGTAATAAACAAAACTATGAGATAGAGATAGAAAGTGTTTATTTTACGGACCATTCAAGAATATCACACTTGTAATTTCTTAAAAAACACAATTATCAAGCAAAATGTCAAAACTTAACTTTAAGAAGTTTACAAAATCACAAGTGAAAAAGAGTATTTGTTGTTTTTACCCTAAGAGTAATTTGAGTTTCTCTATTAGAAAGAATTATGTTCTATAGGGTGATGAGTTGTACTCTTTGGCTAGTTTACAAAGTTTAAAGTAGGAAGCATGAATCACCAATAGGTGCCTGAAAGAATTGAAGGATCCTATTTGTACAACAAGTCTACTAATAAACAACTTATTTTAGTTCCCAGTCAGTGTAACTGGTAACCATTTGCATAGCTGTGAATTTCAAGGAACAATTAAGTCTATTGATTAAAGCTCCAAAATTCAATTCACTAACAAAAATAAATAGCTTCAAACTTCGCCCTATAAAATAAAACTTACCCTAAAATGGTTTTCCATTGTCATAGATCCATAGTTTCCTAAATGTCCATTCATACCACTAGCTGAACCAGAACTTGCTGAATAATAACCTGCAACTATAACAAAATAATAATAAACTCAACCATTAACCAAAATAGATAAATAAAATAAAACTTTTGATTAAGAACAACAATACTACCAAAAATATTGCAGAAAAAGAAACATATTTAAAGAATAATCAACAACCATTTAAATCATCTAACCACAGCCAAAACATGAACAAGACTTGAAGGAAAAGAACAAATGAACAACAAAATCTTTTGAACAGAACCAGAACCCAACAATGACACATTAAAACTTCTTATTAACTTAAACCCATATATAATGAATTTTTTTTAATGTTTATCCGGACCCTAAATAAAACACCTAAGTTTACAAAATTGAAAGCCTTAAAAAAACTAAATTTTGGAATATTAAGCAAAACCAAAAAAAAAAAAAAGATTCTGAAATTTTGAGGATTAGCTTGAATTGAAACACATAAAAAATAAAATTTTGGACCAACTGAAATTTGGAATATTAACACGATCATAACATCAGAAACTATAGTATTAACCTAAAAAAACCATAACCTCAACCCCATATACGAATGAAAATCAACTAAAACTAAAACCAAAACAAAAAACACCGACTTTTGAAATATCAACACGGTCAAAAGGCATGAAGATGTAAATTTTGTATTAACCTAAACCCCCAAAAAAGAAATACTCAAATTGGGAGCAACAGAAAACCAAAATTCTGAAAATCAACCACCAAGAGCTTATGAATATGTAGACATAGAAAGAAAATAGTAATAAGTGTATTACCAGGGTTAATAATGTTGTTGTGGTGTTTGTTGGTATCATAATCAGAAGGTTTCCAGTTAGTAGTTGGTGGAGGAGGTCTTTGGTGAATAAGATGGTGATGATCAGTGGTGGTCGGTGTAGAAGAAAACCTTTTCTTCTGTCTATCACGAGCCTTGTGATTCTGGAACCAATAAAACACGTTTTTACCTTCGATCTTACCGTACTGCCGAAGCCTAGCCGATATCCTTTGAATCTGCTCAGCACTTGGTGACCTAACTCCGTTGTTGTAGTAGAGATCTTTGAGGATCCTTATCTGATCACTTGTTGGTGTCCATCTACTGCTGCTTTGCCTGTTCGACGTCAGACCACCGCTGGTGTTGTTTTTGTTGCTCTCATGATCTTGCGAGTTATGGGTCTCCATGGTTTCGTATGAAGATCAAAAGATGGATTCTGAGTGAGTGTGGAGAGAGAGAGAGAGTATGTTTCAGAGAGAAAGATGAATAGAAATGAAGAAAGTGACGCATGTTTATAGAGAGAGATAAATGACCTGACGGGGGTTTAAGCGGTTAGAGAGAGAAAGTAATTATTAGGGTTTGAAAGTTTGTAGAGAGTAAGACTCGGAGAGAACAAATATCTCCAAAGGTATATTCATAAAAACGGGGAAGAGACAAAAAAGGCGAGATGGAAATTTATTTTAAATCACTTTTGTGAAGGATAAAGTTAATATTGAAAAAAAGAGAGTAGAATGTCAGTCATGAGATCGTATACATATATTGGACGCATGAAAGAAAAATCGAAAGAAAAATCGAAAGAAATTTTTTGAATGAATGTGTGTGTGATTCTCCTTTTACAATCTTCTCAAGGTATTCTTGTAATTTCTTACTTTCGGGAGGGTATAATTGTAACAAATATTATATGGACCCTAATGATAAGAGGATCATCTTTCTATGTCACAAATCTTTCCTTTGTTATGTAAACTGTTAACCCTCACTAGAGGTTTATCCATACGCTCTATTTCAAGAAAAGTCATAAAATTTCAGGGGTATTAATAATAATACCATGACTCATAAATGCATTGTTCACTTTATTTATTTTTATCTTAAGTGGTTTACTAGACTCCTCTTTTTTAAAAATATTATAATATTTATATTATAGGACATTGAAATATATTGTGATAGCATTTAAATATAGTCAAATATCATATAGCAATTACAGTAGAAAACATGAAACTACATAAATGCATAAAAATATATTAGAATCACAACCTACTATTAAAAAAAAATAGATCTGAAGTTCAAATTAAAAAATAATAATTAATCCGACATCATAGAAAAAACGATACTAGATTGACGGTGACTACTATGAAAATGACGACCAAAAAAATTAACAAATGTAAAGTTTCGTCTAATAAAATATCGTCATAGAAAGTACTAGGCTCTATGAATTTTTAACCATTTTTAAAATTGTACCGAAAATAAAAAGATATATATTAAACTAGTGGTGTTTAAAAAATGATTTCATATAATTAAATATTTAGAATATTATAACTAATATTTTGAATTTTTTTATACAGTTTAATATAACTATATCTTTAAAATTTTAAAGTTGTATAATTGAATATAATGTCAGACACATAAATAGTATCTCAAGAAATAATTGTATATTTTAATTATGGATGGTAACAATAAGATTTGGAGATATTTGAATGATTTAAGATCATATTAACTTCAATGAAGTTTGTGTTAAGAATGAAGACAATCATCAAACAGTTATCTTCATGAGCTCATTGTTAAAGCAAAAGGTTTGAAATGTATCTCGGCTAAAGATGTTTTGAGTATGAGAGGAAAGTCTGGAAAAACATTCAAGCAAAAGAAAAAGAAATTCAAGATATAGATTTGGAAGACCATCTACTTATTCTAGAGTAGGATGTTTGTACAATAAAATGAAAGTCACACCAGAAGGAACTATCTCAAGATGTAGAAACAAATTAGTCATCAGAAGTTTAAAGCTGGAGATACTTTAATCATTACAAATGATTATGAATATAGTGATGTGTTAATGACTTCTACTTGTAAGTATGGTAACAAGGGGTCTGGGATTCTAGAACTTTATTCTACATGATTTCCTACAAACATTAGTTTATGGAACTTAAGGAGATTGACAATGACAAGATTATACTATGGAACAATGATCCATGTGTTGTAAAAGATATGATGTGCATCCGGCTAAAGTCACCTACAAGAATTAAGAGAGTGACAATATGTGTGAAGTCTGCCTATGATGTTAAATGTGGCATTCTATCTATTAGAACATTAGATGATAAATGATATAACTATCAGCGTAGAGTTGATAAAATTATGGTTATGCAAGACTCACTAATTATTATGAAAGTCTATCGAACTAATGTTGTGTTAGTTCTTGAAAGATTTGTAGTGGTCGGATGTATGTCTAGTGGAAATAATAATTCTACCAATTTATGATATATGAGGTTATGACATTTAATTGTGAAATATCTAAATGAACTTGGCAAACAAGAACTGTTGGATGGTGACAAGGTTCAAAGGTCAAGTTTTAGTTTGAACAGTGTGCTGGGTAAAAGTAAGAGTTAAATTTCTAACAACCAACCATACAACTCATATGTTCTTGAATATGTTCATTCATATTTTTTGGGACTATTAAAGTATCCTACAACAAGAGGTGTTGGGTACTTTATGTCCCTAATTGTTGAGTACTCCATAAATAATAAAATATATTTTTGCACTAAAGATGAATCATTTGATGGTTTAAAGACAAGAAAAAATTGATGGAAAATCAATTTAGGAAGATGTTGATTAATGACTAACAATGAATTGGAATTTATGAATGATCCATTCACTAGCTATTTTTCTAAACTTCTTAAGAAAATAGTATTATTGAGAGGATGAACCAAACCTTATTGGAAAAGGCAATGGGCTAAAAGTTTTGCTAATAATTTTTCAAGACAATTGTATATATTATCAACCAGAGTCCATCTTCAATGATAAAGTTTGAGTGATGTAACCCAACAAGCCCATAACTACCTAACTATTATGGACAAATGCAAAAGGGCCTGGCTGCTACACCGGATATTGGATTTGGGCACTTCAAGTACTCAAACTGAAGATCTTGAAAATCCTGTCACATTTCAAAGACGTGACGGAAGCCATAGGCCAGGTTACAAGTTTGAGCTCTAAAATCTTGCATTTAGGGCCTCATACAACTATATTAGTATTTGTTTTGTAAGTTTTAAATACATAATGGATTTATTTAAAATAACACAGTAATTCTACATGTATTTAAATTTGACTGGGTCGTATTTTATTGCTTCTTGGATAGTTGTGTAATTTTAATAGTTTTTTAAACGTTTTTTTTATATTTTAGCTCTAAAACCCTATTTCCTCAGTAGCTTTTATTAATCTGAGAATTATTTTTCTAAACTTTTTAGTTCTATACGCTCTAGGGGTTAGGGTTTACCCAACTTTACTTCTTCTTTGTTACTTTTCCTATATCGTCAAGTGTCCACAAAAAAGATAGACTAGAAGAAAACGAGTGTTAAGCCACTTGAAAGTGTTTGAATGTGTTGCTTGTGCGCATATAAAGCATGACAAAATTCATTTAATAACACTAAAATATATGTTTCTCAGAAATTCAAAATATATAAAAGGATATAGGTTGTGGTGCATGGAAGCTTCATGAAAATGGGATGTCGATAATGGTGGAGATGAAGTTGAGACAAAACCTAAACAAGAAAATGAATATGATGATATTTATTTCAAAGCTGATTTCAGCTTAGTATAAGTTTTTCTCGTGCAAAAGAAGTAACTATTACAAGGGTTTGGTTATCGCTAAGAGTTTAATGTTTCTGACCATTCAAGTTTTTCAAACTGAAGAGAAACATGATAATAACAATTATTAGTTGGTGGGAGAAAAGCCACGTAGACCCGGTAAGCTTACATAGACTTACGATTATGCCGTTACTATATGTTATGATTTATTTTTTGAAATGCTATGAAATGTTCTTAAAGTCAAGAGTTATCGCGATACTATAAACAACAATGATAAGCTGAAATAGTTGAAGACCATGAGAGAATAAATGAATTGTCTTGTGAAAAACACCACATGCATTCTTGTAAAGTATCTAAAATTTATCAGACTGTAGCATGTAAATAAATATTAAATAGAAAACAAGGTATTCTTAAAGTTGAATTATCAAGGTTCAAAGCCAAACTAATAGTTAAAGGTTTTACGCAAAAAAATGGTGTTAATTTGAACAAAACTTTCTCATTGTTTGTGAAAAAAACTTAATAAGGGTTATGTTGTGACTTTTGCTAGATTTGATCTTTAGTTAGATCAAATGGATGCTACTAATCCCTTCATGCGTGACAGACGGAATGATACTCAATGTTTTAAATAAAAGTAGGATTATTATGTGTATTTATTGAAAAGACCACCATATGGGATGAAACAGTTGGGAAAAAAGGTGGAATAAGAGATTTGACTCTTTCGTTAAGTCCATCAGTTATTTGAGAATTTATTATGACAATTGTGAATATTTTAATATGAGAACATACATGGAAACACAAATTTTGTTGCTTGTATATGTTGTTAACATACTTATAGTTAGAAAGATATATATATATATATATATATATATATATATATTAAAATTGTAAAGACTCAACTGAAGAGAGAATTTGAAATGAATAATATGGGAGAAGTTAAGAGGATTATATGAGTACATATGAAGATGAATAAATTGAAACTGTAAAGACTCAACTGAAGGGATAAACTGAAATAAATGATATGAGAGAAGTTAAGAGGATCCTAGGAGTAGAAATTAAGAGGAACAAATGATAGATGTTTGAGGCAATGGTGATGAGCCAACTGAGGTATCCCGTGAAGTAGGTTTGGTTGGGACTCTGAATCCTCAGTGCTTGATTTGGAGAATATTCATATATTAGTGAGTACGTATGTTGTTACAGCCAGCATCATGAAGTAGTTGGACCTTTGTGTGGAGTTATGTTCTTTCTTTAATTTAATTTTTGTTTGCTTCCGTCTATGGCTGATTTTTAGCTAATATAAAAAGTTATTAGTGAACCATTTAATGACAGTCCATGGTGGAGGGATGCCTTTTAGGCATAGAGGTAAGCCAATAAAAGACTAAAACTTAGGCTAGAGCATAAGCATTATGTTAACAAAAAAATTATTGTATGAAAAGGTTACTTGTAAGGCCTTCTTGATAGTAAAGATAATACATAAATTTGGATCCAAGAAACTTCCAACACGAGTTTTTATCCACTATGGTGCATAGCATCCTTGGATGCTTCAACCATCGGCTTCTCGAAGAAAACCGCCTCTTTGGATCATTCAACCGGCTAGACCTCCAATGTAGCTTCTAATGTTTTCCTCTAGGCTAAGGTTTCATCAAGTAGTGGCTTCAGCCCCCCTTCTTCATTTGAGAAATTGTACGTCTTACTTCTCTCTTTTTTGAATTAGAGCTAGTTCTGCATTGGTCTTAGCAAGCCTTTTGGCCACTGAAGATCCACGTGGCTTGACATAGAGTGATGTTTATTATAAATATACCAAATCTAATAAATATAAGTAAAAGTCAATGATTGTTCTTAAACACACCATGAAGTTTTTTCTCCAACATCTAGGTAAACAGATTATTTTAAGTTAATTTTGTGACATTGATTATATCAAAATTTGAGATATTATAAATTATTATCTCAAAGAGAATACATACATAAAGTGCTTAATGGTGAGGATAATTATCACCTGAGGGTAGGCTTGTCATTTGTTTGGTGTTTAATAGTAGTATGTGGGTGTTATATATTTAGTGTAGAGAGTAGAGAGATAATTAAGCTGGCTGGTTGCAGTTAATTCTCCTTACCCACACTTAATGCAGGTGGTTGGGTATTTATACCCTAATGTTTGGGCCCTTATGGGCTTTCGGGTCATGTTTAATGGACCCGGGTCATGTTCAAAGACTCATGAGCTCTAAGTGAGAGAGTAAGTAGCTTAGTCAAATAGTGTTTAGGTTTTTTAGTACTTTTGTCATAGTTTGAATAGTCCTTTGGGCGAAGTGTTCGAAGTGACCTGTCCGGTCCGGAGGCTTTGGACCGATCTGTCCTTGTCCGAGGAGCATGCAGAATTTGGACTTATCAGGAGCCCCTTTTTTAGGTGTTTGTGCAAATACTCTTGTCAAAAACCTGAAAAACAGTCCGACATCAGGGGTAGTTTTAATCCGGACAGGTCTGTCAATTTGGGCTATGGGTTTATCCGGACTAATAAAGCTTCACGAATTCAAAACGGTTTTTGCCAGAGTTCGTGGGACACGTGTCGCTCTCTGGTTGGTTGCTTCAGCTGTTTTTTCACCTTGAATTTCGAACCCACCTTCTTCGAAAAGCAACCTCTTAATTAAAGGTGGTGACATCAGCGCCGTCTTTAATCATTACCAATCTTTTCGAATTCTCCTAGGAATCAACTTCTTTTTTCAGATTTACTATAAATTCAAACTCACTTTCTACTGTTTTACCATCTCCTTCACATTTACTCTGCAAAATCTCTCAAAGATTTCTCTCTCTAAAGAAAAAACTTGCTCAATAGTTTATGTTTACAGCGAGGAACGCTCTGATCAAAGGCGGGTGGCTCAACCTTTCTGAGTTAGAGAAGGCTCAAAAAGTCGAAAGAGAAAGACGAATTGCGGCAGGGTTACCCACTTCGCCTGTTGATCGACCAATCACCTCTGCCACAGAGATAGATCAAGGCTCTTCTTCTTCTAAAGGCACCAAGCCTAGAAAACTATTTCAAACTAACCTCTCCCCCATTATCTCTGGTTCTTCAGTTCAGGAATCGGAACCTGCTGTCGAGCAAGGAGTAACAACTACTAGCCTAAAAAAACCCTCACCTTTTATAGCAATGGGGTCGGATACGGAGCACTCCCCTCAGAAGCTAGTCAATAGGAGGAAAGGTCGGTTAGTTAAAGGCCAAGGGTCTAAAAACACTCCCTCAAAGTCGGGGCCAAAAGACAGCAGCACCGGGTCAAAGGTGCCTATTAGAGCCCCCAAGGACAGACTGTCCGGTCCGGAGGGCACCAGTCTAAGTCTTCAAAGAGAAGCACCTGCTCCGGAAACTCTACCGGAGGCCAGAAGCCAAAAGAACACCAAGGCCCAGCAGTCCGGAGACAAGGCTGAGTCAAATTTGAACCCTCCCCCCACTACTGCTGCTGAAAACCCTTCAACCATTATGGAGGAAGTAATGGAGGACTCTGTTGAAGAGGCTCTATTTGAGTCTGAGCCCTCCGGTCAGACCAGTAGTGCAATAGTTGCCAAGAAGGACAAAGGCAAAAAGAAATTGTATTTGAGGCATCCAGATCTGCCGGAGAGCCTCGAAGGAAGAGTGGGGCCTTGTTTTCACAAGGTCAGCGTTAATTACCTCCTTGCCCTGCAGAAAATCAACTACGCATTCATCCACACAGCTGAGCTGGGCCGGATGCGTACGAAGTTGGGAATACCGGAGAACGTGAAGATCAGGATCCCCATACACCCGGAGACTCCTATGGACTGTAAACTGAGTGAAGTTGTCATCTTCACTGAGCTGTTCAATTGGGGACTTAGACTCCCCTTAGACCCTGAAATTGTCAGATACTTCCATCTGATAAAGCTTTGCCCTATCCAACTGAGCCCTAATGCCTGGTATACCCTCATGGCCTGCATCATGGCTTCAAGGCTCTCCGGGATTCTTCTGCCAATGGAGGAGTTTGCTGCTGTGGCCAGTCTGTGCAGAAACCCCCACATCCCCTTTTACCATTTCAATATGGGGGATGATTTCAAGGCTGTGGATGATTTGTTGGAGGCGGAGAGGAATTGGAGGACCCAGTTCCTATTTGTTAGTGGTGATTGGGAGAACAGACAGAAGATCAAATCCGGAGTGAACCCAAGCCTCCTCAGAAGCAGGTGGAGGAGTGACCGTAAGTCTCCTGCCTTATATTTTTGTCTCTTTCTTTTCTTTCTTTTTGAAGTAGTTCGAACTAATGGGTCTCACTTTTGCCTTGGCAGTACTGCCCAAGGAGTTCAATGACTATCAGAAAACCGGGCAGGCTACTTGCACCAAAATCAATGCTTGGGCTGCTAAGAAGTGGGGGAACCGATTCCATGCTGCTTTTACCAGTGGCAACTTGGCAAGGTCTCACTTGTGGAACACCACAGGTCGGAGAGACTTGACTTGGGAGGAGCTCACCACTCAGCCTCCTCCGGATGTTGTGCTTAAGAGGACCCATGAACCAGATGGGACACTCTTCCTGCCAGGCCGGGCCAAAGCCTCGAGCAAGATGAAAGGCAAGAAGAAGAAGGGAAAGAAGGTGGTGGGTGGTGCTAACCCTGCTGATGCACAGAAGGATGCTCCAATAGACCCGAAGGGGCCAGCCCAGAGCCAAATCGATGCTGCTCTCTTGGAAGTGGTGGAGCAAGAGACTGAAAAGCAAGAAGAGAACCTCCCAAAACCTCCAAGGGCTTCCAAGAGAAATCGTAAACAGGGAAGCGAAAGCACAGACCGGGAGGCCAAGAAGAAGACTTCTAAGGGATACGAGCTTTCTCTCCGGGCTCCGGAGCCTTCTATCCAAGCTGATCCTACTGACCCAACGCATGCCGAGGAGATTCCGGGTTACTTTCATACCGATGAGGTTGAGGGGGGAGATATCAATATTGATGGAGTAGACATCACCGGTCTTGGTGAGCTTGGTGAATACTTCCTCAATCTTCCCAGAGATGACTTTGCCGGGCCTTACCTTCCTCCGAGCACCTCCAACACGGTCACTTTTAATGGTAAGACCTTTATCGTTTCTAGTGAAAGGGATGCCATATCCTACTCTTTGTTAAGCAACGTTCAGCATGTACTTGTGTTGGAGAAACAAGTCCGAAACCAGGCCGATATCATCAAAAATCTCAAGTCTGACAAAGAGAGGCTGTCCGATGACCTTCGCACTGCCACTTCCAATGCTGTCAATTTAAAGGAAGAAACTGAGGAGTTGAAGAGAAAGCAAGAGGCAAGCACCACAAAAGTCTCCACTTTAGAGGACACCATTAGAGAGCTCCGGGAGAAGCTGTCCGGTCTGGATCAAATCCAATGATCAAATCATCACCAACCTGACCAATGATAAAATCGCTCTTGAGAATACAGTGTCCAAGGTTGCCGAGGAGAAAGCTACTTTGCTAAAGGAGCAGGAGGCCAAGATCCAAGCCAAGATTGACGCTTATGCCACCAGAATGATCGACAGCCAGGAGGAAATTTACGCCAAGGTGAGGTCTGACATGGTTTTACTCTTCTACGAGAAGTTTCTGAAGAGGAACCTAGGGGACTTATGGCTTCATGTTGAGTCTGACGATCTCCCGTATCATACAATAGCTGATGGAGACTTGCATGGTTATTCTAGCGCTTCCTCATCCGATGAGGAAGAACGTATCGGAGAGAGCCCAAACGAAGAGGAAAATGACCCTAAGGGAAAGAAGAAGGTAAACGAAGCTGAGCCATCTTCAAAGGCTCAGTCTTAATTTATAAACCACTTTTTTACTTTTTATTCAGACTAAAGTCCTTGGAAGGCCAAGGCATTCGTTTTGTAATCGTGTCCGGCATCTGACCGGATAGGTTTTCTGTTCTGTTTTTGACAATTCAAAAAGTCCTTGGAAGGCCAAGACACCTTAAGTTATTTTAATGAATATCTTTGTTTCATGCAATTCTCATCTTCTTTCATTGTCTGTTCCAATTTTGATGGCTAGAGTTTAAACAGCTTAGTTATTTCAATCCGGATAATGTGACACAGGACAAAACTTAAAACACTTGGGAAAATTTTTAAGAAGGCATCAAATTTTATTCAAAAGCCCGGACACCTCATTAAAACCTCCCCGTGCCACCAGGGAGGAAAGAATATGCCCCCAAATATTTACATGGATGTTTAAACAAGTAAATATTTACACAACTGCTACTCCAAGTACATCCGGAGATGCTCGATATTCCAAGGATGAGTCAAAACTCTTCCATCTTTGTCTTCCAACCAATATGTTCTAGGTTTAATTCTTTCAACAACCACATACGGACCTTCCCAAGTCGGAGCCAATTTTCCGAACAGCTTTTCTTTAGTGTGTAAGAAGACTTTCCTTAATACCTTGTCCCCCGGTTGGAAATCTCTTCTTTTAACTTTGGAAGCAAACCTTCTTCTCATCAAACCCTGATAGTGTGCAACTCTAAGGTGAGCTTTAACTCGTCTTTCTTCTATCAAATCAAGTTGACCTCTGATTGCCACCTCATTAGCGTGTTCAGATAAGTTGTGAACACGAAATGATGGGAGAGTTGCTTCTATGGGAGCTACTGCATCCATCCCATAGACCAAAGCAAAGGGTGACTCTTGTGTTGCAGCCCCAGGTGTTGTCCGGTAGGCCCACAAGACCTCTTGTAAATAACTAGGCCACTTCCCAGCAGCCCCTTCCAAATTCTTCTTTAAACTTGACAGTATAGTTCTATTAGCCACTTCAACTTGCCCATTTGCTTGTGGGTGGAAAGGTGAAGAGAAGCAATGTCGTATACCCCTTGAGGCACAGAAGCTCTCTATTTCCCTATTGTCGAACTGTGGTCCATTGTCTGTTGTTATCTTTTGTGGGACACCAAATCTGCAACAGATGTTGGATAAAATGAATTTTAGAACAGCTTTTGATGTTGTTCCCGCTAGAGGGGCTGCTTCAATCCACTTTGAAAAGTAGTCTATGGCAACAATTATAGTTTTGCGTCCTCCGGACGCCACATGGAGAGGCCCTACTAAATCCAACCCCCATCGAGCAAAAGGAATAGGCTTAGAAATTAACTCTAGAGGAATGGCTGGGACATGAATTTCATTACTGTACCTCTGGCATGGGTCACACCTTCTTACCAATTCCTTAGCATCTTTCATGATAGATGGCCAATAGTAACCGGACAGTACAACTCTTCTTGTTAAAGCCCTGAATCCACAATGGGCTGATCCCTCACCATCATGCAATTCGGAGAGGACTACTTGAGACTTTTCATCCCCCAAACAGCGCAAGAGAGGTTTACTGTAAGACTTTTTCTACAACATGTCTCTGAATATGATGAAACCATGAGCTTTGTGTTTCAGTGTTCTGGCTAGTGATTTATCCAGAGGCACAATACCATCGGAGAGATATTGCAGGAGAGGAAACCTCCAGTCTTGAGGTTGTTTCACTTGTGCTTCAAAAATTTCCTCCTCTTTACCCATACTAAGTTGAATGGAGGGGCTTTCCAGCATATGGATCCATGGATATGACTTCGTATATGCTATGGTTGCTAACGAGTCTGCTAGCTCATTTTCTGCCCGGGGTATGTGCTCATAAACAACACTTTTAAACTTGAGTGTTTCATTCTTAAGGAGGAGTAAATATTTCACAAGCTGCTCCTTTTTAGCCTCAGATTGGCCTTAGGCATGGTGGATCAGAAGCTGGGAGTCACTTAGTAGCCTGACCCTCTTAGCCCCACAAATGTAGGCTAACTTTAATCCAGCTATAGCTGCTTCGTATTCGGACTCATTATTGGATGCCCTGAAAGCAAAACAAATAGCCTGGTACATTTTGTCACCATATGGAGAGGTCAAACACACCCCTGCACCACATCCCATAGTGCTAGATCCACCATTTGTTCGGACGACCCATACCTTTTTATCTTTTATATCAGTAGTTTGCTCCGAATCCCTGTCGGAGTGAAATTCAACCAAAAAGTCTGCCATAACTTAGGCCTTGACTGCTGTTCGAGGAGCAAAGTCTATGTCGAAGTCCCCCAATTCTACTGACCACTTAGTCATCCTACTTGAAATGTCTGCCTTTTGGAGGACATTCTTCAGGGGAAAAGAAGTCTGGACGATGATGGGGTGAGCCTAGAAATAAGGCCTCATCTTCCTAGCAGCTATCACCAGGGCTAATGCTAATTTTTCGAGTTTCAAGTAACGCCTTTCTGCATCTATCAAACTTTTGCTGATGTAGTACACTGGATGGGGGTGACCATCGACCTCCCTCACCAATACAGCACTGATGGCACAACTTGAAACTGCCAAATATACAAAGAGTGTCTCCCCATCAACTGGTTTAAACAAAGTTTTGGGGGAGGACAGATGCTTCTTGATCTCATTGAAAGCCTCATCACACTGTGGGGTCCAATCGAATCCCTTTGCACCTTTCAAGGTTTGAAAGAAAGGGGCACACCTGTCCGAAGACCTTGAGATAAATCTGTTTAAGGCAGCTAATCTCCCCGTTAACCGCTGTACTTCTTTAATATTTCTAGGTGGCTCCATCTGGAATAGAGCATTGATTTGGTCCGGATCGGGCTGTATCCCATGCTCACTTATAATATAGCCTAGAAAATTTCCGGACTACACTCTGAACACACATTTTTCTGGGTTTAACTTTAAATTCACTTTTACCGAGTTGGCAAAAATTTCTTGGAGATCAGACAAGTGCAATTGCTCGTCCACACTCTTCACCATCATGTCATCAATGTATACTTCCATATTTCTTCCAATCTGATCAGCAAAAGCCTTGTTTACTAACCTCTGATAAGTAGCCCTAGCATTTTTCAACCCAAACGGCATTACCTTATAGCAATGGAGACCTCTGTCAGTGACAAATGTGGTATGCTCTTGATCCTTCGGATCCACTTGAATCTGATTGTATCCGGAGAAGGCGTCCACAAAAGACAGCAGCTTGTTCCCAGAGGTGGAATATACTAACTGATCAATCCGGGGGACCGGATACAAATATTTTGGGCAAGCCCTATTGAGATTTTTGAAGTCAATGCACATGCGCCACTTGCCATTTTTCTTCTTTACCAGAACCGGATTGGCAGTCCACAAATGATACTGAGACTCCTTGATGTGCCCCATCTTTGTGAGCCTGTCAACCTCTTGCACAATGACATCAGCTTTCTCCTTTGAAAAAGCTCTTCTCTTTTGAACCACTGGTGCTACATCTCTCCGGACAGATAGGTGATGTGATATCACTTCTGCTGGAACCCCAGTAACATCAGCATTGCACCAAGCAAAAATGTGCTGATGATTCTTCAAAAACTTTAACATTTCATTTTTCAGATCGGCTGGCATTTTGGAGCCTATCTTAACACTTCTTCCTTCTTCCAAACAGTGTGTCTCTACCTCTTTGACCGGTATCAACACTCCAGAGGTCTCTCTGGGGTCATCAAATTCACCCTCACCCCTAGAAAGCCCCTCAAACTGCTATTTCTCGTTGATGCGAACTGCCACCATCATCCGGGGTGCCAGAGCAGTAGCATAACACTCTCTTGCAATCTTTTGACTGCTCCAGACGACTCCAACCTGTCCCTGAACAGCATATTTCAAGCACTGGTGGACTGTTGAAGCAACTGCATGCATCTTAGAGAGCCAAGACCTCCCTAGAATAGCATTATAGCAAGTGGGACAATCTACCACAATAAAAAGTATCCTGACCATTTTCTTGAAAGGGCCCTTGCCCAATAGAACTTCATCTTCGAACTCTCCGATCACATCTGCTGAGCTGCCTGTAAAGCCCACAATTGATCTGTCCGAACTCTGAATTACAACTGGATTTTTCATTCTCTTGTATGTGGTTAGGAAAAGGATATTGGCTGAGCTTCCAGTATCCACCAGAATTCGTCTTATGTCGTTGCCCCCAATAGATGCTCCTATGACAACAGCATCCTCACGAGGGCCAGCAATATCTCTTAAATAATCTTCATAAAAAACAATGAAGGGGAATGAATTTTGTGACTGATAAGAAGTCATGCCTCCTTCTAGCTGGGAGGCTAAAGTATGAACGTGCCTCTTCCTCGAAGAAGCAGTAGGAGCTGTCATAGTGTCCCCTCCGAAAATTGTAAGTGACTTAAAAAACTTAATGAGTCCGGAGACCGACCTAGAACATTCCTCAATTGTACCCACTCTGTTTCGAGTTGGATCAGGATCCAAGTACTCAGATTCCACATCAAACCTCTCAATTATAACCATGGCTCCCTCCGGAGCAGCATTACTTGGACCAACCCGGTGAGTGTTGTCAGGCCTGTTACCCCCTCTTCTTTTGACGTAAGCCCCCAGCTTTCCCCTCTCAATCAAGTTCTGAACTTCTTGTTTCAACGCTATGCAGTCATCAGTGGTATGACCAATATCATTGTGATATTGGCAAAAAGAGTTATTGCGATGCTCTTTGGGAGACTACAATGTGGCTGGTCTCCGATAATGCACATCTTCCTTTGTTTTATCAAAAATGGTGGCCACACTTTCTTTTAATTTGCGAACCACTCCGGTTGGACCCATGGCCCTCTCTTGTTTCTGGATTGCTGACTCTGAGCAGGAGCAGCTGGCTGAGACTGAGCTTCCTCTACCCGGTCTCTCTTGCTTTGTTCCCGGACTGATTCTGATTGGGATTTGGTGCCACCGGGGTAGACCTCACCTGCCTGTGCACCCTGGTTTTCTTCGTTTCATCAACATTAATTTGTTTTCCAACCTGATTCAGCAACCCTCCCCATGTCATGGCCTTCTTTCTGGTCACTGAGTCAGCCAAGTTGCCAGGGTTCAAGCCCTGTCTTAGGGATGCTATTGCTACCTGTTCGAAGCAATCAGCCAACCCATTCTTGGTATTCACAAAACGGCTTATATATTCTTTCAAGGACTCATTTGGTTCCTGGGCACAATGGATTATTGTGTCTCCATTGCCCTTTAGCTCTTTACTCCCTACAAACTGCCTTCGAAAGGCTACCCAAAAAGTATCGAAATCTTTAATACAACCCTGAGGCAGGCTGTTGTACCATTTTAGAGCACTCCCCGTAAATGATTGGGAGAATGCCCTACAAATTAGTTTATCATCGTCGTCAAAGTTCACCATGAAGTTTTTAAATTGTTCCAAATGGTTGTCCAGATCAGTACTGCCATCGTACTTTTCTATTTTGGTGCTGTCAAACCTTTTAGGGAGGTTTCCGGACAGAATTTTAGAAGATAATGGAGATTGCCTCCAATTTCTTCCACGACTGAACACAGTATCCTCATTGGGAGTTGCAAAGATACCTGGTTCATCGTGAAAAGCGAAAGGATCCATCAGCATCCGGTCCACATGACTCCGGCTGTGAGATGACCCTTTACCAATATTCTTCTTCATCCTTCCATGTCTATCCCTTTTTCTTGAATATTTTTTGATCTGCTTTTCCTTCTTTCTAGTTCGACCCTCATCGCTGCTAGAGGATAAGGATTTTTCAACTCCTTCATTGTCCGAAGAGCTATCAGAAGATTCTGAGCTTGAGTCAGAACTCTCCACTGGCTTAGACCGGTGAGACTTTTTGGAGCTGACATGAGTCTTTTTGGTGCTCACACGAGTCTTTAAAGACTCATGCTCTCTGGGGTTGTCGGTGTGATGAACAACTGATGCTTTGGACTTTTCTTTCATGCCCATCTTAGCCTTTTCTGCCCTCAGAGCTTCTATTTCACCCTTTAGCCTATCACGCTCTTCGATAGTGTACTCATCGTTCTCTCCCACCACTTCGAGCAGAGCTGGTGGTACTTCTGGATTGTCCGGATTCATTCAGACAGACTTTCTTGGCTGGTTTTGAATGCTTGATTCAGGCACCTTCTTCTCCCACTGTGGTCGCCAATTTGGTGAGGATAATTATCGCCTGAGGGTAGGCTTGTAATTTGTTTGGTGTTTAATAGTAGTATGCGGGTGTTATATATTTAGTGTAGAGAGTAGAGAGATAATTAAGCTGGCTGGTTGCAGTTAATTCTCCTTACCCACACTTAATGCAGGTGGTTGGGTATTTATACCCTAATGTTTGGGCCCTTATGGGCTTTCGGGTCATGTTTAATGGACCCGAGTCATGTTCAAAGACCCATGAGCTCTAAGTAGGAGAGCAAGTAGCTTAGTCAAATAGTGTTTGGATTTTTTAGTACTTTTGTCATAGTTTGAACAGTCCTTTGGGCGAAGTGTTCGAAGTGACCTGTCCGGTCCGGAGGTTTTGGACCGATCTGTCCTTATCCGGGGAGCATGCAGAATTCGGACTCATCACTTAAGATGTTTGAAATGTTTGAATATAAATTTATTTAAACTCCCATTGGTGCTTAATTAAAACTCATAATATCTTAAACATCATGTGAAGTAAAATATAAGAAGTCCATACTTTATATCAATGTTACTGGAAGTATCATGTATGATATGATATGCATTAGACTTTATTTTGTACACTAAATTAGTGTTTTAAGCAGCTTTATGGCTGATATAGGGAGACCTCACTAAAATACTCTTAAATAGTTCATGATATATATATATATATATATATATATGAAGGGCATGTTAGATGTTTGATATAATCTGAAGCACAAATATGATAAGTTTTTGAGAGTATGTAGACTTGATTACGCAGGTTGTAAGATATAATAAAGTCAACTTTCGGTTATATGTTTATATTTTTTAGTGGAGGTGTTACGTGGAGAGCTAGTCTTTAGAAGTTTGTTTCATTATCATCTATAAAAGTTGAATATATGGTTATAACTAACTGAAAAAATAAGTAATATGGTTAACAAGATTGCTAACATAGGTCAGTGGTATATAGAATGAATGAACCCTATTTGTTAAATTCTAGTTCTCTTGAATAGATGAGGAGTTCGAAGTTACTATTGATGAGTCCGGAAATATTCACCATTCACTGTAGAAACCGGACAGGGGTAATCAGGACAATAATCACCCACTAAAGTATCCGGACAGGACAAAAGTATTAAATAACTAAACACCTTTTGACTAAATTAATTGCTAATCTGCTTAATAAACTAATGGGTTTTTGAACTCGATCCGATTCCATAAGTTTGATCTGAAAGCCCATATGGCCCATAATTAAGGGTATAAATACCCAACCACTTTCATTAATGAGGGTAATGAACATTTAATACAACCAGTCAGCTTAAATCTCTCACTACAAAACACTTAAACATTTAATACCCTTGAAACACCACAAAACATCTGAAAAAATTACCCACAGTCGAAAGTAATCCACACCAACTATGAGATTACAAAGCATGTAAATGTGAACTTTTACTACATCTAAGATATGGTGGAAAAAATAATAAGTGAAGGTTGAAAAGACTGTAAGTGAGGACAACAATTCATAAGCTCTAACAAAGAGACTACCAATTCAAAGTGCAACTATTGTATGATGTTCAAGACTAGGATGCATGTGGACTAAATGCATTTGTCAAAGACATTTGAACATCGGGACAATGGATGGTGGAGACACAAAAATCCTAGGTTAAGAAATGTTAAACTATAAGCTTTAAGTGATAAATGATTGGAAGTTGGAACAACGCTCAAGAGAAAGTTCTGATATCGGCTTAAAGGTTTCGACTATTGCAGAGTTTCTAGCCTTAAAAAATATTTCAGCCATTATAAGGTTTCATATTCAAAGTAGTGAGTTTTGGCCACTAAAGGGTTGTAACCTTATGAAAGAGTTAAGTCTTTCTATGAGTTTAATTTTAGTATATGAAGCCAAGTCTTGGCTTAAGTTATGTCTTGAAACTGGGAGAAGATATTTTTTAGAAAGTTTATTCTAAGGAAGCTAAAAGTTTTGGCTGTTATTGCGGAGAATTCTGAACTCATTTGGTACATTGTATTGGTTTTAAATGACTAATAGCTTATATGTCAACATGCTATACGTTTCTTATAACTGAAATGGATGTGCTATTTGATCAAAGCCATTAATCATGAACATAATATAGTTTGTTAGAAAAACTTGTTGTACATGTTAATCAAAGTCATTAATATAAATCTTCTTATAACAACCTTGGTTTTATATTATGAACATGTTGTATATTTTTCCTAACCTTCACCTCTTTTTAGATATTATATATATCGTTGATGCAACATTCATATAGGGTATCCTTAAAAGATCACTCTTAGAGAGAGAAAGTGTTATTGTTGAGTACAAAAGTTTTAGAGAAGTCTTGTTTGTGTAACAATACTTCAGAAATTAAGTGATTTTAGAGTTTACAATTTTTTTTGAAAAGAATCATTTAGAAATACACTAACATAAATATTATAAGAAAAAAAACCTATGTAATACTGTTAACTTGTTTTGAGAAGCTTTGTAACAAAATATTTTGAGCAAATGTGTTATTTATAATTCTTTATAATTTTCCGTTTATATAATCAGATATGTTGTTCATGGATGTTGAATAACTTCATAACCTAACCCACAAAATTCATTTGTTTTTTATGTTCCATATTTTTCACGTGCCCGAAATTTGTTTATGGTGGCATAAACTTTAATTATTAAGAGCAAGTGTTGAGGTTGAAGTAAAAACAAATACCAAAACTTTTATTTTTAATTTTTTGATCTTAATATTATACGTGGAATGAATCATGTTGGACAAAGTGTATTGTTTTCATAATTGTTGTGGTGCTCAAGGATATCTTGAATTGGATATAGAAAGCAATTTGTTGCTAGTGATCAACAATGAATAAGAAAAAGGTAGATATGTGAAGATGAGTACAATCAAATTTGATTTTTGATATGCACCGGAAATAATTATTTTAATCTTTAAAAAATTAAAATCAAGGATCTCATTGTACAAAAAGGGTTGTTTGGTGACATTATCAATATAAGTTATAATAGAGGTTGGTGCCGAACTATTGTCTAATTCCCATAATAATATGATTATAAGTTTAAGGGATGAGATACCGTGATAGGTGTCTAAAAATTCTAATTCCATAAAGATTTAGAAAATTTTAGAAGCTATTTTTTAAAGAAATATTTGACAAATAAATCGCATCTTAAAAATCAGTTGTATAATATGACTATGGATAGTAGTAGATAAATTTAGAAAAACTTGGATGATTTTAACATGATCATTTTATACTTAAATGCATTTGGTGTCAAAGTTAAAGATGAGGATCAATAGATTATCCTATTAAGCTCTTTACCGAAAATCTATGAACACTATGTTGACATTATCCTCTATGGAAAACAATCTCTTACCATGTCTGAAGTCAAATGCATTGAATTTAATTTTTTTTCAAAGAAAATGTATTTTAAATGGTGTCTCGGTTGAAGATGTTTTGAGTATGAGAGGAAATCGTAGAAAGAGAAATTTATGCCAGGAGAGTGGAAACTCAAAATCAAGAGGAATTGTTACTTATTCTCGAGATATATTTTGGTACTATAAGAATGAAGGTCCTTTGAAGAGGAATTGTCATGAGATGAAGAAGGAAGATAGTCATTAAAAGTTTAAAGTTAGAAATGCTTCAATGGTTTCAAATGATTATGTATGATAAGTATGAAGATTTTTGGGAGAGAAAGAGAATTCTAAAGAAAGTTGTTGGGAGAGTTTATAAAAATAATAAGTTATTCAAGCTTTAATCAAAAGTAAAAAAATGTAAAAAATGTCCAATCACCTCATTCCCAAGACAAGTACACATATTAATAGGTGAGGTAGTTACATGTAATAAAATTGGTTTGTTAAGTGGATACTCCACCCTATCTTAATACTTTGTACACACATATTCATCACAAATTACACAATCTCCATGAAGGACTAAAAACTATTGTGTATGAGCCAATCTCTATTTTCTTGTTATAAAAGGCTCAACGACTTTATCTAAGAAATACATCATCGAAATTTCTCTAACATGTTGTTTAGACGATGTTAGTTATGCATTTTTCGAAGTGAGCGCTGCTTCTCCTCAGAGAATTATTGGTGACATATATAATTTCACAATTCATTTCATTCTGAATATGTAGCCCCTCGAAATTTGTAAGAAGTATAAAAATTGATTTCTTAGAATGATGTAGAAGCTAACGGAAACTTCTAGATAAGTGTACAACCTTATTCTGACACTTTACACCTGTCAACCTACTTAAAATTGCATTCAATAGGGACCCGTTACCTGTTAAATCAAATTGTACCCAATAGTCATTTGTCAAACTCTCCAACCCTCTAAAAACATTTATCCCATCTTCACAAATTTGCCTATAAATATGTTTTCATTACTCATTTCACCAACCATTATTTTATTCAACAAACATAGAGAGAAATTTCATCGATCTAATTTCTCATTCAGTGTCACCACCATACTTTGTCCCTGAATATCGTATCTGATCTACTTCCGACCTACTCTTATTCTGCTTATGTTTGGCCTAACAAACTGCCAGGATTGGCTTCCTATTGTATAAAGAGCTGTTAAGAGAGAAGTCGTCGATATCATTGATGATAAACCCCGTCAGGTTGTTCAAACCTGTACATACGTTTCATGGCCTCCAACAAAAAAATCATCACCGCTTACAATCATCAGAAGATCTTCAAATAACCTTATTGATCTTACTCCTAAAACTTATTTGAAAAATCCACCACGGAAAAAGGAAGATCAATCGCCTCAAACAAGTAAAGTAAAACCTCATCGTCAAAGTCAATTCATTTCTATGGGAGAAACCAAAGAACTGAAAAATTCTACAAAAAAACTTCATTTAAACCTTAAAGTGAAAACTACTGTAAGACCTCTTCCCGTGAAGGAAACGACTAGGACATACAATAAGTCACATGAGATCCCTTCGGAAACCTTCAAAATACAACTTCGAATACACCCAATAATTCACCATATGTGTATACTACTTCAAAATCAAATTCTCATAACCAAGAGCAATGTACCAATGAAACTACAACTCCCTAACTCCGAGATGAAATATCTGAGAAGGCTGTTGACTCTGAATCAAGGACTGATACTAATTCAAAGATAAATTTTCTTTATAATACTCATTTTTCTAATTTTGAGGAGAATGTTCCAAAAAAGAAGAGAAAACCGAAGAATAAGAAGATTACGAAAGAAATTTTTACACTGCCCGAGGACCTTGCTGCCAATTGGAGTATTAATCTTAAATACATCATCCTCGAATATCTTATTGCACTCAACAACGTGCAATAAAAATATTGTAACTCAATATGAGTTTGATGCTCTTCGTAAGCAATAGGGGATTCTAGAAAACGTTACTCTTTGGCTGCCATCTGTTGGAGAGACTCTTTTTCTCGGTGGTGAAAATGAATTGGTAGTCTACCTCGAGATTTTGAATTGGGGCCTCTGGTTCTGATTGAACCCATTAGTTATATACTACTTTTTAATATTTACCTCTACCCTAGCCAAGCAACTCTCAACCTTTGGGGTTACGCTTCTATCTGTATCATTTCGTCAAAACTTGCCAAAATTCGTCCCATTATAGAACATTTCATAGCCAAAACCGGTCTCTCAAAAAACTATGTTCTCCCATTCTACTATCTGACCCTCAGAAACGCATTGAAAAATAGTTGATGATCCTCTCGATGTAGATAATACATGGAAGCAAAATTATTTTTTTTGGCTTGTTGGAGAATGGCAAGGAGATTTAAACGGATACCCCTCAAGACTTTCTCTAAAATTGAATAGCACAAGTAAGTTACATAACTCTCTTATTCATTTTTATAATAATCACTACTAATTTAATTTTCATTGTACATAAATTTCGAAGGAGTATAAAATTTTCCACGTAGCTACCGATGAGACATTCACCGACTCATTAAATGGGCAACACAAGAGTGGTCAAATGAATTTCATAAGGCTTTTGGTCCTCTTAAATTTGTGCAAAGTCATATGTGGAGGATATTTAACTAACTCTTTCGTAGTCTTAGATCAACTAATGAAGCCTCTTGAATCATGAGATGCTATAAAAATATTAGCTCCTCCAGATGCACGTGTCTTTATTCCTGCTCGGAGTAGGGCCCCAAACCATAAAAAAAAGAAGGATCCGAAGAAAAACCCTCAAGGTGAATCTTTTATAGGGAAATATAAGGTGAGCCCAAAAAATAAGTAGAAGAGAAAGGTTGTACCACTTAAATTGAGAATTCCTAAACCTAAGCATCCAAAATAAAAAAGTTAGCTGCTTTTAAAAACAAAACTGCTCATCGAAAACACCAACTGAAATTGCTCATGATGAAGTTGTTGATTTCACCTCCCCAAATCCGACACCAGATACTGAGATAGAAGAAAAGGAAAATGAAGACCATGATATCTTTGACATGAAGCCATACTTTTAGGAAAATGAACATCGTGTTGCTGATATTACAAATGAGGCTGTAGAAACTGCAACGGAGAATGTGGGTAATAATCGATCAGAGAATCAATTAGTATCGCTTGATACACAACCTAAATACACCTACCATCGTGTCTTATATATTGGAAAGATGATTTTCTCCATACCCCTCTAATGAACCATCTGAACATGTAGGTGCTAGAAGTTAATTGGAAAAAAATTCAAATAATATTTTCTTATGGAAGTTAAGCTGTCAATAATAAAAATTGGGCTGAGATTTCTAATAAAAATATGATCGAAATTTTTTAAGACTTTCAAGAGGACATGTTGGAGTTCCACAATAAAGTAAAATTATAGCAAGAGCATGTCAACCAAATAGCAATTAACACATTGTACGAGAAAAGTGAAGAAGGGAAACAAAAGGCCCTTCAAGACTTAGAATCGTACAAAGTTGAATCCAATAAAGAGAAAGCTGCTATTATAATGGCTGATGTGTGGTGTGGATGAATCTTGATCTAGAGATAGATCAATAGAGAAAATGATTTTAGAGAGAGAAAGAAGATAGTTTACTCAAGAGAAAGTCTCATGTTATTCAATTTAGCCATTGACTTTATATATAGGCAAGAGACTTAGAATAACTGAAGTTGTTACAAAATTGGGTTAATTGCATTTTAACCCCATATCTTTACAACTAGACCAAAATTTATCCAATATTTTTATAATTGTTCGTACAAGACTTTAGTTATTTAATTTTAGTCCTCAAAAGATCATATCCTTATCAATTTCCCCCCTAATTCTTATAAAGATCAGTGAATGAGAACTAGTTGTCATCGGAAATTCTTGCCAAAGACCCAATTTGCATTCAATTAACTAATCCATTTGACAACACAAATTGTCCTCCGATCACAGCAAACTTTTGTTAACACTTCGAATATTTCCATATGAAAACATTTCCTCCTAGTGGTCATAAACATTCGAAGTGAAAATCTAGAGAGTAATGATGCCGTAAGCATTAGGTCTGCCACTAGGCCTGTCATGTGACATGTGTCAAACTTTTTTCTTTACGCAACCGTTTGGAATTCTGTCCAATAGTTTCCTTCACCTCTTCCCCTTACCTTTCTCTTAAATCTTTCTATAAATACTTCTCTATGCCATAGTTTGTTTCACAAACGTATTCTTAGAGAGAGAGAAAGAGTCTGCTTAAACCTAAGATATATTAGCCATTTTCATCTGAATCTTCAATCTCTAAGCTACTTTCGTCGAAAACCTTCAAATCCACCATCATCCTTAAATTATGTTTATGAGAAAGCATCCAAAACTCAAAAAGCTAAGAGCCAAAAACCCATAAAAGCATCCTCCCCAGATAAACCCCATTTTGGAGCTTATGAGTACTTCTGTATAAGTGAAAGGGCCAAAGAATATAGAGAAGCTGGATTAATAAGTAACACTCCTCGATTCTCTATTGAAACCATACAATATGGTAATTTCGATCCAAATCGAACTCTTCCTGCATTTTCAAGTTTATTTGTCCTAGAATAAAGCCAATCATAAAAAACTAAAACACCAAAATCGCCTTGAACTTTACCATAACCAGTTAAATCAGCTCTTCGAATTTATTCTTCAACATCTATTCTTTGAAGTCACAAAAAGTAACTCAATCCATATATTCTTCAAGAAAAGAAGAAGAAAAGTCATATTCTCCCAACTCTAAACCGCATCAGAAACTGCGTAAGGAGACCCCTCAAGTTTGTCCAAAAACTCACCTTCTCAGCAGACGAACTTTTATAGCTATTGGAGACGATGCTGAAAACACTCCACCCTCTTCTCTCCCCCCCCCCCCCAACGAGGGAAGTTTTTGAGACAATTATAGAGTCTCGACTTCCCCATAAATCTGATGAAGCCCTCTAATCCAATATTAAATGTGAAGAGATTAGTGTCATCTGATGGTAAGGTGCATCTTCTAGTTTAAAACATATCAGATAGTCACCTTCCCTTGAAAAAGAAAGGGAAAATAATAAAAATGAAGCTAACACATCTGGTGCTAGCCCTTCAGATATCCCGACGCCACAGTCAAAATCAGAGAGAAAAGAAACAGAAAAAAACTATCCTACTATGGAAGAGGTTGGGGAGGTTGATCCCACTTCAAAGAGAAAGAAAATTGTTGCTTCAAAGAAAAAGAAGAGCATATCCAAGACACCACAACAAAGAAGGGTAAAAAGGAAAACTGCATAGACCTTTCAAGAAGTGTTACCTTCCGAGGCTGATGAATTAATTGTACTGGAATATCAGCAAGGAGAAGTTGCACTAGTCACTGATCAAGGAGACAATCAGCAAGAAGAGACCGCAACAGATAATGACCAAAGAGACAACCACTTTGACCCTTATAACTTCATCAACCTCAAACAGTCTCAATAGCTTGACAGAGATATGGATCCATGCGTCTAAGATATTCAAGATCAACTACAGCAATTTGGTCGTGTGAGTACTCCTTTTTTTCCTTGAAAACTGATTAGATTAGTAAATCATTTGCCACCTTCAACCTCTGCACTGATGCCCTACGTCAATCCAAGATTCATGTCTGCTGAAGAACCATCCGAAGAAATGACACTTACTCTTAAATCATTTACCGATCTTAGATCTGTAACACAAAATTTGTTCCAAATAGTGGAATCTGCTCAAAGCCAGTTGGAGACCATGGCTAAGTGTATAGTTCGATATAAGAAAGATACTGCAACATACAAGATTACGAGGGAGATCTTTGGTAAAACCGTAAAGTATCAATTTTATGGGTTCCAAATTCGTAAATCGGAATTTACCAGAGGCATCATTCATCTCAAAAACCATCTCAGATGTACACTGGAATGAGATAGAAGAGCTCAATACTTCGCATAAATATAAATAGAAAAGCTCAAATCGAAGCATGCTCAAGAACTATCTGAGGAGAAACAAAGATACTCCACTCTTCAAGAATCTCTAAACAAGAGTGAGGATGAAAATGAGTTGACACAAAACATGGATGCCCTTAAAACTCAATTGAAGGATGGGAAAAATATTGTTGTGAAGGCAACCGAAGATAAATGTGGAAAAGATATGTTGGCTGCCATTAAGAACGCCGAAGAGCATAAGACTATTAATCTGCTTCTTAAAATTCATGCCACATTTCCAAAGGATAACCTGAAAACTTCTTGAAATTGATTCCCACTGAAAATCTCCCTAGCAAACCATTCAATCCTGTGCCTAACTCCTCCGAGGACAAATAACTTTTTTTATGTTTGTCATTAAATTGTTGTAAGATGACTTGCTTTATGTGAATGCTTTTTTAATTAACATTAAAAACTTGTTTTATGTATCATTAGATTAAATTTAACGTATTAGTATTTTGTTTATCATGTATTATGTCTTTCAAACTTATGATTTTATAAAAACAAATAATGTTCACCTCGAAATATAATATATATCATAATTAAACTTATAATTTTGGAAATGAAGACATTAATACCTCAATGTCATTGGTGTGTTTAAACAATGTTAACACCTTAAATACAAATAATTTATTTATAAAACGTGATACTTCAAATAACATCGTGTGTTTAGAGAACGTAACACTTTAAAAATTACAGTGCGTTTAGAGAACATAGCACTTCAAAAATCACAGTGCATTTAAATAACTTAGCACTCCGAACATCACAGTGCGTATAGATAATGTAGCACTTCGTACGTTACAGTGCGTTTAGAGAACATAACACTTCGAATATGGTTGTTTCTTTAAAAAGTGTTTATAACACTTCAGAATATTTACTCTTGGTTAACTTCAAAGATGATCAGTCTTTGATTAGTTACCAAAATAATTTAAATACCTATACTTAAACAACCATTGGCCAAAAAACCTTTTATTGATAACTTTGAATATTTACATGACACCTCATTAAAACCTCCATGGGCCAATAGGGTAGGAAAGAGTGTGTCGATTATTTAAAAAAGTTGTAATAAAATAAAAAAATTATTCTAAATACAATTTCAGATGTTGTACAACCACATAAGATCCTTCCTAATTCAGTGCCATATTTCCAAGGCGCTTATCCTTTGTATGAAGGAATACTTTCCTTAAACATTTATCGCAGACTTTGAAATCCTTCATTTTTACATTCGAATTATACCAACTATTCACAGAATTTGATAATAAGTCGTGTTCAGATGTGCTCTAACTAATTTTCATCAACCAGGTCCAAATCTACTCTTTTTGCTTCGTCATTCAGGTTCTCGGAATACTAAAGTACTCTATAAGAAGGTAATTGAGATTGCAGGACTAATAACATCTATGTCATATACTAGGGAAAAAAACGTTTCTTTAGTGACCTCTCTAGGAGTTGTTCGATAAGCCCATAACACCTTTTACAAATAGTTAGACTACTTTCCTGCAGCTCCTATCTAATTCTTCTCTAGACCTTCTAAGATAGATCTATTTGTCACCTCTAACTGACTATTTGCTTGGGGATGAAAATGTGTAGAAAAAAACTGTGTAATACCCCTCGAAGCACAAAAAGAAGCCATTTATCTATTGTTAAATTAAGGACCATTATCTGTGGTGATTTTTTGAGGTACCCTAAAGCGGCAACAAATATTGTTCATAATCAACTTAATAACATCCTTGGAGTTTGTTCCAGACAATGGTCTCTGCCCACTTCGAAAAATAGTCCACTGCCACAATAATCATCTAGCATCCTCTATAATCCACATGCAATGGTCCTACCAAGTCTATTCCTCATCTATCAAAAGAGATAGCTTTGGTAATGGACATGAGTGGGAATGCAGGTTTGTGAATAGAATTGGCAAATCGTTGACAAGTATCGCAGCCTCAAACCAAGATTTTAACATCGTTCATAACCGAAGACCAATAATAACCTGCCAATAAATCCAGATGTGTCAATGCCTTAAACCCATAATGTGCTACACCCTTACCATCATGTAACTCTGACAGAATTTCTTGAGAATCTTGTTTATTTAAGCAACGCAATAATGGCATACTTAGACATTTCTTGTATAATACCCCATCTAAGACGACATAACCATGAGCTTTATACTTCAATTTCTTGGCTAGTTCCATATCTTGAGGTAGCGTTCATCTTGACAAGAAGTTTGGGATATAATTTCTCTAGCCACCTCAAATTACATCTGGTGTGAGAAAAAAATTCTTCTGCATATTTACACCACTCTGACTGGGTTAAAACCGTAGGATTTTCCTGTAATAAAATCCAAAGATACTCTTCGGTGTAAGCAATGGTTACGAAAGAATCAAAAACAGTATTTTCTCATCGGGTGATATGTTCTACAGTAACATGGTCATATAAAATATTCAAGTTTCGAATCTCTTGAAGATACAAAATTAAATGATCTTTTTTAGCTCCGGAAATACTGGTCACCTGATTTGCTATTAATTGGGAATTTGTTTCCAAACAAACTGAAGTTTCCCCACAAATACTCACAAGCCTTAAACCATCCAATGCAACTTCATATTCAGCTTCATTATTCGATGTATGAAAACCGAATTTAATAACTTGAAACATTTCCTCCCCAGATTGAGCAACCAGTTGAACTATCACGCTGCATCCTGGAATGCTAGAACCTCCATCAGTTCGAACAACCCACATCAAACATCCTGATAAGACCTTCTTATATGTCTCTTCATCTGATTAACTTGAATGAAACGCAATAAGAAAATAAGCTAAGGCCTTGATAACTGTTCGAGGAACAAAAATGATATCAAAATTTCCCAACTCCACTGACCATTTGGTCATCCTCCTAGAAATGTTGGGGCGTTATAAAACATTCTTTAATGGAAATGAAGTTCGAACCACAACACTGTGAGCTTGAAAATAGGGGTGCATCTTCCTAGCAGCCACGACTAAAGCCATGGTTAACTTTTCAATCATCAAATATCTTTTCTTTACTGCCACTAAACTCTTACTGATATAATAGATTGGCCTCGAAATTCCTATATCTTCATTTATTAACACAACACTCACATCAAAATCTGACACTACAATGTACAAAAAGAGTTGTTCTCCAATCCGAGGCTTGGACAATATCATTGGTGATGACAATAACTTCTTAATGCTTGAAAATGGTGCACCATATACCAAGGTCCACTCAAACTCCTTTGGTCTTCGTAATACTTAAAAAAAGAAAAAACATTGGTCAGAAAACCTGGAAATGAATCTGTTAAGAGCAGCTAACCTTCCTGTCAAGATCTGTACTTCTTTGATAGTTCGAGGTGATGTCATTAATACCAAACCCTTTAGTTGCTTTGGATAAGCTTCTATCCCCTTTTCACTAATAACATACCCCAAGAAGTTTCTTGATCGAACTCCAAAGGTACACTTCTCTTGATTTAGCTTCAATCTGATAGCTCTTAAATTCAAAAAAGTCTCATCTAAATCTTCCAAGTGCGCCTCATCTGCTAGAATCTTAACAAACATATAATCAATATATACCTCTGATATGTTGCTCCAGTGTTCTTCAACCCAAAAGGCATAACCTTATAACAATGCAAGACTCGGTCCATGATGAAGGTGGGGCTCTCTTGATCATTTGTATCCATCTTAATTTGGTTATACTCTGCAAAGGCATCCATAAATGACAAAATTTTATTTCTTGAAGTGGAATCAATCAATTGGTCTATTCGAGGAACAATAAATGGAGCTTTAGCACAAGCTCGATTCAAATAGATGAATTCGACACACATTCTCCATTTTCTATTCTTCTTTCTAACCACCGTTGGATTTTCCGTCCATAAGGGATATTGTGACTCCCGTATATGTCCGACCCTTGACAAACGATCCACATGAGTACCAATAGCCTCTGATTTCTCAACAGAAAAAGAACATCTTTTTTGAATAATAGGTTTGATCTTCAAATTAATTACTAAGCTATGATATATCACCTCGATTGGTATTCAATATTTTTTAACCACTTCTTGATCATCGGATTTGAAGATCTGTGGCATAACATTCCCTAGCTAACTTCTGATAACTTTGGACAAACCCAACATGATATCCGATGACATACTTCAAACATTGGTAGATTGTGGATAGAACTGCATACATCAAAAGCCATGATATCCAAAAATGGAATTATAGCTGGTCGAACAATACACCACCATGAATAAAACTTGAACCTTCTTATTAGAAGGTCCCTATCCCAAACATACTTCACCCTATAATTCTCCAATCACTTGGGCCATCACACTTATAACTCCGATTATAGTTCGTTCTGATTGAGAAATTCGCGGAGGATTACGTATCATATTATATGTTGACTTGAAAAGAAAATTTACAGAGCTTCTTGTATCTATCAGCACGCGTCGGATTTCAACACCAACTACTTCCGCTCCAATAACTAATTCATCTTCATGAGGAACTACAGTCCCTCTCAAATCATCCTTATTGAAAAGAATAAAAGGAACATCTCTCTTACCATACAAATGAGTAGACATTCCTCCTTCTATTTGAGTAGCTAAGCTCACCACATGGCTCTTTCTAGTGTTATAAATATTACCAGTCATATTGTCTCCTCCAAAGATTCCTAATGACTCAAAGTATTCACATAAACTTCGAACTCAGCCTTGTGTTACTGGCTCATCCAATGCAATCAGAATCAGTCGATCCGGATTTGTATCCAAATATTCAGATGCAGCATCAAAATCATCAAATCTTAAAATCCAGAATCATTAGATTTTCAACTTGGGAATTTAGATTCATCACCTGGAAGTTAATGCAACAGGAGCCTTTGATAAATTGATCTGCCATTTAACATAGGCTAATAACTTACCATTTTTAATCAGATTTTGCACCTCCTTCTCCAAAGCTATGCAATATGTTGTATCATATCCTATATCTTTGTGATATTTAGAAAACCTGTTATTACGCTCATCCCTTGGTCTATTTATCAGAGCAAGTTTTTGAAACTCACATACCCCTTAGCCTTTTCGTAAAATGCAGCAACATTTTCAGTCAAATCAGTATAGTACTCTTGCCTTATCCATTGATTTGGCCTCGGTCTCTGAAATTGATACCTCGTAGCTTAAATTGGGTACCCTCCATTTCGAGGAAGAAAATTATTGTTGTTCCCAGACGTGATGGTTAGGCTGAGTTTGAAGAATCTCCCTGATTATTTGGAACCTGCCCTGAACTATTTTGACTAGATCCAAACTTTCCTCGAACTTTAGTTGACTTCTCCCGTTTAATTTTGATGAGTCCGGATCAATCCACCACTGCCTACTGAGATTTCCAAACAAGGGAAATTCAGACTTAAACTGCCCACTGAACTATCCGGACAGGACCAAAGTATAAAATAACTAAACACATTTTGACTAAGCCAGGTGCTAATCAGCTTATTAAGTAAATGGGTCCTTAAACTTGACTCGGTTCTATAATTTGACCCGAAAGCCTATGGGCCCATAATTAAGGGTATAAATACCCCAAATACTTTCATTAATGAGGGTAATGAACATTTAATACAACAAAGCAGCTCAAATTTCTCACTACTAAACACCCAAACATTTAATACTCTCAAAACTTTCCAAAACACCTAACAAAATTACCCTCAACTTAAAATAAACCTTACCAAATTGGGGACCACAGTGGGAGGTTCCTGAATCTAGCATTCAAAACCAGCAAAGAAAACCGGTTCGGATGAATTCGAACGAGCAAGTAATTCCACCACATTTGGTGGAGGTGGCGGCAGAAAATAATGAATACACTACCGAAGAGCGAGATAAGTTGAAAGCTGAAATAAAAGCGTTGAGGGCCACTAGAAAGGCAGAGATGGGTTTAAAGGAAAAGTCAAAGGCGTAAGCCATTCACCATACTGACAACCCAAGGGAGAACGACCCATCGGCAAAGACTCATTTGAGCACGAAAAAGACCCATGTCAGTTCCAAGAAGTGTCACCGGTCCAAGCCGGTGGAGAGCTCAGAATCTGAGTCCTTGTCATCAAGCAGTGATGAGGAAAGGTCCAGGAAGAAACAAAAGCTAGTTAAAAAATATTCAAGAAAGAGAGATATGCATGAGAGGCTAAAGAGGCATCTGGGAAAAGGGTCGTCTCACAGCCACAACCATAGTCACAGACATGTGGATCAGCTGCTGATTGATCCATTTGCTTCCCATGATGAACCAAGTACTTTTGCAATACTTTATGAAGACACAGTTTTTAGTCGTAGTCGGAATTGGAGGCAATCGTCATTGTCTGCCAAGATACTGTCCGTAAACATTCCTAAGAGGTTTTACAGTACTAAAATGGAGAAATATAATGGGAGCAAGGATCTGGATAACCATCTGGAACAGTTTAAAATTTTAATGATGAATTTTGATGATGATGACGAACTACTGTGTAGAGCTTTCTCCCAATCCTTTACGGGAAGTGCTCTGAAATGGTATAACAGCTTGCCATAGGGTTTTATTAGAAACTTCGATGCATTTTGGGTGGCCTTCCAGAGGCGGTGTGTGGGGATTAAAGAGGTAAAGGGCAATGAAGATACTATTATTCATTAGGTCCAAGAGCCAAATGAGTCACTGAAAGACTATTTAAGCTGGTTCGTAAATACCAAGAATGGGTTAACTGATTGCTTTGAGTAGGTAGCAATAGCTTCTTTGAGACAAGGGTTAAACCCTGGGAATCTAGCTGATTCAGTAACAAGGAAGAAGGCCATGACTTGGGGCGGTTTGCTAAATCAGGTGAGAAATAAAATCAACATGGATGAAACAAAGAATATTAGGGTACACATACAATTAGGTCTGTTCAGCTGCTCCAAACCAGAACGAGTCCGGATACAAGGCCAAAAAAACTGGACATGGGTCCAGCAGGGTCAAACAGACTCAATCCCACCCAAATCCAGCTCAGAGCCAGCAATCCAGAAATAAACGAGGACCTTGGGTCCAACCAGAGTGGTTTGCTGAGTTAAAGGAGAATATGGCAACCACTTATGACACAACTAAAGATGAGGTGCATTTCAGGAAGCCGACAACGCTTCAATCTCCCAAGGAAAGTCGTAATACTTGTTTTTGCAAGTATTATAATATTGGCCACAACACCGAAGACTGCATCACTTTGAAACAAAAGGTACCGAATCTTATTAAAAGGCCAAGATGGGAGCTTATGTCAAGAAAAGGAGTGGAAACAGGCCTGATAATGCTCCCCGGGCTGGCCTAACGAACAATGCGGGGACATCTGCTCCAGAAGGGGCTATGGTGATCCTTGAAATATTTGATGTTGATTCGGAATATTTGGATCCTGATCCAATCCGGAATAAAGTGGGGATCATAACAGAACGAACTAAGACAGCGTCCGGACTCAAAACATTTTTTGAGTCACTTACTATATTCGGGGGGGGGGGGAGAACACTATGATTGTGTCGACACCTTCTTCAAGGAAGAGGCATGTTCATACTTTAGCTACTCAGTTAGAGGGAGGCATGTATTCTTATCAGTACCAACTCCATTCTCCTTTCATTGTTTTTTATGAGGATGATTTAAGAAATATAGTTGGGCCTCATGAGGATGCTGTAGTGATAGGAGCTTCAATTAGGGGCAACGACATCAGTCGAATTCTGATTGACACTGGCAGCTCAGCCAATATTCTCTTTTTAAGTTCTTATAAGCAGATGAAGAATCCGGCAATGATTCAACGTTCGAATAGATCCATTGTGGGCTTCACAGGAAGCACTGCGGATATAATCAGAGAGTTTGAGGAGGAGGTATTGTTGGGAAAAGGTCCTTTTAAGAAAATGGTCATGGTACTATTCGTAGTGGTAGATTTCACCACATGTTACAATGCGATATTTGGGAGGTCCTGGCTCTCTACGATGCATGATGTGGCTTCAACAGTCCATCAGTGTTTAAAGTATGCAGTTCAAGGATAAGTGGGAGTTGTCCGGAGTAGCCAAAAGATAGCAAGAGAATATTATGCAACTTCACTTGCTCTTAAAAATTTGGGGGCAGTCTGGATTAATGAAGATTAGCAGTTGTTGGGGCCCTCTGGGGGTGAGGGTGAAATTGATGACCCCAGAGAGACCCTTGGTGTTTTTTATACCAATTGAAGAAGTTGAAACCCACTCTCTGGCTGAAGGAAATAGTGTTAAAGTTGGCTCCAAGATGGCACCAGAATTGAAGAAAAAGTTGTTGTCCTTTTTGGCAAATCACCAATATGTTTTTTCTTGGTGCAATGATGATGTGACTGGAGTACCAGCAAGTGTTATATCACACAAGCTGTCAATCCGAAGAGATGTTGCACCTGTTGTGCAAAAAATGAGAGCTTTTTCTAAGGAGAAAGCTGATGTAATAGTCCAAGAAGTTGACCGGCTTACCAAGATGGGGCACATAAAGGAGTCTCAGTATCCTTTATGGACAGCCAACCCAGTGTTAGTTAAAAAAAAGATTGGGAAATGGCGTATGTGTATCGACTTTACTAACTTTAACAAAGCTTTCCCAAAAGATCTCTATCCAGTCCCCCGGATAGATTAGTTAGTGGACTCCACATCTAGAAACAAGCTATTATCGTTCATGGATGCCTTCTCCAGTTATAACCAAATACAGGTGGATCTGAAGGACCAAGAACACACTACCTTTGTTACAGATAAGGGTCTCCATTGTTAGAAGGTGATGCCTTTTGGGTTGAAAAATGCTGGGGCTACTTATTAGAGGTTGGTGAACAAAGCATATGCTGATCAGATTGGGAGAAATATGAAAGTATATATCGATGATATGTTGGTTAAAAGCTTAGAAGAAGAGTTGCACCTAACTGATCTCCAAGAAACTTTTTTGGGGTATGTAATAAGTGAAAAATGGATACAGCCTGATCCGGACCAGCTCGATGCCCTATTAAAAATGGACTATCCTCGAAATGTTAAAGAAGTACAAAGGTTAACAGGAAGATGGGCTGCTTTAAATCATTTTATTTCAAAGTCTTCAGACAAATGTACCTTGTTTTTTAGACCTTGAAAGGTGGTAAAGACTTCAACTGGTCTCCACAGTGCAGCCAGTCTTTTGATGAAATAAAAAAGCATTTGGCTTCTTCCAAAACCCTTTTTAAGCCTGTTGACGGAGAAACACTATATGTATACTTGGATGTGTCAGAATGTGCTATAAGTGCAGTGCTGGTAAGAGAGGTGGACAATTATCCTCGTCCGGTGTACTACATCAGCAAGAGTCTAATGGATGCTGAAAAGAGGTACCTAAAGCTTGAAAAGCTAGCACTAGCCTTAATGATTGCTGCCAGAAAAATGAGGCCATATTTTCAGTCTCATTCCATCATCGTCCGAACATCTTTTCCTTTGAAGAATGTTCTTTAGAAAGTAGACATATCAAGCAGGATAACCAAATGGTTAGTGGAATAGGGTGATCATGACATTGATTTTCCCCACGGACTGCAATTAAAGCTCAGTCTGTTGCTGATTTCTTGGTAGAGTTTCATTCGAACAAAAGTACTAAACAAGATTCAGAAGAGAAAAATAAAAAAGAGTGGGTTGTCCGGATAGATGGTGGATCAAGCACAATGGGTTGTGGGGCTGGGATTTTTTTAACCTCTCCATATGGTGATAAGTTATACTAGACTATATGTTTTGCTTTTAGGGATTCCAACAATGAGTCTGAATATGAAGCAGCTATAGCTGGTCTAAAGTTAGCTTTTCTATGTGGGGCTAAAAAAGTTAGATTAATGAGTGATTCTCAGCTTCTTATCCACCATGCTCAAGGTCAGTTCGAAGCCAAGAAGGAGAAGTTGATCAAATACTTATTCATTCTTAAAGAAGTAGCAGCCAACTTCAAAAATGTTTGCTATGAGCATATTCCTAGATCGGAAAACACGCTGGCAGACTCCTTAAGAACCATAGCATACTCTGATTCCTACCCATGGATTCATGTACAAGAATTCACATCCATACGATCAAGTCAGAGAAAGGAAGAAGAGGAGAGCTTGAGTGTACAAGTGGTTCAATCCAAAGATTGGAGATTTCCCCTTCTTCAATATATCTCTGATGGAATTTTGCCTCCGGAGAAGGCTATAGAAAGGAAAATGAAACACAAGGCTCGTGGTTTGTTGATCAAAAGAGAGGTTCTTTATAAAAAGTCGTTCAGCAGAACTCTCCTGCGTTATTTGGGGGTTGAAGAGTCCCAAATTGTTTTATCCAAACTACATGATGGAGAGGGGTCAGCACACTGTGGCTATAGAGCTCTAACCCGGAGGGTTTTGTTGGCCGGATACTATTGGCCATCCATAATGGCAGATGCTAAGGAATTGGTGAAAAAATATGACCCATGCCAAAGATATGGTAGCAAAATTCATATCCCATTTGTTGCAGATTTTGGGTTCCACAAAAGATAACCACAGATAGCGGGTCACAATTTGATAACAAGGATATGGATAGTTTATGTGCCTCTAGGGGCATTCAAAATTGCTTCTCTTCTCATTTCCACCCACAAGAAAAGGGCCAAGTTGAAGTGGCAAACGTGACTATTTTATCCGGTTTAAAAAAGAATTTAGAAGGGGCTGTAGGGAAGTGGCCAAGATATTTGCAATAAGTATTGTGGGCGTACCAGACTACTCATAGAGCTGCTACTCAAGAGTCTCATTTTTCTTTGGTATATGGGATGGATGCAATTACTCTTATAGAAGCAACCCTACCATCATACATAGTCCACAATTATTCCGAACAAGCCAATAAATTGGCAATTAGAAGTCAGTTGGACTTAATAGAAGAAACAAGAGTTAAGGCTCATCTTAGAACCACCCATCACCAAGGCTTGATGAGGAGCATATTTGCTTCCAAGATCAAGAGAAGGGATTTTCAATTAGGAGATAAAGTATTAAGAAAGGTTTTCATGCATACTAAGGAAGCACAGTTCGACAAACTGGCTCCAAACTAAGGCCCTTATGAGGTCTCCGAAAAGCTTAAGCCCGTGACATATAGGCTTCAAGACAAAGATGGAAGAGTTTTAAAGCACCCATAAAATATTTAACACCTCAGGTTATATCTAGAATAAACGTTGTGTAAATATTTACTTGTTTAAACTCAATGTAAATATTATGGGGCATACTCTTTCCTACCCTGGTGGCGCGGGGAGGTTTTGATGAGGTGTCCGGTTTTTTTAATAAAATATGATGCCTTCTTAAAATATTCGGTGTGGTTTGATTACAATTATTTTCAAGTCTTAAATTTAATGCTAAGGATCTTTCACAGATCAGATTAATCTAGTTGAATGATGACCACTAAACGCATGTCATCAGAGATATTAAACACTCCCACTTTAAATATTTTTAAAGTAAAGAGAAGCTCTTTAAACATTAGCCAGTAAAATCAAAAGTAAGTATGGAATAAAACAAGATTTGATAGAGAAACTTGTATGGGTATGAACCGGATATTATTACTAAAATAAATAAATAAATGCCTTAGCCATCCAAGGACTTTACGTGTTATGAATGACTTATCCGGACCCAGTCCGGATGCAATTAAAAAAACTCATTGGCCATCCAAGGACTTTAGTAGTTCTCAAGATTAAGAAATTACAAAAAATAGTTAAAAAACCTCAGGGCTTATTCCCTTCGGATGTTCCTACTTCACCTCCTTTTTTTGGGGACTTTGAGTTCAGCGCTTGAACTCTCCCCGGTTTCTTTTTCTTCATCGATGGTAGAATCGATTCCACTAGAGTAGTTCTTTTTATCACCATCGGCCATCGTATGGAACGAGATGTCCTCATACTCAACGTATTGTCACAAGGGACCAAGCGTCCTCTTCGGAAACGTCTCATGAAAAAGCAGTACCATGTCAGACTTCACTTCAGCATACCTTGTCTCCAAGGAATCAATCACCTCGTTGGTGTATTTATCAATGTTGTCCTGAATTCTACGTTCCTGCTCTTTCACCAAGTCTTCTTTCTCCTTGGTTTCTTTAGACACAACCTCGGCAAGGGAATTCTTTTCACCAGACAAGATCTGAATGGCACCGTCTTTGGTCTTCACGTCTTCCTTTAAGGTGGAAAGATCTTTCACCAAACCAGAGCACTTAGCTTGGAGCTTAGTGTTAGCATTCTCCAAAGTGGCCAGCTTGGTTGACCACTTCGGAGAATGAAATAAAAACCGATGTCCTGAAGGGCTATGATCTCAAGCCCTCCTCCGGTGCCCTCTCCTAGTTGCAAGTCTGTTGGAATTTTCTCTACCAAAGTAGGATCAACATGAGCTGGTGAAGGAGGAAGCTACGAAGGGCGAAGAGTTATTTCTCCCCCTAAGGTGACCTTCTTCTTCTTGACAGCCCTTTCATCGCTACTGGCTCCCCGTTTTCGGTCCTTCTTCGGAGGCTTTGGTGGATTTGGTTTTTGTCCTAACTCCTTGGTAGTTTCATCTTCAACCACTTGGAGAAAGGAGGCATCAATCCCTTCTTGGTTCTCCCCTCCTTAGTTCTCTGGACTGGTCTCTTCTGTAACAACCCAAAATGCCTTTGTTGCAGCCTTCTTTTTCTTTCCCTTCATCTTGCTAGGAGATTTGGCTCTAGAGGGCAAGGCCAGTTTACCATCTTTTTCCTCTGTTCGTTTGAGGATGATAGCTGGGGGAGCGGGTGTGGTCAATTCTTCCCATGTGAGATCTCTCCGGCCTGTGATATTCCACAGATGGGATCTCACAAAATTTACAGAAGTGAAAGAGTTGTGGAAAGCATTCCCCCAACATTCTGCGGCCCACGCGTTCAATTTGGAACACGTGGTCTGCCCCTCCTCCAGATACCCGGTATACTCCTTCGGTAATACTGAAAAAGAAGCAATAATTCAACAACGAAATATTTGTGAATTAAAAATGGGAAAATGAAAAACAAAATTGAAGACCTTACTTGTACTCTTCCACCTACTAGGAAGCATGCTAGGGTTAGTATTGGCTCTTATATTTCTCCCATTTTCCCATGACCCACTAATGAATAAGAACTAAGTTCTCTAATTCTTCTCCGACTCCAACAAATCATCTACCACTTTGAAATTGTTTCCCATGTTGTGGTGATAGAATGGGATGTGGCGATTCTTGCACAAAATTGCCACAATGGAAAATTGCTCCATAGGGAGAGGTATTCCAGAAAAACTCGATGCAATTATGTAGGCAATGAGGGTTTATCAAGCATTTGGACTTAATTGGCTTTGTCAAATCTTAATCAAGTGGAAATACCTGACGATGTCTGGGTCTAAGGGGAATCTGAGCCCCCAGTTGAACATCTCGGTGTAGATGACCACTTCATTAAGTTTGCAGTCCATTAGAGTCTCCGGAGTGACATGAATCCTCACCTTCACTGACTCTAGGATCCCCCAACAAATTTTATGTTCTTCATGGCCAACAAATACTTCACGTTGACTTTCTGAAATCAAGTTCCAACCTTGGCCTCCAAGCACTCCGGAAGATCTGGATGAGCCACTCCAACCTTCACTTTGCCTTTCCCTTTCCTATTAGAGGAAGCATCCCCAGTTTTCCATGAGGTTTCAGTTTCAAAGGGGCCTCTTTGATACTATCTTCCATTACTTCTTCCATCACTATGGAAGGTTTATCAATTGTTGTGGATGGAAGAGTGTCAGCTTCTGGCTCTATGGTCTGTCCGGATGGTTGAGCGTCAGTTTTTTCCAGAGGTCTGGTGTCCGGTTAGGGCTCAGTTCCGGAGGACTTCACCTGAGAAGCTACTTTAGATGCCTCCGATCTGCAGGGCTTATCTCGTGGGGATCTTATAGATATCTCTGATCAAGAGGGTTTATCTTTGGATGATGATTTAGAGGCCTCCGGTTTGGAGGGTTTTGATTGTGAAGCAGTCGTTTGGGCTTTCACCAAACGAGTTGTCTGGCGTGGATTGGATTTCTATGGAGATTTTTCAATATTTGATCCCACGGCTATGAAATGGGAGGGTTTTCTAACGCTCGATACTGCCTTTTCTTGGGTAGTAGAAGGTTGGGACTCCTGAACAGAGGAGGCTGATGGGATTGGTGAAATATTTGGTTTGAACAGCCGTTTGGGTTTTGGATTTCTGGTAGAAGATGATCCTTGATCAGCTTCTTGGGATGGTTTATTAGACTTTTCATCTGGGGAGACCGGGAGACCAGCAGTGATACGCCTCTCTCATTCAACTTTCTTTGATTTCTCTAATTCAAACAGATTCAACCAGCCACCTTTTATAAGAGCGTTTCTAGCCGTGAACATAAAACTAACCAAGAACAATTTTGAAAGAAAGGGTGAAAAACTCTGTGAAAGATATGTTGAGTGATGAAGATAATGAAACAGTGAAAATATGGTTTATATATTAGTAGAAAAATGTAACTGATACCTAGGAGAAGACGAAGAGATTCGTGCAATGGTTGAAGACGACGCTGACGTGGGAAAAATTAAATGCATAGGTTACTTTTTAGGTTTAGTGGGAGCGGAAATCTAGGTAATAACGGCTGGTAGGTCAAATCAGATTGCAACACGTGTCCCACGATCCAAATAAAAACTCTTAGAATTCTGGGAAGAAGTCAGTCCGGACAAACCTCAAACCAGATACACAAATGGGTCGGAAAATATCGTTACTCACTATGAGAATTTTTTAGTCCTGCCAAATATTTTTGACAAAGCCTAAAAAAGAGGCTACTCATGAGTCCGGATCAATCCACCACTGCCTACTGATATTTCCGGACAAGGGAAATTTGGACATAAACTACCCACTGAACTATCCGGACAAGACAAAAGTATATAATAACTAAACACATTTTGACTAATTTAGGTGCTAATCAGCTTATTAATTAAATGGTCCTTAAACTTGACTCAGTTCCATAATTTGACCCGAAATCCCATGGGTCCATAATTAAGGGTATAATTACCCCAACTCATTTCATTAATGAGGATAATGAACATTTAATACAATCAGGCAGCTCAAATCTCTCACTACTAAACACCCAAACATTTAATAATCTCAAAACTTTCCAAAATACCTGACAAAATTACCCTCAGCTTAAAATAAACCTCACCAAATTTGATATTCCACTTAAGCCATCAACACTCCAAAGGTCAAAGCTCTTCGTTTTGTTGTTTCATTCGGTAAATCTCCTAGTAACGAACCTTGTCGAAATGTTGCCATAGCTCCTAAATCCTTACAATTATCCAAACCAGCTTTTTTTTAATACAAATCGTTTAGTATAGTCCTTCAGCTTTTCTCCCACGTTTATTTGCACTGTATTGTGTCTTCTTTTGCCATCATCTCTTTACTTCCCACAAATTATCGCTGGAAGGCTGTGTAAAAATGTCTAAAATTAGAATTGGATCCCTTCAGAATGCTGTTATACCATTTTAAATTCGTTCCTTTGAACTTTTGAGAGAAAGCTCTGCAAACTAGCCTATCATCGTCCTCGAAATTCATCATGTAATTCTTAAACTGTTCGATGTGGTCATCTGGATCTTGCATCTTGTCGAACTTTTCGGCCTTAGAAATGTCAAACCGTATCGGAAGAATGATTGACCTTATCTTAGTCGTCAGGGGAGAGTTTCTCCAATCAACTCTTTGTACATATTGATTATCATTTCTTGTTCCCATGACATCATACAAGTTCCAATCATCCATCCCGGTATACTGATTCGACGTATAACCTTCACACCACTCTATTTCCTTCAAACAACGAGGTATACTATCATTTTTTTGTATTCTTTTTGTGATTTTTAAGATCTACCTTTCTCTTATTTCGAAGACCCTCAGTACCTCGTGTTCTCATATCCCAAATTCTTCAACTCATCTTCACTGGATGTAACATACTTTGCTTATTTTATTTTCTCTTTTCGCGAAGTATGACGCTCTTTATTAGATTCAAAATGTATTTTCTTCTTCTAACTTCAAACCTGACGAGCTATGCAAGATCGATCTGATTGGCTTTCAACATCATTTTTATCATCCACCTGTCTCACCTTAGATTTTAACCTAACCGATTGAATATATATCTCTCTTTGATCATACTTCTCATTTAGAGTCCTGATATTATCCAGTAATTGGTTCATTCACATTTCAATATATGAGTGAGTCTGTCGAATTGGAACTGATTCATCCTCTTTACCTTCTCCTTATTGTAGATCAAATTTTAGTGTCTCAACTGCCTTTCGAACCAAAGGATCGCTTTCGTTCCTTGGTTCCATTATCAATCCAAAACCACTTCAGAAAATCGATTAAGAACAATCAAAACGAAACAAAAGAGTCAATTGCTTTTGGTTTTTGATCAAGAAATCAAGGTACCAATTCACCTCCCACTTCGGTCGCCAATTTGGTGTGGATGAATCTGGATTCTAGAGAGAGATTAAGAGAGAAAATGATTTTAGAGAGAGAAAGTTAAGTAAAGAAGATAATTCACTCAAGAGAAAGTCTCATGTCATTCAATTCGACCCTTCCCTTTATATATAGGAGAATAGACTTAGAATAACTGAAATTCTTACAGAATTGGGTTAATTGCACTTTAACCCCCAATATTTACAACTAGACCGAAATTTGTCGAATATCTTTATAATTGTTCGTACAAGGATTTAATTATTACATTTTACTCCTCAATAGTTTATATCATTATCAATGTGAATGCTAGTGCAAGTGATTTCTTAAAGCTTTAAAGACTCGTGAAGAGGAAGCAAAAATTTCCATGATCCTTGACTTCCATCATAGATTTCTGAAGGAAAATATAATAGAGTATTGGTACTTAGTGCCTGAAAATAAACGGCCTAAAGATGCATTCACCACTCGTGCAAGTGATTCAGAGGGGTTTTGAATCCGAAGAAAACGGTGACATTAAATCTTCCTCGTCAGATTGTGAAGGTTCAAAAATGACTATAGCTCTTGAGGCTGCAACTCAGATGAATCGCCAGGTGGTGGTGAAAACAAATAGGAATCAACTGTAGTTTTTTGTTTAAAACTCATGTTTTGGCATTGATGACTATCACAAGTCATCATCAGGATATTTGTATGTGCTTATCTTATGGCACTGTTTGTACTTGTAAGTGCTTATCACATAACACTATTTGTGTTCATAAGTGCTCATCGCATAACACTACTTTTGTTCGTAAGTGCTCATCAGATTATAACGCTACACATTGGTCTTCAAATTATATGTCCACATATATTGGCTCTTCGAGTTATATTGTCACACACATTGGCTCTTTGAATAATATTGCTACACACATTGGTTCTTCAAATTATATATTCTCGTAATTTTTTTAAAAAGGTGATCATTCTTTGTTTAATTTACAAAAGAAAACTTTTATTTCCTTATAATAAGATTATAAGTTCATAGTTGGAATAAATTCTCATATATATGAATTATTTACTTTCTTCCAACGTAGAATGTTATACTCATAACGTTTTTGGAAAAATAACTATTATATTTATAATTTTGGCTATATGGACACCTCATTAAAACATTACCGAGCCACTTAGATGAAAAAGCATGCCACCAGTCAAATATACAAGTGAAAAATAACATGCTCCTAAGTGTTTAAAGAATTACTCACAATACAATCGTAAATGTTCAATATTCCAAGGGTGTTGTAAAAATATTTCCTCATTAGGTCGGATGCGATATGTCTCTGGCTTGACCTTCTAGACCATTGAATATGCTCCTTCCCAATTCAGAGCCATCTTACATAATATTTTATATTTTGTATGTAAAAAAACATTGATCAAATCTTTATCACCTACTTTGAAGTCCTTTCGTTTCACCCTCGAATTATAACGACTACGCACTAAAATTTGATAATGTATTAAATTCAAATGTGCTCTAACCATTTTTCCTCAATTAAATCAAGCTTAGTCCGTCTAGCCTCCTCGTTAACGTCCTTGGAATAGTTAAGTACCTGTAAGATGGAAGTTTTGATTCCGCCATCCTTACCGCATCCATCCCATATACCAAAGAACAATGGGTTTCTTGAGTTGCAGTTCGAGTTGTTATTCTATAGCCCCATAACACCTCTTGGATAAAATTAGGCTTTTTAGCTCCAGCTGGCATATGTTTCTTAAGACCATCCAAAATATTTATATTAGTAACCTCTACTTGACATTTATTTTGTGGGTAAAATGGTGTTGAAAAGCACAGTGTGATTCCCCTCGAATCACAAAAAAATGTCATCTCTCTGTTATTAAACTATGGCCCATTGTTTGTAGAATTTTCCGAGGAAGCCCAAATCTACAATACATATTAGACACAGTGAATCTAATTACATCTTTAGCTCTTGTTCTTGATAAAGGTTCGGCTTCCGCCAATTTTGAAAAGTAATCCACTACAACTATAATTTTTTTTCATCCTCCCATAGTCATAGGCGATAGACCCACCAAATCCAAACCCTTTTTTTTCAAAAGAAATATCTTTGAAAATTGATGTTAGGGGTTCAATTGGTTTATGAATGGAATTTACAAATCTTTGATAAGTGTCATAGCTTCGAACTAGATTCTTAGCATCACTTATTACCGAAGGCCAATAATATCATGCCAACAAAACTATTCTTGTTAAAGCCTTAAATCAAGAATGAGTTGAGCCTTCCTTACCATGTAGTTCAGATAAAATTATTTGAGATTCATTTTCCTCAAACATATTAACAATGGTCGACGCAAAGATATTTTGTACAAAACTCCATCTAACATTGTGTACCCATACACTCTAAATGTCAACTAGTGAGCTAATTATTTTATCAAAGGGAAATGTACATGTAAGTATAAACTCTCATAGATTGAATCTCCACTCTCTCTGGTCTTCTTCGGTAACCACATATACTTCATCAAAATATTTGGGTTTCTCGGATGTCATTAGGATTGATGGACTCTATTTTAACAAAACCTAAGGATACTTCTCAGAATAAGAAATAGTTGCCAAAGAATTCGCAACAATATTTTCCCCTCGACTAATGTGTTTAATTGATATTTCATCAAACACGACAGCCAACCACAACAAGTCACGCAAATACTTGATAAGTTGATCTTTCTTAGCCTTAGAGATTTCTAACACGTAATTTTCTACAAGTTGGGAATCCGTTTGTACACAAACTTTCTTAGCTCCACAAATACTTGCAAGCCTTAATCCAGCTAAGGTTGCCTTATATTCTTATTCGTTATTTCATGCAGTAAAATCAAACTGAATGTCTTGGAACTGAACCATAGTTGCAGCATTTTTGAGGCCAAAAGGCATAACCAGATAACAATCCAGTCCTTTATCAATAATAAAAGTAGTACTTTCTTGATCCTTATGATTCATCTGAATTTGATTATACTCCGTAAATGCATCCATGAAAGAAAGAAGCTTATTTCCTGATGTTGAACCCACAAGTTGATTAATCATTGGTACACGAAACGGATCCTTCGAACATGCTCTATTTAGATCGGTAAAATTAATACACATTCTTAATTTCTCGTTCTTCTTTTTTACAAGCACATGATTTCTAGTCCATAATGGATAATGCACTTATAGGATACGTCATACCTTAGATAACCAATCCACTTCTCCCACGACTGCCTCATAATTTTTTACTGAAAAAATCTTCCTCTTTTGAATGATATGTCTAATTTTTTGTTAATGCCCAAGCTATGGTATATCACCTCGGGACGAACCCCGATAACATCTTTGATTATCCAAGCGAAAACCTCTAAATTGTTGAGCAAGTACCACAATAATGGATAATATAATGTAAGAGACAACAACATCCTTACTGGTAAAAAATTTCCATTAGAAAACACATATACTTCCATATTCTCATCCACAACTAACCCCGAGATCTCTCTTGGATCATCCACCCTGTCAACAACCGAAGAAGATCTCCCTAACTGTTATTCTGCTATTTTGTCAATAAACACACTATTTTTGGCGTGCAAAGCTATTGCATAGCATTATCTAGCCGCTTGCTCATCGCTTTGACCTACTCCAACACGATCCCCAATCACATACTTTAACCATTAATGGATTGTAGAAGCTACAACATGCATTCTTGATATCCCAAAATAGAATTGTAAGTGGTCGGATAATCCACCCCCATAAACAAGACTTAAACGTTTTTTCATGAATGGACTACGTCCTAACAAAATTTTACCTTTAAATATTCCAATAACTTGTCTAGTTACCCCAGTATATCCAACCAGGGTGTATTCATATCAAAGAATTACAGGTGGATTATTCATCTTCTCATATGTTGACATAAAAGACATATTTGCATAACTGCCAGTGTCGATGAGTATTTCACATCTCAGTACATGTTATCCCCACACTAATCACTAATATGTCTTCATGAGGACCAACTATTACTCTTAAATTATCTTCATAAAATAAGATGAAAGGTGTAACATTCCTCCAATAAAGATGAATAAACATGATTCCTTCAAACTGAGTTTGTAAACTTACGGCATCTCTTTTTTTAGAACTGTTTGTGTTCTCACCCATAGTATATCCTCCATAAACTGCCAAAGATTAAAAGTGTTCACATAAGCTTCGAACTCTTGTACCACTAGTTCATTCACTATTAGCACTATCACTCAATATGGATCTCGATCCAAGTATTCCGAAGACACATGGATGTCCTCCTTAGATTCAACGATCATTAAAATATTTTCCTGTTTCGAATAAAAATTTATAACATGATGCACAAGTGCACTAGTGCTCGGATTATTTTGACAACTACTCTGTCCTTTAACAAAAGTTGACAAGTTACCATTGTCTATCAAAATTTGAATTTCTTTCTTCAAATCATGTATTTAGCTGTATCATGCCACACATAATTTTGGTACTTACAAAACTTGTTGTTCTTCTCCTTATTTGGTCTACTTATCGGTGGTGGTTTCAAAAATTAACATGGTTCTTAGCTCTTTCAAAAAATATTGCCACATTTGCATTCAAATCTGCAAAATACTATGGCATTAACTGCTAATTCGACTTGACCCGAGGTGGTTGATAGTTAGAATGCTGGGATGATCCTGACGGAGGAGATAGATTAGTAGATATCTTTGGTCGTGATGGCCCTAGAGAATTCGAATTAATTCATTGATAAACTGGACTAGTAGGAATATTACTTTACCCTAAGTTCTTCTGAGATGAACTAGATCTGGTCCAAACCCTTGTTAATTCGTCCACTTTGATATGCTCCTCTACGTGAGCCATTAAAGCCCCTAAAGTTAATTTCCTTCTCCTTGTAGTTTCATTTCCTGAATATCCAGGAAGCAGCCATTTTTTGGAAATATGCACATGCTACATACTCGTCACAGTCGTTTAACTGCATCTTAGTTAACACAAAGTGCCTAGTATAGTCTTTTAATTTTTCTCCAACAGCCTGTTTGCATTGATTTATAATATCACCATTAGTTTACTTTTTTCTCCCCATAAACTGCCTTCGGAAAGTTTTTTAGAAAGATCCAAAGTTGGTTATTAAACACCTCATAATTTTGTTGTATCACTTTAAAATTGTGCCCTTAAAACTTTTTGAAAACTCTCTACCTACTAACTTATTATCATCCTCAAAATTCATCATATAATTCTTAAATTGTTCAATATGGTCATCAGGAGCTTGCGTGCCATCAAATTTCTTAACCTTAGTAATGTCAAAACATATTAGAAAAGGTATTGGCCTTATTTCAGACGACAAATGAGAAGTTATTCAATCTACTCCTTGCATGTATTAGTTAGTCATATTTTCACTTCCCATGATTACATACAAGTCTTGATTTGTATGATTGATGTATTGGTTAGTTGTATTATATTCGAAGATCGGATCTCCGAAAAGTGAAAGGAATTATGACTCATGGTATGTTCTTTAGTATTTTTTTTCTACGTGAAACAAATTAGTTTCTTGGAATTTAATCAAGGGTATGAATACCCTTAAATTTTGAACATGTATTAACAATTGGCATCACACTTATTTTATGGTTCCTTTTTGTGTAAGAATGAAAACTATCAAATTGAGTCTCCCAAAATCTTAATGTTTTTCAATGATTGCAATTTGAGAGAAAAACATTTTGTTCTTGATTTCTGATTTTGAAACCTATGTATGATTACATAGTAAGAGAATGTATAATCACACGTTTAAGGCTTAATGGTGCAATTGAGGGCATGCAAATTTATATATGTTATTATATATTTAGAGTACATGTTTGATTTTGAGAAAATTTAGGATGAACCCTAATTCAGAATTTATTTGGGGGTTTTAGATAATCCAAATCGAAGAGGTTCGTCGAGATCAAGGGTATGATCATTAGAGAGAATCTTCTTTAAAGTCAGTTCACTTAGGAACTTAAAGTTCACCAAACTAAAGTGTTCTTCTTCTTGGTGCAGTGTTCCCACCGCGACTACTTCTGATATGATCGCGATGAACATGTATAATAAGTATATATTATTTGTTTTTTTTCTTCTTGTTTCGTATGTGGTAGTTGCACGATTCCTCATATAGAGGTACAACTAACGAATTTTGAATTTTTGAAAGTCATATGTATGCATATATGTCTATTTATAACAGGTTCAGTCCAACCATATGAGCAATGAATAGCCATATAAAATAATTTAAAACACATAATGAAATATTTTTTATATAGTTGTAAATTTATCACCAAAATTCAGAAATTTTAGTGCTTCAATTCTTCAAAAAAGAAATTCAAATGGTTGAATATGAAATTGATGCAAATCAATAAATTCAATGATAAAAGAAGTGGTAAAATTTAAAATTTACAATAATTCTAATTCTAATTAAATAGTCAAGCTTCAGACCTAAAATTTGAAAAAAAATCAATCCCTAATTTAGAACAATGGTGGGATTTTGGATTATGGATATTCACATCGAGTGTGTAAAAACCAGCCTGCTTGACTAACTTTAGAAAGCCATATCTTTGCACTCAGTTATCCAATTTAGGTAATTGTTTTTTTCGTTTACCTAAAATTCAGAGATTTATATGATAATTCAGCTAGAACTTTGAAGAACCAAATAGTACAATCTTAAAAATTCAAAATTGACCAATTAATAAAATTCAAAATTATAATTGTTTAAATAAAATATATTAATTAATAAGGATAATTTATATTGAACCAAATATGACACCTTAAGTAATGATGAAGACTGATTTATCCGAAGGGCGAATCAAACAAATGGATTATGGAACCAAAGTTTATTTATGTGTACTAACTGATTAGAGGTATTTAACATAATAATGAGTTTGGGTTACTAAAATGGACCAATAGACCATATAAGCACATTAGTTCAATTGGACCCATTTTGGCTATATATAAGCCTTCACAGAATGTAATGAAGAGGATGGAAAATTTACTACACACTTAACCTGTTAGAGCATCTCTCTTTAAAAACTTTTCTAAGAACCTCAATTCTCTCACTACAACTCACACAAAAATTCAACTAGTTTTTCAGTTATTATGTAAGTGCGCTTCAAAAATAAATGACGTGATCAAGTAACTATAGTATATATTTTAATTTATATTCAACCATTAGGGATCCTTGACCTTTATTTAGTAGATATATTAAAATCGTCAAAATTAAGTGATGATAAAACTTATTTACACGTAGTGGTGATTTACCGTTGTCTTGCATCCCTTAGAGATCTTCGATTTCATTCAATGGATACATTACATTTCCAAAATTGTGTGATGGTAAAACATCTTTACATACAATGGTGATTAATGTGAGTAATTTTAAAATGAATTAATTATATAACACTCTAGCGCCTACCGTCTCTACTAAGGATTGTAGTTAATAAAATTTTCAATGATCTTATCAACACTCATGTATCATGAAGCTGAATAAATTGAAATACTAGGACAATGAATACATCTTTATAAATACTGATGATATCCATACTTATGTATCATACATCAAAATAAATTGAAATACTAGGACAGTGAATATATCTTTATCAAAATTATTCAAGTCACATCTCTAAAAGTAGACAATCTAGCTGATAATATGATTCATGTGCCCTTAAGTATTCTGACTATTCATATATGTCATGGATACATCAAAGGAGAATAGATCAAATAAACAAGAGAATGTGCAAACATAACAATAAAACGTTTTGAACAAAATTAGATAGTTATCAAGAAGACAATTATATTCATGGATAACTATACATGAGATACTTCGTTCATATATATATATATATATATATCTGTTTGGTCATATTGTGCATACATTTTTATATAGATTGAGTTCATTGAAAAGTTCAAATAGTTTGTCATATTATCCATGGTGGTTTCCACTCAAGGGAGGTATCACAATTTAGTGAACAATATCAAGATCTGATATTTAGTTTATACAATTAAGATGTCTAATAGTTTTTATTAACCGAATTTTTGGAGGTAATCAGTAAAAAATAGTACAATAAACCTTAAGCATAATGAAAGTATTATTTAATTTTTTTTGTACATTTAAGGATGTCTAGTCAAGCAAAGCCTTATAGGCCTAACATTGGGAACTGAATTCTGATACGATAATATTACCTCCATTTCGAACAAATTCTATAATATAAAGTTACTTAAATACCCACTACCCAATTTTATATATGAAACAATTAATATTTTTTGAGGATATTTACTTTAGGGGGAAATATTCAGTGAACAACCTTGATATTGGAGAAATAAAAAAAAATGACTTGTTTAGATTCAAAAAATAATAATTTGATCATTTTACTTCGATCATCTTTTCATTCCCATCTAGGAAAATATTCAAATTCTCATTAAGATTAACAAGACGTAGTTGTTCTTAAAGGACAAACTCAACATCATTAAAAATATGTAAAGATAAGTTAGTACAAAAACTTCTAGTTTCAACTCATATAATATCATAAATAATTCCATAAGAAACTTAATATTCCTTATGATCAATAGAAGAATCCAGTTACATCATTTGTGACATCATATATATTTCTACAAGAACATTAAGATCCTTTAAAATGCAACAAAATTAGGGATGACAATGGGTCGTCCGCGGGCCGGGTTCGTACCGGCCCGCTTGATCCCGTTTTTTTTACACTTGAACCCGAACCCAGCCTGACCCGACCCGCTCCCGGGCTCATATTCTCAAACCCGAACCCGTCCGCTAATGTCCGCCGGTCAAACCGGTCCGACCCGCGGACATTAATTTTAATATTTTTTAAATATTTTTTTAATTTATTTTAAATATATTAATTTATTTTTTAAATATATTATTATTTATTATACATAGAAATATTATTTTTATATATTTTTTATGATTTTCAGGCCGAAACGGGCCGGACAAATTTGAAACCCGAACCCGGCCCGTTCTAAGTTCGGGCCGGGTCGGGCCGGACAACACTCTAATTGCCACCCCTAAACAAAATATTATAGTTTTAATTATGCATGAACATTGAAATCTTCCATAATAAAATAAAATAATCCAAGTTTTAGCTTCCGTGACACTATGAAGAGTTCTATAAGAACATTTTAAATATTATAATGTAAAAGGAAAATTCAATCTAAGCTTTCATAAGATCACATTCAGATTTTCAATGTTTATGTAGACTGTTATAACAAGAAAGAAAATAAGCTAAGGCCTTGATAACTGTTCGAGGAACAAAAATGATATCAAAATTTCCCAACTCCACTGACCATTTGGTCATCCTCCTAGAATTGTTGGGGCGTTATAAAACATTCTTGAATGGAAATGAAGTTCGAACCACAACACTGTGAGCTTGAAAATAGGAGTGCATCTTCCTAGCAGCCACGACTAAAGCCATGGTTAACTTTTCAATCATCAAATATCTTTTCTTTACTGCCACTAAACTCTTACTGATATAATAGATTGGCCTCGAAATTCCTATATCTTCATTTATTAACACAACACTCACATCAAAATCTGACACTATAATGTACAAAAAGAGTTGTTCTCCAATCCGAGGCTTGGACAATATCATTGGTGATGACAATAACTTCTTAATGCTTGAAAATGGTGCACCATATACCAAGGTCCACTCAAACTCCTTTGGTCTTCGTAATACTTAAAAAAAGAAAAAACATTGGTCAGAAAACCTGGAAATGAATCTGTTAAGAGCAGCTAACCTTCCTGTCAAGATCTGTACTTCTTTGATAGTTCGAGGTGATGTCATTAATACCAAACCCTTTAGTTGCTTTGGATAAGCTTCTATCCCCTTTTCACTAATAACATACCCCAAGAAATTTCTTGATCGAACTCCAAAGGTACACTTATCTGGATTTAGCTTCAATCTGATAGCTCTTAAATTCAAAAAAGTCTCATCTAAATCTTCCAAGTGCGCCTCATCTGCTAGAATCTTAACAAACATATAATCAATATATACCTCAATGTTTCTTCCAATCTGAGAAGCGAAGGCTTTAGTCATTAACCTCTGATATGTTGCTCCAGTGTTCTTCAACCCAAAAGGCATAACCTTATAACAATGCAAGACTGGGTCCATGATGAAGGTGGGGCTCTCTTGATCATTTGTATCCATCTGAATTTGGTTATACCCTGCAAAGGCATCCATAAATGACAAAATTTTATTTCTTGAAGTGGAATCAATCAATTGGTCTATTCGAGGAACAATAAATGGAGCTTTAGCACAAGCTCGATTCAAATAGATGAATTCGACGCACATTCTCAATTTTCTATTCTTCTTTCTAACCACCGTTGGATTTTCCGTCCATAAGGGATATTGTGACTCCCGTATATGTCCGACCCTTGACAAACGATCCACATGAGTACCAATAGCCTCTGATTTCTCAACAGAAAAAGAACATCTTTTTTGAATAATAGGTTTGATCTTCAAATTAATTACTAAGCTATGATATATCACCTCGATTGGTATTAAATATTTTTTTAACCACTTCTTGATCATCGGATTTGAAGATCTGTGGCATAACATTCCCTAGCTAACTTCTGATAACTTTGGACAAACCCAACATGATATCCGATGACATACTTCAAACATTGGTAGACTGTGGATAGAACTGCATACATCCTCAAAAGCCATGATATCCAAAAATGGAATTATAGCTGGTCGAACAATACACCACCATGAATAAAACTTGAACCTTCTTATTAGAAGGTCCCTATCCCAAACATACTTCACCCTATAATTCTCCAATCACTTGGGCCATCACACTTATAACTCCGATTATAGTTCGTTCTGATTGAGAAATTCGCGGAGGATTACGTATCATATTATATGTTCACTTGAAAAGAAAATTTACAGAGCTTCTTGTATCTATCAGCACGCGTCGGATTTCAACACCAGCTACTTCCGCTCCAATAACTAATTCATCTTCATGAGGAATTACAGTCCCTCTCAAATCATCCTCATTGAAAAGAATAAAAGAAACATCTCTCTTACCATACAAATGAGTAGACATTCCTCCTTCTATTTGAGTAGCTAAGCTCACCACATGGCTCTTTCTAGTGTTATAAATATTACCAGTCATATTGTCTCCTCCAAAGATTCCTAATGACTCAAAGTATTCACATAAACTTCGAACTCAGCCTTGTGTTACTGGCTCATCCAATGCCATCAGAATCAGTCGATCCAGATTTGTATCCAAATATTCAGATGCAGCATCAAAATCATCAAATCTTAAAATCCAGAATCATTAGATTTTCAACTTGGGAATTTAGATTCATCACCTGGAAGTCAATGCAACAGGAGCCTTTGATACATTGATCTGCCATTTAACATAGGCTAATAACTTACCATTTTTAATCAGATTTTGCACCTCCTTCTCCAAAGCTATGCAATATGTTGTATCATATCCTATATCTTTGTGATATTTAGAAAACCTGTTATTACGCTCATCCCTTGGTCTATTTATCAGAGCAGGTTTTTGAAACTCACATACCCCTTAGCCTTTTCGTAAACTGCAGCAACATTTTCAGTCAAATCAGTATAGTACTCTTGCCTTATCCATTGATTTGGCCTCGGTCTCTGAAATTGATACCTCGTAGCTTAAATTGGGTACCCTCCATTTCGAGGAGGAAAATTATTGTTGTTCCCCAGACGTGATGGTTAGGCTGAGTTTGAAGAATCTCCCTGATTATTTGGAACCTGCCCTGAACTATTTTGACTAGATCCAAACTTTCCTCGAACTTTAGTTGACTTCTCCCGTTTAATTTTGATGAGTCCGGATCAATCCACCACTTCCTACTGAGATTTCCAGACAAGGGAAATTCAGACTTAAACTACCCACTGAACTATCCGGACAGGACAAAAGTATAAAATAACTAAACACATTTTGACTAAGCCAGGTGCTAATCAGCTTATTAAGTAAATGGGTCCTTAAACTTGACTCAGTTCTATAATTTGACCCGAAAGCCTATGGGCCCATAATTAAGGGTATAAATACCCCAAATAATTTCATTAATGAGGGTAATGAACATTTAATACAACAAAGCAGCTCAAATTTCTCACTACTAAACACCCAAACATTTAATACTCTCAAAACTTTCCAAAACACCTGACAAAATTACCCTCAACTTAAAATAAACCTTACCAAATTGGGGACCACAGTGGGAGGTTCCTGAATCTAGCATTCAAAACCAGCAAAGAAAACCGGTTCGGATGAATTCGAACGAGCAAGTAATTCCACCACATTTGGTGGAGGTGGCGGCAGAAAATAATGAATACACTACCGAAGACCGAGATAAGTTGAAAGCTGAAATAAAAGCGTTAAGGGCCACTAGAAAGGCAGAGATGGGTTTAAAGGAAAAGTCAAAGGCGTAAGCCATTCACCATACTGACAACCCAAGGGAGAACGACCCATCGGCAAAGACTCATTTGAGCACGAAAAAGACCCATGTCAGTTCCAAGAAGTGTCACCGGTCCAAGCCGGTGGAGAGCTCAGAATCTGAGTCCTTGTCATCAAGAAGTAATGAGGAAAGGTCCAGGAAGAAACAAAAGCTAGTTAAAAAATATTCAAGAAAGAGAGATATGCATGAGAGGCTAAAGAGGCATCTGGGAAAAGGGTCGTCTCACAGCCACAACCATAGTCACAGACATGTGGATCAGCTGCTGATTGATCCATTTGCTTCCCATGATGAACCAAGTACTTTTGCAATACTTTATGAAGACACAGTTTTTAGTCGTAGTCGGAATTGGAGGCAATCGTCATTGTCTGCCAAGATACTGTCCGTAAACATTCCTAAGAGGTTTTACAGTACTAAAATGGAGAAATATAATGGGAGCAAAGATCTGGATAACCATATGGAACAGTTTAAAATTTTAATGATGAATTTTGATGATGATGACGAACTACTGTGTAGAGCTTTCTCCCAATCCTTTACGGGAAGTGCTCTGAAATGGTATAACAGCTTGCCATAGGGTTTTATTAGAAACTTCGATGCATTTTGGATGGCCTTCCAGAGGCGGTGTGTGGGGATTAAAGAGGTAAAGGGCAATGAAGATACTATTATTCATTAGGTCCAAGAGCCAAATGAGTCACTGAAAGACTATTTAAGCTGGTTCGTAAATACCAAGAATGGGTTAACTGATTGCTTTGAGTAGGTAGCAATAGCTTCTTTGAGACAAGGGTTAAACCCTGGGAATCTAGCTGATTCAGTAACAAGGAAGAAGGCCATGACTTGGGGAGGTTTGCTAAATCAGGTGAGAAATAAAATCAACATGGATGAAACAAAGAATACTAGGGTACACATACAATTAGGTCTGCCCAGCTGCTCCAAACCAGAACGAGTCCGGATACAAGGCCAAAAAAACTGGACATGGGTCCAGCAGGGTCAAACAGACTCAATCCCACCCAAATCCAGCTCAGAGCCAGCAATCCAGAAATAAACGAGGACCTTGGGTCCAACCAGAGTGGTTTGCTGAGTTAAAGGAGAATATGGCAACCACTTATGACACAACTAAAGATGAGGTGCATTTCAGGAAGCCGACAACGCTTCAATCTCCCAAGGAAAGTCGTAATACTTGTTTTTGCAAGTATTATAATATTGGCCACAACACCGAAGACTGCATCGCTTTGAAACAAAAGGTACCGAATCTTATTAAAAGGCCAAGATGGGAGCTTATGTCAAGAAAAGGAGTGGAAACAGGCCTGATAATGCTCCCCGGGCTGGCCTAACGAACAATGCGGGGACATCTACTCCAGAAGGGGCTGTGGTGATCCTTGAAATATTTGATGTTGATTCGGAATATTTGGATCCTGATCCAATCCGGAATAAAGTGGGGATCATAACAGAACGAACTAAGACAGCGTCCGGACTCAAAAGATTTTTTGAGTCACTTACTATATTCGGGGGGGGGGGGACACTATGATTGTGTCGACACCTTCTTCAAGGAAGAGGCATGTTCATACTTTAGCTACTCAGTTAGAGGGAGGCATGTATTCTTATCAGTACCAACTTCATTCTCTTTTCATTGTTTTTTATGAGGATGATTTAAGAAATATAGTTGGGCCTCATGAGGATGCTGTAGTGATAGGAGCTTCAATTGGGGGCAACGACATCAGTCGAATTCTGATTGACACTGGCAGCTCATCCAATATTCTCTTTTTAAGTTCTTATAAGCAGATGAAGAATCCGGCAATGATTCAACGTTCGAATAGATCCATTGTGGGCTTCACAGGAAGCACTGCGGATATAATCAGAGAGTTTGAGGAGGAGGTATTGTTGGGAAAAGGTTCTTTTAAGAAAATGGTCATGGTACTATTCGTAGTGGTAGATTTCACCACATGTTACAATGCGATATTTGGGAGGTCCTGGCTCTCTACGATGCATGATGTGGCTTCAACAGTCCATCAGTGTTTAAAGTATACAGTTCAAGGATAAGTGGGAGTTGTCCGGAGTAGCCAAAAGATAGCAAGATAATGTTATGCAACTTCACTTGCTCTTAAAACTTTGGGGGCAGTCTGGATTAATGAAGATTAGCAGTTGTTGGGGCCCTCTGGGGGTGAGGGTGAAATTGATGACCCCAGAGAGACCCTTGGTGTTTTTTTATACCAATTGAAGAAGTTGAAACCCACTCTCTGGCTGAAGGAAAGAGTGTTAAAGTTGGCTCCAAGATGGCACCAGAATTGAAGAAAAAGTTGTTGTCCTTTTTGGCAAATCACCAATATGTTTTTTCTTGGTGCAATGATGATGTGACTGGAGTACCAGCAAGTGTTATATCACACAAGCTGTCAATCCGAAGAGATGTTGCACCTGTTGTGGAACAAATGAGAGCTTTTTCTAAGGAGAAAGCTGATGTAATAGTCCAAGAAGTTGACCGGCTTACCAAGATGGGGCACATAAAGGAGTCTAAGTATCCTTTATGGACAGCCAACCCAGTGTTAGTTAAAAAAAAAGATTGGGAAATGGCGTATGTGTATCGACTTTACTAACTTTAACAAACCTTTCCCAAAAGATCTCTATCCAGTCCCCCGGATAGATTAGTTAGTGGACTCCACATCTAGAAACAAGCTATTATCGTTCATGGATGCCTTCTCCAGTTGTAACCAAATACAGGTGGATCTGAAGGACCAAGAACACACTACCTTTGTTACAGATAAGGGTCTCCATTGTTAGAAGGTGATGCCTTTTGGGTTGAAAAATGCTGGGGCTACTTATTAGAGGTTGGTGAACAAAGCATATGCTGATCAGATTGGGAGAAATATGGAAGTATATATCGATGATATGTTCGTTAAAAGCTTAGAAGAAGAGTTGCACCTAACTGATCTCCAAGAAATTTTTTTGGGGTATGTAATAAGTGAAAAATGGATACAGCCTGATCCGGACCAGCTCGATGCCCTATTAAAAATGGACTATCCTCGAAATGTTAAAGAAGTACAAAGGTTAACAGGAAGATGGGCTGCTTTAAATCATTTTATTTCAAAGTCTTCGGACAAATTTGCCCTGTTTTTTAGACCTTGAAAGGTGCTAAAGACTTCAACTGGTCTCCACAGTGCAGCCAGTCTTTTGATGAAATAAAAAAGTATTTGGCTTCTTCCAAGACCCTTTTTAAGCCTGTTGACGGAGAAACACTATATGTATACTTGGATGTGTCAGAATGTGCTATAAGTGCAGTGCTGGTAAGAGAGATGGACAATTATCCTCGTCCGGTGTACTACATCAGCAAGAGTCTAATGGATGCTGAAAAGAGGTACCTAAAGCTTGAAAAGCTAGCACTAGCCTTAATGATTGCTGCCAGAAAAATGAGGCCATATTTTCAGTCTCATTCCATCATCGTCCAAACATCTTTACCTTTGAAGAATGTTCTTTAGAAAGTAGACATATCAAGCAGGATAACCAAATGGTTAGTGGAATAGGGTGATCATGACATTGATTTTCCCCACGAACTGCAATTAAAGCTCAGTCTGTTGCTGATTTCTTGGTAGAGTTTCATTCGAACAAAAGTACTAAACAAGATTCAGAAGAGAAAAATAAAAAAGAGTGGGTTGTCCGGACATATGGTGGATCAAGCACAATGGGTTGTGGGGCTGGGATTTTTTTAACCTCTCCACATGGTGATAAGTTATACTAGACTATATGCTTTGCTTTTAGGGATTCCAACAATGAGTCTGAATATGAAGCAGCTATAGTTGGTCTAAAGTTAGCTTTTCTATGTGGGGCTAAAAAATTTAGATTAATGAGTGATTCTCAGCTTCTTATCCACCATGCTCAAGGTCAGTCCGAAGCCAAGAAGGAGAAGTTGATCAAATATTTATTCATTCTTAAAGAAGTAGCAGCCAACTTCAAAAATGTTTGCTATGAGCATATTCCTAGATCGGAAAACACGCTGGAAGACTCCTTAAGAACCATAGCATACTCTGATTCCTACCCATGGATTCATGTACAAGAATGCACATCCATACGATCAAGTCAGAGCAAGGAAGAAGAGGAGAGCTTGAGTGTACAAGTGGTTCAATCCAAAGATTGGAGATTTCCCCTTCTTCAATATCTCTGATGGAATTTTGCCTCCGGAGAAGGCTATAGAAAGGAAAATGAAACACAAGGCTCGTGGTTTGTTGATCAAAAGAGAGGTTCTTTATAAAAAGTCGTTCAGCAGAACTCTCCTGCGTTATTTGGGGGCTGAAGAGTCCCAAATTGTTTTATCCGAACTACATGATGGAGAGGGGTCAGCACACTGTGGCTATAGAGCTCTAACCCGGAGGGTTTTGTTGGCCGGATACTATTGGCCATCCATAATGGCAGATGCTAAGGAATTGGTGAAAAAATATGACCCATGCCAAAGATATGGTAGCGAAATTCATATCCCATTTGTTGCAGATTTGGGGTTCCACAAAAGATAACCACAGATAGCGGGTCACAATTTGATAACAAGGATATGGATAGTTTATGTGCCTCTAGGGGCATTCAAAATTGCTTCTCTTCTCATTTCCACCCACAAGAAAAGGGCCAAGTTGAAGTGGCAAACATGACTATTTTATCCGGTTTAAAAAAGAATTTAGAAGGGGTTGTAGGGAAGTGGCCAAGATATTTGCAATAAGTATTGTGGGCGTACCAGACTACTCATAGAGCTGCTACTCAAGAGTCTCATTTTTCCTTGGTATATGGGATGGATGCAATTACTCCTATAGAAGCAACCCTACCATCATACATAGTCCACAATTATTCCGAACAAGCCAATAAATTGGCAATTAGAAGTCAGTTGGACTTAATAGAAGAAACAAGAGTTAAGGCTCATCTTAGAACCACCCATCACCAAGGCTTGATGAGGAGCATATTTGCTTCCAAGATCAAGAGAAGGGATTTTCAATTAGGATATAAAGTATTAAGAAAGGTTTTCATGCATACTAAGGAAGCACAGTTCGACAAACTGGCTCCAAACTAAGGCCCTTATGAGGTCTCCGAAAAGCTTAAGCCCGTGACATATAGGCTTCAAGACAAAGATGGAAGAGTTTTAAAGCACCCATGGAATATTTAACACCTCAGGTTATATCTAGAATAAACGTTGTGTAAATATTTACTTGTTTAAACTCAATGTAAATATTATGGGGCATACTCTTTCCTACCCTGGGGGCGCGGTGAGGTTTTGATGAGGTGTCCGGTTTTTTTAATAAAATATGATGCCTTCTTAAAATATTCGGTGTGGTTTGATTACAATTATTTTCAAGTCTTAAATTTAATGCTAAGGATCTTTCACAGATCAGATTAATCTAGTTGAATGATGACCACTAAACGCATGTCATCAGAGATATTAAACACTCCCACTTTAAATATTTTTAAAGTAAAGAGAAGCTCTTTAAACATTAGCCAGTAAAATCAAAAGTAAGTATAGAATAAAACAAGATTTGATAGAGAAACTTGTATGGGTATGAACCGGATATTGTTACTAAAATAAATAAATAAATGCCTTAGCCATCCAAGGACTTTACGTGTTATGAATGACTTATCCGGACCCAGTCCGGATGCAATTAAAAAAACTCATTGGCCATCCAAGGACTTTAGTAGTTCTCAAGATTAAGAAATTACAAAAAATAGTTAAAAAACCTCAGGGCTTATTCCCTTCGGATGTTCCTACTTCACCTCCTTTTTTTGGGGACTTTGAGTTCAGCGCTTGAACTCTCCCCGGTTTCTTTTTCTTCATCGATGGTAGAATCGATTCCACTAGAGTAGTTCTTTTTATCACCATCGGCCATCGTATGGAACGAGATGTCCTCATACTCAACCTATTGTCACAAGGGACCAAGCGTCCTCTTCGGAAACGTCTTATGAAAAAGCAGTACCATGTCAGACTTCACTTCAGCATACCTTGTCTCCAAGGAATCAATCACCTCGTTGGTGTATTTATCATTGTTGTCCTGAATTCTACGTTCCTGCTCTTTCACCAAGTCTTCTTTCTCCTTGGTTTCTTTAGACACAACCTCGGCAAGGGAATTCTTTTCACCAGACAAGATCTGAATGGCACCGTCTTTGGTCTTCACGTCTTCCTTTAAGGTGGAAAGATCTTTCATCAAACCAGAGCACTTAGCTTGGAGCTTAGTGTTAGCATTCTCCAAAGTGGCCAGCTTGGTTGACCACTTCGGAGAATGAAATAAAAACCGATGTCCTGAAGGGCTCTGATCTCAAGCCCTCCTCCGGTGCCCTCTCCTAGTTGCAAGTCTGTTGGAATTTTCTCTACCAAAGTAGGATCAACATGAGCTGGTGAAGGAGGAAGCTACGAAGGGCGAAGAGTTATTTCTCCCCCTAAGGTGACCTTCTTCTTCTTGACAGCCCTTTCATCGCTACTGGCTCCCCGTCTTCGGTCCTTCTTCGGAGGCTTTGGTGGATTTGGTTTTTCTCCTAACTCCTTGGTAGTTTCATCTTCAACCACTTGGAGAAAGGAGGCATCAATCCCTTCTTGGTTCTCCCCTCCTTAGTTCTCTGGACTGGTCTCTTCTGTAACAACCCAAAATGCCTTTGTTGCAGCCTTCTTTTTCTTTCCCTTCATCTTGCAAGGAGATTTGGCTCTAGAGGGCAAGGCCAGTTTACCATCTTTTTCCTCTGTTCGTTTGAGGATGATAGCTGGGGGAGGGGGTGTGGTCAATTCTTCCCATGTAAGATCTCTCCGGCCTGTGATATTCCACAGGTGGGATCTCACCAAATTTACAGAAGTGAAAGAGTTGTGGAAAGCATTCCCCCAACATTCTGCGGCCCACGCGTTCAATTGGGAACACGTGGTCTGCCCCTCCTCCAGATACCCGGTATACTCCTTCGGTAATACTGAAAAAGAAGCAATAATTCAACAACGAAATATTTGTGAAGTAAAAATGGGAAAATGAAAAACAAAATTGAAGACCTTACTTGTACTCTTCCACCTACTAGTAAGCATGCTAGGGTTAGTATTGGCTCTGATATTTCTCCCATTTTCCCATGACCCACTAATGAATAAGAACTAAGTTCTCTAATTCTTCTCCGACTCCAACAAATCATCTACCACTTTGAAATTGTTTCCCATGTTGTGGTGATAGAATGGGATGTGGCGATTCTTGCACAAAATTTCCACAATGGAAAATTGCTTCATAGGGAGAGGTATTCCAGAAAAAATCGATGCAATTATGTAGGCAATGAGGGTTTATCAAGCATTTGGACTTAATTGGCTTTGTCAAATCTTAATCAAGTGGAATTACCTGACGATGTCTGGGTCTAAGGGGAATCTGAGCCCCCAGTTGAACATCTCGGTGTAGATGACCACTTCATTAAGTTTGCAGTTCATTAGAGTCTCCGGAGTGACATGAATCCTCACCTTCACTGACTCTAGGATCCCCCAACAAATTTTATGTTCTTCATGGCCAACAAATACTTCACGTTGACTTTCTGAAATCAAGTTCCAACCTTGGCCTCCAAGCACTCCGGAAGATCTGGATGAGCCACTCCAACCTTCACTTTGCCTTTCCCTTTCCTATCAGAGGAAGCATCCCCAGTTTTCCATGAGGTTTCAGTTTCAAAGGGGCCTCTTTGATACTATCTTCCATTACTTCTTCCATCACTATGGAAGGTTTATCAATTGTTGTGGATGGAAGAGTGTCAGCTTCTGGCTCTATGGTCTGTCCGGATGGTTGAGCGTCAGTTTTTTCCAGAGGCCTGGTGTCCGGTTAGGGCTCAGTTCCGGAGGACTTCACCTGAGAAGCTACTTTAGATGCCTCCGATCCGCAGGGCTTATCTCGTGGGGATCTTATAGATATCTCTGATCAAGAGGGTTTATCTTTGGATGCTGATTTAGAGGCCTCCGGTTTGGAGGGTTTTGATTGTGAAGCAGGCGTTTGGGCTTTCACCAAACGAGTTGTCCGGCGTGGATTGGATTTCTATGGAGATTTTTCAATATTTGATCCCACGGCTATGAAATGGGAGGGTTTTCTAACGCTCGATACTGCCTTTTCTTGGGTAGTAGAAGGTTGGGACTCCTGAACAGAGGAGGCTGATGGGATTGGTGAAAGATTTGGTTTGAACAGCCGTTTGGGTTTTGGATTTCTGGTAGAAGATGATCCTTGATCAGCTTCTTGGGATGGTTTATCAGACTTTTCATCTGGGGAGACCGGGAGACCAGCAGCGATACGCCTCTCTCATTCAACTTTCTTTGATTTCTCTAATTCAAACAGATTCAACCAGCCGCCTTTTATAAGAGCGTTTCTAGCCGTGAACATAAAACTAACCAAGAACAATTTTGAAAGAAAGGGTGAAAAACTCTGTGAAAGATATGTTGAGTGATGAAGATAATGAAACAGTGAAAATATGGTTTATATATTAGTAGAAAAATGTAACTGATACTTAGGAGAAGACTAAGAGATTCGTGCAATGGTTGAAGACGGCGCTGACGTGGGAAAAATTAAATGCATAGGTTACTTTTTAGGTTTAGTGGGAGCGGAAATCTAGGTAATAACGGATGGTAGGTCAAATCAGATTGCAACACGTGTCCCACGATCCAAAGAAAAACTCTTAGAATTCTGGGAAGAAGTGAGTCCGGACAAACCTCAAACCAGATACACAAATGGGTCGGAAAATATCGTTACTCACTATGAGAATTTTTTAGTCCTGCCAAATATTTTTGACAAAGCCTAAAAAAGAGGCTACTCATGAGTCCGGATCAATCCACCACTGCCTACTGAGATTTTCGGACAAGGGAAATTTGGACATAAACTACCCACTGAACTATCCGGACAGGACAAAAGTATATAATAACTAAACACATTTTGACTAAGTTAGGTGCTAATCAGCTTATTAATTAAATGGTCCTTAAACTTGACTCAGTTCCATAATTTGACCCGAAATCCCATGGGTCCATAATTAAGGGTATAATTACCCCAACTCATTTCATTAATGAGGATAATGAACATTTAATACAATCAGGCAGCTCAAATCTCTCACTACTAAACACCCAAACATTTAATAATCTCAAAACTTTCCAAAATACCTGACAAAATTACCCTGAGCTTAAAATAAACCTCACCAAATTTGATATTCCACTTAAGCCATCAACACTCCAAAGGTCAAAGCTCTTCGTTTTGTTGTTTCATTCGGTAAATCTCCTACTAACGAACCTTGTCGAAATGTTGCCATAGCTCCTAAATCCTTACAATTATCCAAACCAGTTTTTTTTAATACAAATCGTTTAGTATAGTCCTTCAGCTTTTCTCCCACGTTTATTTGCACTGTATTGTGTCTTCTTTTGCCATCATCTCTTTACTTCCCACAAATTATTGCTGGAAGGCTGTGTAAAAATGTCTAAAATTAGAAATGGATCCCTTCAGAATGCTGTTATACCATTTTAAATTCGTTCCTTTGAACGTTTGAGAGAAAGCTCTGCAAACTAGCCTATCATCGTCCTCGAAATTCATCATGTAATTCTTAAACTGTTCGGTGTGGTCATCTGGATCTTGCATCTTGTCGAACTTTTCGGCCTTAGAAATGTCAAACCGTATCGGAAGAATGATTGACCTTATCTTAGTCATCAGGGGGGAGTTTCTCCAATCAACTCTTTGTACATGTTGATTATCATTTCTTGTTCCCATGACATCATACAAGTTCCAATCATCCATCCCGGTATACTGATTCGATGTATAACCTTCACACCACTCTATTTCCTTCAAACAACGAGGTATACTGTCATTTTTTTTTTGTATTCTGTTTGTGATTTTTAAGATCTACCTTTCTCTTCTTTCGAAGACCCTCAGTACCTCGTGTTCTCATATCCCAAATTCTTCAACTCATCGTCACTGGATGTAACATACTTTGCTTATTTTATTTTCTCTTTTCGCGAAGTATGACGCTCTTTATTATATTCAAAATGTATTTTCTTCTTCTAACTTCAAACCTGACGAGCTATGCAAGATCGATCTAATTGGCTTTCAACATCATTTTATTCATCCACCTGTCTCACCTTAGATTTTAACCTAACTGATTGAATATATCTCTCTCTTTGATCATACTTCTCATTTAGAGTCCTGATATTATCCAGTAATTGGTTCATTCACATTTCAATATATGAGTGAGTCTGTCGAATTGGAACTGATTCATCCTCTTTACCTTCTCCTTATTGTAGATCAAATTTTAGTGTCTCAACTGCCTTTCGAACCAAAGGATCGCTTTCATTCCTTGGTTTCATTATCAATCCAAAACCGCTTCAGAAAATCGATTAAGAACAATCAAAACGAAACAAAAGAGTCAATTGCTTTTGGTTTTTGATCAAGAAATCAAGGTACCAATTCACCTCCCACTTCGGTCGCCAATTTGGTGTGGATGAATCTGGATTCTAGAGAGAGATTAAGAGAGAAAATGATTTTAGAGAGAGAAAGTTAAGTAAAGAAGATAATTCACTCAAGAGAAAGTCTCATGTCATTCAATTCGACCCTTCCCTTTATATATAGGAGAACAGACTTAGAATAACTGAAATTCTTACAGAATTGGGTTAATTACACTTTAAACCCCAATATTTACAACTAGACCGAAATTTGTCGAATATCTTTATAATTGTTCGTACAAGGATTTAATTATTACATTTTACTCCTCAATAGTTTATATCCTTATCAATGTGAATGCTAGTGCAAGTGATTTCTTAAAGCTTTAAAGACTCGTGAAGAGGAAGCAAAAATTTCCATCCTTGACTTCCATCATAGATTTCTGAAGGAAAATATAATAGACTATTGGTACTTAGTGCCTGAAAATAAACGGCCTAAAGATGCATTCACCACTCGTGCAAGTGATTCAGAGGGGTTTTGAATCCGAAGAAAACGGTGACATTAAATCTTCCTCGTCAGATTGTGAAGGTTCAAAAATGACTATAGCTCTTGAGGCTGCAACTCAGATGAATCGCCAGGTGGTGGTGAAAACAAATAGGAATCAACTGTAGTTTTTTGTTTAAAACTCATGTTTTGGCATTGATGACTATCACAAGTCATCATCAGGATATTTGTATGTGCTTATCTTATGGCACTGTTTGTACTTGTAAGTGCTTATCACTTAACACTATTTGTGTTCATAAGTGCTCATCGCATAACACTACTTTTGTTCGTAAGTGCTCATCAGATTATAACGCTACACATTGGTCTTCAAATTATATGTCCACATATATTGGCTCTTCGAGTTATATTGTCACACACATTGGCTCTTTGAATAATATTTCTACACACATTGGTTCTTCAAATTATATATTCTCGTAATTTTTTTAAAAAGGTGATCATTCTTTGTTTAATTTACAAAAGAAAACTTTTATTTCCTTATAATAAGATTATAAGTTCATAGTTGGAATAAATTCTCATATATATGAATTATTTACTTTCTTCCAACGTAGAATGTTATACTCATAACGTTTTTGGAAAAATAACTATTATATTTATAATTTTGGCTATATGGACACCTCATTAAAACATTACCGAGCCACTTAGATGAAAAAGCATGCCACCAGTCAAATATACAAGTGAAAAATAACATGCTCCTAAGTGTTTAAAGAATTACTCACAATACAATCGTAAATGTTCAATATTCCAAGGGTGTTGTAAAAATATTTCCTCATTAGGTCGGATGCGATATGTCTCTAGCTTGACCTTCTAGACCATTGAATATGCTCCTTCCCAATTCAGAACCATCTTACCCAATATTTTATATTTTGTATGTAAAAAAAACATTGATCAAATCTTTATCACCTACTTTGAAGTCCTTTCGTTTCACCCTCGAATTATAACGACTACGCACTAAAATTTGATAATGTATTAAATTCAAATGTGCTCTAACCATTTTTCCTCAATTAAATCAAGCTTAGTCCGTCTAGCCTCCTCGTTAACGTCCTTGGAATAGTTAAGTACCTGTAAGATGGAAGTTTTGATTCCGCCATCCTTACCGCATCCATCCCAAATACCAAAGAACAATGGGTTTCTTGAGTTGCAGTTCGAGTTGTTATTCTATAGCCCCATAACACCTCTTGGATAAAATTAGGCTTTTTAGCTCCAGCTGTCATATGTTTCTTAAGACAATCCAAAATATTTATATTAGTAACCTCTACTTGACATTTATTTTGTGGGTAAAATGGTGTTGAAAAGCACAGTGTGATTCCCCTCGAATCACAAAAAAATGTCATCTCTCTGTTATTAAACTATGGCCCATTGTTTGTAGAATTTTCCGAGGAAGCCCAAATCTACAATACATATTAGACACGGTGAATCTAATTACATCTTTAGCTCTTGTTCTTGATAAAGGTTCGGCTTCCGCCAATTTTGAAAAGTAATCCACTACAACTATAATTTTTTTTCATCCTCCCATAGTCATAGGCGATAGACCCACCAAATCCAAACCCTCTTTTTTCAAAAGAAATATCTTTGAAAATTGATGTTAGGGGTTCAATTGGTTTATGAATGGAATTTACAAATCTTTGATAAGTGTCACAGCTTCGAACTAGATTCTTAGCATCACTTATTACCGAAGGCCAATAATATCATGCCAACAAAACTATTCTTGTTAAAGCCTTAAATCAAGAATGAGTTGAGCCTTCCTTACCATGTAGTTCAGATAAAATTATTTGAGATTCATTTTCCTCAAACATATTAACAATGGTCGACGCAAAGATATTTTGTACAAAACTCCATCTAACATTGTGTACCCATACGCTCTAAATGTCAACTAGTGAGATAATTATTTTATCAAAGGGAAATGTACATGTAAGTATAAACTCTCATAGATTGAATCTCCACTCTCTCTGGTCTTCTTCGGTAACCACATATACTTCATCAAAATATTTGGGTTTCTCGGATGTCATTAGGATTGATGGACTCTATTTTAACAAAACCCAAGGATACTTCTCAGAATAAGAAATAGTTGCCAAAGAATTCGCAACAATATTTTCCCCTCGACTAATGTGTTTAATTGATATTTCATCAAACACGACAGCCAACCACAACAAGTCGCGCAAATACTTGATAAGTTGATCTTTCTTAGCCTTAGAGATTCCTAACACGTAATTTTCTACAAGTTGGGAATCCGTTTGTACACAAACTTTCTTAGCTCCACAAATACTTGCAAGCCTTAATCCAGCTAAGGTTGCCTTATATTCTTATTCGTTATTTTATGCAGTAAAATCAAACTGAATGGCTTGGAACTGAACCATAGTTGCAGCATTTTTGAGGCCAAAAGGTATAACCAGATAACAATCCAGTCATTTATCAATAATAAAAGTAGTACTTTCTTGATCCTTATGATTCATCTGAATTTGATTATACTCCGTAAATGCATCCATGAAAGAAAGAAGCTTATTTCCTGATGTTGAACCCACAAGTTGATTAATCATTGGTACACGAAACGGATCCTTCGAACATGCTCTATTTAGATCGGTAAAATTAATACACATTCTTAATTTCTCGTTCTTCTTTTTTACAAGCACATGATTTCTAGTCCATAATGGATAATGCACTTATAGGATACGTCATACCTTAGATAACCAATCCACTTCTCCCACGACTGCCTCATACTTTTTTACTCAAAAAATCTTCCTCTTTTGAATGATATGTCTAATTTTTTGTTAATGCCCAAGCTATGGTATATCACCTCGGGACGAACCCTGATAACATCTTTGATTTTCCAAGCGAAAACCTCTAAATTGTTGAGCAAGTACCACAATAATTGATAATATAATGTAAGAGACAACAACATCCTTACTGGTAAAAAATTTCCATTAGAAAACACATATACTTCCATATTCTCATCCACAACTAACCCCGAGATCTCTCTTGGATCATCCACCCTGTCAACAACCGAAGAAGATCTCCCTAACTGTTATTCTGCTATTTTGTCAATAGACACTATTTTTGGCGTGCAAAAAATAGTCCTAACAAGACTTAAACGTTTTTTCTTGAATGGACTACGTCCTAACAAAATTTTACCTTTAAATATTCCAATAACTTGTCTAGTTACCCCAGTATATCCAACCAGGGTGTATTCATATCAAAGAATTACAGGTGGATTATGCATCTTCTCATATGTTGACATAAAAGACATATTTGCATAACTGCCAGTGTCGATGAGTATTTCACATCTCAGTACATGTTATCCCCACACTCATCACTAATATGTCTTCATGAGGACCAACTATTACTCTTAAATTATCTTCATAAAATAAGATGAAAGGTGTAACATTCCTCCAATAAAGATGAATAAACATGATTCCTTCAAACTGAGTTTGTAAACTTACGACATCTTTTTTTTTAGAACTGTTTGTGTTCTCACCCATAGTATCTCCTCCATAAACTGCCAAAGATTAAAAGTGTTCATATAAGCTTCGAACTCTTGTACCACTAGTTCATTCACTATTAGCACTATCACTCAATATGGATCTCGATCCAAGTATTCCGAAGACACATGGATGTCCTGCTTAGATTCAACGATCATTAAAATATTTTCCTGTTTCGAATAATAATTTATAACATGATGCACAAGTGCACTAGTGCTCAGATTATTTTGACAACTACTCTGTCCTTTAACAAAAGTTGACAAGTTACCATTGTCTATCAAAATTTGAATTTCTTTCTTCAAATCATGTATTTAGCTGTATCATGCCACACATAATTTTGGTACTTACAAAACTTGTTGTTCTTCTCCTTATTTGGTCTACTTATCGGTGGTGGTTTCAAAAATTAACATGGTTCTTAGCTCTTTCAAAAAATATTGCCACATTTGCATTCAAATCTGCAAAATACTATGGCATTAACTGCTAATTCGACTTGACCCGAGGTGGTTGATAGTTAGAATGCTGGGATGATCCTGACGGAGGAGATAGATTAGTAGATATCTTTGGTCGTGATGGCCCTAGAGAATTCGAATTAATTCATTGATAAACTGGACTAGTAGGAATGTTACTTTACCCTAAGTTCTTCTGAGATGAACTAGATCTGGTCCAAACCCTTGTTAATTCGTCCACTTTGATATGCTCCTCTACGTGAGCCATTAAAGCCCCCAAAGTTAATTTCCTTCTCCTTGTAGTTTCATTTTCTGAATATCCAGGAAGCAGCCATTTTTTGGAAATATGCACATGCTACATGCTCGTCACAGTCGTTTAACTGCATCTTAGTTAACACAAAGTGCCTAGTATAGTCTTTTAATTTTTCTCCAACAGCCTGTTTGCATTGATTTATAATATCACCATTAGTTTACTTTTTTCTCCCCACAAACTGCCTTCGGAAAGTTTTTTAGAAAGCTCCAAAGTTGGTTATTAAACACCTCATAATTTTGTTGTATCACTTTAAAATTGTGCCCTTAAAACTTTTTGAAAACTCTCTACATACTAACTTATCATCATCCTCAAAATTCATCATATAATTCTTAAATTGTTCAATATGGTCATCAGGAGCTTGCGTGCCATCAAATTTCTTAACCTTAGTAATGTCAAAACATATTAGAAAAGGTATTGGCCTTATTTCATACGACAAATGAGAAGTTATTCAATCTACTCCTTGCATGTATTAGTTAGTCCTATTTTCACTTCCCATGATTACATACAAGTCTTGATTCGTATGATTGATGTATTGGTTAGTTGTATTATATTCGAAGATCGGATCTCCGAAAAGTGAAAGGAATTATGACTCACGTATGTTCTTTAGTATTTTTTTTCTACGTGAAACAAATTAGTTTCTTGGAATTTAATCAAGGGTATGAATACCCTTAAATTTTGAACATGTATTAACAATTGGCATCACACTTATTTTATGGTTCCTTTTTGTGTAAGAATGAAAACTATCAAATTGAGTCTCCCAAAATCTTAATGTTTTTCAATGATTGCAATTTGAGAGAAAAACATTTTGTTCTTGATTTCTGATTTTGAAACCTATGTATGATTATATAGTAAGAGAATGTATAATCACACGTTTAAGGCTTGATGGTGCAATTGAGGGCATGCAAATTTATATATGTTATTATATATTTAAAGTACATGTTCGATTTTGAGAAAATTTAGGACGAACCCTAATTCAGAATTTATTTGGGGGTTTTAGATAATCCAAATCGAAGAGGTTCGTCGAGATCAAGGGTATGATCATTAGAGAGAATCTTCTTTAAAGTCAGTTCACTTAGGAACTTAAAGTTCACCAAACTAAAGTGTTCTTCTTCTTGGTGCAGTGTTCCCACCGCGACCACTTCTGATATGATCGCGATGAACATGTATAATAAGTATATATTATTTGTTTTTTTTCTTCTTGTTTCGTATGTGGCAGTTGCACGATTTCTCATATAGAGGTACAACTAACGAATTTTGAATTTTTGAAAGTCATGTGTATGCATATATGTCTATTTATAACAGGTTCAGTCCAACCATATGAGCAATGAATAGCCATATAAAATAATTTAAAACACATAATGAAATATTTTTTATATAGTTGTAAATTTATCACCAAAATTCAGAAATTTTAGTGCTTCAATTCTTCAAAAAAGAAATTCAAATGGTTGAATATGGAATTGATGCAAATCAATAAATTCATTTAATGATAAAAGAAGTGGTAAAATTTAAAATTTACAATAATTCTAATTCTAATTAAATAGTCAAGTTTCAGACCTAAAATTTGAAAAAAAAATCAATCCCTAATTTAGAACAATAGTGGGATTTTGGATTATGGATATTCACATCGAGTGTGTAAAAACCAGCCTGCTTGACTAACTTTAGAAAGCCATATCTTTGCACTCAGTTATCCAATTTAGGTAATTGTTTTTTTCGTTTACCTAAAATTCAGAGATTTATATGATAATTCAGCTAGAACTTTGAAGAACCAAATAGTACAATCTTAAAAATTCAAAATTGACCAATTAATCAAATTCAAAATTATAATTGTTTAAATAAAATATATTAATTAATAAGGATAATTTATATTGAACCAAATATGACACCTTAAGTAATGATGAAGACTGATTTATCCGAAGGGCGAATCAAACAAATGGATTATGGAACCAAAGTTTATTTATGTGTACTAACTGATTAGAGGTATTTAACATAATAATGAGTTTGGGTTACTAAAATGGACCAATAGACCATATAAGCACATTAGTTCAATTGGACCCATTTTGGCTATATATAAGCCTTCACAGAATGTAATGAAGAGGATGGAAAATTTACTACACACTTAACCTGTTAGAGCATCTCTCTTTAAAAACTTTTCTAAGAACCTCAATTCTCTCACTGCAACTCACACAAAAATTAAACTAGTTTTTCAGTTATTATGTAAGTGCGCTTCAAAAATAAATGACGTGATCAAGTAACTATAGTATATATTTTAATTTATATTCAACCATTAGGGATCCTTGACCTTTATTTAGTAGATATATTAAAATCGTCAAAATTAAGTGATGATAAAACTTATTTACACGTAGTGGTGATTTACCGTTGTCTTGCATCCCTTAGAGATCTTCGATTTCATTCAATGGATACATTACATTTCCAAAATTGTGTGATGGTAAAACATCTTTACATACAATGGTGATTAATGTGAGTAATTTTAAAATGAATTAATTATATAACACTCTAGCGCCTACCGTCTCTACTAAGGATTGTAGTTAATAAAATTTTCAATGATCTTATCAACACTCATGTATCATGAAGCTGAATAAATTGAAATACTAGGACAATGAATACATCTTTATAAATACTGATGATATCCATACTTATGTATCATACATCAAAATAAATTGAAATACTAGGACAGTGAATATATCTTTATAAAAATTATTCAAGTCACATCTCTAAAAGTAGACAATCTAGCTGATAATATGATTCATGTGCCCTTAAGTATTCTGACTATTCATATATGTCATGGATACATCAAAGGAGAATAGATCAAATAAACAAGAGAATGTGCAAACATAACAATAAAACGTTTTGAACAAAATTAGATAGTTATCAAGAAGACAATTATATTCATGGATAACTATACATGAGATACTTCGTTCATATATATATATATATATATATATCTGTTTGGTCATATTGTGCATACATTTTTATATAGATTGAGTTCATTAAAAAGTTCAAATAGTTTGTCATATTATCCATGGTGGTTTCCACTCAAGGGAGGTATCACAATTTAGTGAACAATATCAAGATCTGATATTTAGTTTATACAATTAAGATGTCTAATAGTTTTTATTAACCGAATTTTTGGAGGTAATCAGTAAAAAATAGTATAATAAACCTTAAGCATAATGAAAGTATTATTTAATTTTTTTTGTACATTTAAGGATGTCTAGTCAAGCAAAGCCTTATAGGCCTAACATTGGGAACTGAATTCTGATACGATAATATTACCTCCATTTCGAACAAATTCTATAATATAAAGTTACTTAAATACCCACTACCCAATTTTATATATGAAACAATTAATATTTTTTGAGGATATTTACTTTAGGGGGAAATATTCAGTGAACAACCTTGATATTGGAGAAATAAAAAAAATGACTTGTTTAGATTCAAAAAATAATAATTTGATCATTTTACTTCGATCATCTTTTCATTCCCATCTAGGAAAATATTTAAATTCTCATTAAGATTAACAAGACGTAGTTGTTCTTAAAGGACAAACTCAACATCATTAAAAATATGTAAAGATAAGTTAGTACAAAAACTTCTAGTTTCAACTCATATAATATCATAAATAATTCCATAAGAAACTTAATATTCCTTATGATCAATAGAAGAATCCAGTTACATCATTTGTGACATCATATATATTTCTACAAGAACATTAAGATCCTTTAAAATGCAACAAAATTAGGGATGACAATGGGTCGTCCGCGGGCCGGGTTCGTACCGGCCCGCTTGATCCCGTTTTTTTTACACTTGAACCCGAACCCAGCCTGACCCGACCCGCTCCCGGGCTCATATTCTCAAACCCGAACCCGTCCGCTAATGTCCGCCGGTCAAACCGGTCCGACCCGCGGACATTAATTTTAATATTTTTTAAATATTTTTTTAATTTATTTTAAATATATTAATTTATTTTTTAAATATATTATTATTTATTATATATAGAAATATTATTTTTATATATTTGTTATGATTTTCAGGCCGGAACGGGCCGGACAAATTTGAAACCCGAACCCGGCCCGTTCTAAGTTCGGGCCGGGTCGGGCCGGACAACACTCTAATTACCATCCCTAAACAAAATATTATAGTTTTAATTATGCATGAACATTGAAATCTTCCATAATAAAATAAAATAATCCAAGTTTTAGCTTCCGTAACACTATGAAGAGTTCTATAAGAACATTTTAAATATTATAATGTAAAAGGAAAATTCAGTTTAAGCTTTCATAAGATCACATTCAGATTTTCAATGTTTATGTAGACTGTTATAACAAGAAAGAAAATTAGTGTAAGTGAATTCAGTTAAGATATCCAGAAGTCCTTACACCAATTAGGTTTCATTTAATATGAGAAGATTTACCTTTTAAGATCATATTTAATAAAAAAAATTAAAAGAGTCATTTAAAATAATCATTGCACGTTTTGCACACTTTAGAAATTAAGCTTCATTATATGAGTATTAAGATCAAGTCTTCCTGAATGGTAACTGATGTAGTTGCACAAGCCCATGACTATATGGCCCTTTTGGACAAACGGAAACAGGCTTTATTTGGGGCCCAGATATCAGAATTAGGCGATGCGACCACTCAAATCGAACGCGTCGAGAAGCCCAACAATTTTCGAAAGCATCACAAAGTGATGAAGTCCAGTCCCTAAATTTAGTCGTTTAAACCCTCGTTTTGCTGTTTTAGTAAATTTTCTGCATTTTCCTATTTTATTTAGATTTTATTAAAATACTTAACCAGCTCCAATCGCTTTGAAATTGGACTGGGCTTTATTTTATTGCATAAGAAAAAAAGATGTAATTTTGGGCTAGGGTTTCGAGCACTTCTATAAAAGGCTCTCAAACACTAGTTTTGCCTCAGACTTTTTTGAATACAATTTTGATTTTCTTTAAAGTCTCCCTTAATCTAACCTAGGGTTAGAACTATCCAACAGTTCTTTTTGTCTTCTTCCTCTTGATTTCTACAGCCGACGATTGTGTTTCAAAACCAGTCGCCACCATATTGGTATCAGATTCAGAGTTCCTACGGCGTGGGTAACGACGGTATGCCGCCAAAGCGATCTTTTCGGGGGAAGTCCACTATTCCGATCACTGAATCGATCGACCGTGATGAATTCGGTCAATTCCAATCCCAGGTTGGTGAACAGATGCACTCGTTGGGAAATCAGTTGAGAGACGTACAAGAAGCACTACACAGGCTGTTGAACAACCAAACCAACGGCTTTCGAGCTCCAGGTTCGAGCAACCAGCCGTCGGGATCTGAGAGAGAGATCGGCCGCGAGCAGAATCCGTTTGCTCCTCGGCGAGAACAAGTTAGGGGTCAATACTCACCACAAGACTGCCGTGACCAAGTCTTTGAGCAGCCGCCACCGAGAGATTCTGATCTGAACGCCAACAACCGGTGGGAATCTGGATTCAGATTGGAGATCCCAGAGTTCCAAGGGGGTCTTGCACCAGAGGAGTTTTTAGATTGGATCGCCTCAGTTGAAGAAGTTCTTGATTTCAAGGAGGTTCCGGATGCAAAGCGGGTACAGTTGGCTGCAACTAAGTTCCGAGGCCGAGCTGCATCCTGGTGGCAACAGCTCAAGCAGACCAGATCAAGGCACGGTAAGACAAAAATAACAACTTGGGCTAAGTTTGTGAAGCACATGAGGGCTGCGTTTTTGCCTTACAACTATAACCGCATAATGTATCAGCAGTTCCAAAACCTTAAACAAGGGTCAAAGACTGTTGACGAGTACACTAACGATTTTTTCACGCTACAAAACCGTGTATATATTACTGATTCAGCAGATCAGCTAGTCTCTCGCTATATAGGGGGGATGAGACAACAGTTTCAGGACCAGCTGAATATGTTCGACCCTGTGAATGTGTCTGAAGCACATCAGCGCGCACTGCATCTGGAGAAAGCCCTTTCACGAAGGCCTTATGGAGGAGACACTGCCAGACCAAATCCATTGACATTCCCCAAAAGGACGGTTCCAAGCCCTAACCCAGGAGTGCCAACTGCTTCTCCTATGCGCACAGGTGCTAATTTGCAGGACCCTAGTCGCACAGTTACTTCCTCACAGGTCCGGTGCTACCATTGTCATGAACTAGGGCACGTTGCTTTACAGTGTCCCAATTTACGACAACAACCACAACACCCGAGGGGTCTGTTCGCTGACACTGCTGATTTTTCCCTGGAGGGCGAGCCGCGGTTTGATGAAGAACCAGAGGATGTTGTTGATGAGGTTCCAGAGGACCAGGTTACAGGAGGAGATATTGGTCAGGCATTGGTTCTAAGGCGTATCTGCTTGACGCCGAAAGCCAAAAGTGATGGGGATGATTGGCTACGGAATAATATTTTCCAATCGACTTGTACTATTGGGGGAAAGGTATGCAAATTCGTTATTGATTCAGGGAGCTGCGAAAATGTTATCTCTGAAGAAGTTGTCCAGAAACTGGCCCTGAAAACAGAAGACCACCCAAACCCCTACAAGCTTGCTTGGTTAAAGAAAGGTAGTGAGGTAAGTATCTCTAGAAGATGTCTGGTATCTTTCTCTGTTGGTAACTATAGGGATAAAGCTTGGTGCGATGTCATTGGGATGGATGCGTGTCACTTGTTGCTAGGCCGACCCTGGCAATATGACAGAAGTGTCACATATGATGGTAGGAGGAACCGCTACAGTTTTATATGGAATAATGTCAGGTTCATATTAACACCAACTAGAGAGGTTTCTCCAAAACCTGCCCTTGCAGTATCAAAGGAGTCGGGTAAGAACTTTCTAGCTCAAAAGGCGTTTATAGAACATGCTCATGAAACAGGGATTGTCTATCTTTTGATGGTTAAAGAATTTAGTACTGATCCATTTGCTGGTATACCTGAGCGAGTTCGGCCGCTTTTAGCAGAATTCTCTGTTGTCTTTCCCGATACTTTACCTACAGGTCTTCCTCCATTGAGAGATATCCAACACCAGATTGACCTTGTACCGGGTGCTAGTCTACCAAACAGACCGCATTATCGGATGAGCCCAAAAGAGCATGAAGAGCTCCGCAGACAGGTGGAGGAATTGTTAACGAAAGGCCACATCCGGGAGAGTCTTAGTCCTTGTGCGGTTCCTGCACTATTAACACCAAAGAAGGATGGCTCAATGAGAATGTGTGTGGATAGCCGGGCTATCAACAAAATTACAGTCAGGTATCGGTTTCCTATTCCTCGCCTTGATGATTTACTGGATCAATTGAATGGTGCTACTGTGTTTACGAAGCTGGATTTGAAGAGCGGATACCACCAGATTCGTATTCGTATGGGGGATGAGTGGAAAACAGCCTTCAAGACCCGAGAAGGTCTGTTTGAATGGATGGTAATGCCATTCGGTCTTTCTAACGCTCCTAGCACGTTCATGCGGGTTATGAACCAGGTATTTCGCCCATTCATCGGAAAATTTCTTGTTGTGTACTTTGATGATATTCTTATTTATAGTACCACGGAAGAGCTGCATCTCCAGCACTTACGCGAGGTGTTGGTTGTTTTGAGGCGAGAGAAGTTTTATGGAGGACTCGATAAGTGTTGTTTTATGACAGATTCGGTCGTCTTCCTAGGGTATGTTGTGTCAAAAGATGGGCTTTCAGTGGATCAGTCGAAAGTAGAAGCCGTGCGAGACTGGCCTATTCCTACTTCCATCACTGAAGTCCGCTCTTTTCACGGATTGGTCTCTTTTTACAGACGGTTCATACATAACTTCAGCACTGTTATGGCTCCAATTACAGAGTGTATGAAGGGCAAGACATTCTGCTGGACCCCTGAAGCAGCTAAAGCGTTTGAGATAATCAAGGTAAGACTGACCACTGCACCGATTCTGGTTTTACCTGACTTTTCTACAGGATTTGAACTACATTGTGATGCGTCCGGATTGGGCATTGGCGCCGTACTCAGCCAACGAGGTCGTCCTGTAGCATACTTCAGCGAAAAGTTAAGTGGAGCTAAACTTAACTACAGCACCTATGACAAGGAGTTCTATGCAGTTGTACGAGCTTTGAAGCACTGGAGTTCCTACTTGGCCTACAATGACTTTGTCCTGTACACCGATCATGATGCCTTAAAACATCTGCAGAGTCAGGAGAAACTCTCTTCCCGCCATGCACGTTGGGCATCATTTACGCAACAATTTACCTTTTCCATTAAGCATACTTCGGGGACAGTTAACCGCGTAGCTGACGCATTGAGCCGACGCAGTATGATGATTCGTATGGAAGGAGAAGTTGTGGGATTCGAGATGATGAAGGATCTACTAGCTATCGATCCATATTTTGGTCCTATTATAGAGGACGTCAGCGCAGGTGTGAGAAAAGATTTTGCAGTGAGCAACGGTTACCTCTTTAAAGGTAATTTACTTTGTGTTCCTGAGGGCAGTTTGAGATTACTGATTGTACAGGAGAGACATAACGAGGGGCATGGGGGTAGAGATCAAACCCTTCACTCTGTATCCAGTCAGTTCTTCTGGCCGCATTTGAGGCGAGATGTTATCCGTTTTGTAGCTGGTTGTCGGGTTTGCCAGGTGGCAAAAGGTACATCCTCCAACGCAGGTCTATACCTACCACTCCCAATACCGGAAGGACCATGGCGAAGCGTCAGCATGGATTTCATCTCTGGGCTGCCAAGAACACAGAGAGGTAACGATTCTATTTTTGTAGTGGTTGACAGGTTTTCTAAGATGGGCCACTTCATTGCCTGCAAGAAAACCACAGATGCTGTGAATGTTGCTAATTTATACTTTCGTGAGGTCTACCGCTTACATGGTCTACCCTTGAATATCGTTTCTGATCGCGATGCGCGGTTTGTGGGGCATTTTTGGAGGAGTTTGTGGCGCCTCACAAACACGAAGCTGAGTTTTAGCAGCGCATATCACCCGCAGACAGATGGCCAAACCGAGGTAACTAATCGAACGTTAGGCAACATGTTACGCACAGAGGTCTCTGGGAACTTGAAAGCATGGGATTCTCGTCTTTATCATGTTGAGTTCGCCTACAACAGGCACCACAAGCGTAGTACTGGGTATAGTCCCTTCATGGTAGTCTATGGTTATAACCCACGGGGTCCTATGGACTTAGCTTTCCCAACGCTTGATAAGGTCCCAGCTAAGGTTGAGAACGCCATTGCTGATCTATGGGAGATCCATGCGAACACCCGCAAACACTTGGAGGAAACAACACAGAAGTACAAGATTGCCGCAGATAAGAAGCGCCGCCTGGTGGAGTTTGCAGTGGGAGACTTTGTATGGGCTGTTTTGACCAGGGATCGCTATCCTGCACACGAGTACAACAAGTTGGCTGCAAGGAAGGTGGGTCCGTTTGAAATCATTGAAAAGATTAATCCCAATGCATACAGGTTGAAACTACCAAGCCACATGAAGACCCATAACGTTTTCAACGTGAAGCACCTGGTGCCATTTACCGCTGCTGCTGAGGATGATGAAGCTGAGAATTCGTGGGCGAATTCTTCCGAAGAAGGGGAGGATGATGTAGTTGCACAAGCCCATGACTATATGGCCCTTTTGGACAAACGGAAACAGGCTTTATTTGGGGCCCAGATATCAGAATTAGGCGATGCGACCACTCAAATCGAACGCGTCGAGAAGCCCAACAATTTTCGAAAGCATCACAAAGTGATGAAGTCCAGTCCCTAAATTTAGTCGTTTAAACCCTCGTTTTGCTGTTTTAGTAAATTTTCTGCATTTTCCTATTTTATTTAGATTTTATTAAAATACTTAACCAGCTCCAATCGCTTTGAAATTGGACTGGGCTTTATTTTATTGCATAAGAAAAAAAGATGTAATTTTGGGCTAGGGTTTCGAGCACTTCTATAAAAGGCTCTCAAACACTAGTTTTGCCTCAGACTTTTTTGAATACAATTTTGATTTTCTTTAAAGTCTCCCTTAATCTAACCTAGGGTTAGAACTATCCAACAGTTCTTTTTGTCTTCTTCCTCTTGATTTCTACAGCCGACGATTGTGTTTCAAAACCAGTCGCCACCAGTAACATTAAGAAAAGTTGATATATATATATATAAACTTAATAACTTCAGTAATTGAGAATGATGACTTGTAAAAGTGAAATAGTCCACAAGAAGATCAATACGTTTGTAACAATCATATTCATATATAATATAGTCAACAATGTGTAATAATTATAAATTTATATATGATATTAAGTTTAACTACCTCACCAATAATAATGTGCCAAAGTTGTAATCATTTTTAGTCTTGAGATTAACTTAGTAAATTATTATAAATTTTATTAAGTAAGTGAGAGTGCATTCAGATTTGGAGTTACTTGTTGTATTAATTGTCATAAGTTAAAGTTACATATTTCATACTATCAAAAAATTTATGTTAATTATATTAAGTCTAAAATTTATAAGTAAGATCCCTTATGTATTAAGGGATCAAGAATATTCAAGATACTCTTGATAATTATTTGTGTTTATCTTAAAAGACATGCATTAATAGCATGCTAAACAATTATTGTATGAAAACAATAAACCTCTAATTTTATTTAGTTGATTTGAGATAAATTATTTAAGTCAAACATCATAAGACTAATTTGAAATTTACAAGGTACAAAATATTTCATATGTTTTTACAATTGAAATATTGATGTATGCCCATGGTAAATTTAAGATAAGGTATGAAATTCATTAAAGATAATTTAAGTAAATACTTAAGTGATTCTACGGATGTACCATTGTACATATGATATAGACCATCAAATATTAAGTATCTAACATCATATGATGACATAACATAAGTAAGACAATTAACGAGATCATTTAAGTGCATAAATTTATAGGTTAAATTGATGTTAAATATTTCATTAAGATTTAGACGTGTATATTTTATGAGAATCAAATGTGTAACACACTTAATAACATTCAATAAAGAAAATACATTTAGTTCTTTATATTCAATGAAATAAAGATGGAGAAAATTAAACAAACTCATTTAATTCAGTTGAGATTACAATTAAAGTAGAAATATCTATCTTGCTATTTTCCATATCCCTTTACTAATATTTCAACGCCTAAAGTTTTTCATGAATACAACGTTCATGAAGATGTTCTTAGTCTAGAACATATTCAGATTCACTAGAAATATTGTTTTGATTTCAATAAAGTTTTGTTGTTTCAGTTCAGAATTGAATTCAAATCTATTTTCAGTATTTCATATTGTATTATTAATGTATGCATACACTTAGGTTATCAATAATAAAATGATTTAGTTTTTAGTAATTCATATTGAAGTTTTATCAATGATACAATGATTCAATTTTCAGTTTTTGCTCTCATTTTAAGTGATCTCAATTTAGTAAAGTTGGACCGGTTGAAATTTGACACATGTTGCTTACATGATAGTGTAATACTTTCATGCTACACTCCATGAGAGGGCATGGTTCACGAAGGCGGCAGTTAACAATGTGATTTATTGTATAATAATTACGCATCATAAGACGTGGTGGAACTATTTAGGTCACTGGCTATCTATTGACATGAATAGACATTCACCTATTATTCGTGAAAAACAACGCTATATAGTGTACATTTCATTACATATGAATGATCAAAGTAGGAGATTGTAAGTCTCAAACTATAATGTTCCATCATGTGTAAGTTAGGGTATACATGCATGTTGTTATAAATCAAATTAGATGGTTAAATTAATCATTAATGAAATACTATATTTACAAATAATAATTATATTAAAATTATAATTTAGTGTAATGAATTAATAATATGTATATACCGGTTGGAGGATAGTTTATCTAGAGATAATGTCCTTTAACCTAATAATTCAGTACGGGGCTTTAGAAGCTCAATAAAGGTTATACTCCCTTGTAGCGGTGAGTCCACCAGAATGTTGCTAGTATAGAAAGTCAAGAGAGTGATTTAGATAATAAATAATGATAAATAATTCAAGAGGAAATAATTAAAGGGCTATAAGAGGATTATATTCTTTTAATATAAATAGTAAAATCTAAACCCTAATTCAGAACGTGAAGTCTGTGCCGTTTCTGAACTCTGTCTTTCTCTCTCTTTTATCTCTCTTTCACATACAGACCTTTGATTCTACTCCTTCAAAAATATATTGTAGTGTTCCACTTAAATGAACTCTTTAAGACCTTTCAAAAAGTAAAAAACATTATGGATTATGGTATGTTCTTTAATATATTTTATTTTTATTTCAACATGAAAAGAATTAGTTTCCTAGAATTTAATCAAAAGTATAGATACCCTTGAATATAGATATGTATTAAAATTACTAAATTTTAATAAATTTTCATATTATTCTTTAATATGAGTGATAAAACTTAAGTAACTATGAATCTTATGTCCAATCACAAACAAAATACACTCACTTTCCTTTAGATGTATCTTAATTTTAATATGTCATACATGTGTATCTATAAACATTAACGGTTCATACCATAATATTAGTTTATCTGATCAATTGAGATAATAAGAAAGTATTCGTTGGACAAACTTAATTGAAGCACCTAGTATCCACCTATATTTTCATCATTTTTATGGTTATGGATTAACAAACTATTATGGATAGCTTTCCTCCATAATATAAACATAAATCAAATAATTTATCTCATATTTTTTATGATATATTATATTTTTTATTGAATTTTAATCTACGACTGTTCCTTTGATTATGATTTTTTTATAGTTTTTATTCCTTTAAAATGTTTGATGAAGGTCCATCGACTTGTCAATTTTGATAAATTTAGTGATTAAATTTTAAAATATCACATGAGCGTCTTTCGACTATGGTAAAACGTCCGGTGAACATCCATCGACCATGAAAAAATTAATAAACTTATTCCTTGATTTCGCAGACTTAAGTGATTAAATTTATCAAAAACTCCACAGCCGAAGGAATTTAAAAAAAAAATTGAAATAAAAAACTAAAAATAAATCGTCTTAGTCGAAAAATATTCACCGAATATTTTAAAATAAATAAATAAATTATAAAAAAACATCAACTCAAAAAATCGGGTTTTAATATTTTTGTTGTATAAATTTCAGCATAACTTATCATTTTTGTTTCGAAATATTTATAATATTATTAATTGTCTATATTTTAGAACAACAAGTCTATGAACCTCATCCTTATGGTTATATTAATTTTTGTTTTATGCTCATCAGAGACTTAGCACATTGATTACATTATATAATATAGTCACGAGGATCTTCCAACGTTATATTTTTATGTTAGTATATTTTTTTTGTCTTCTATTAACTTTGCAAGGGATATGTCGCTGATTCCAAATTAAAAGTCACTATTGTTTTTGGTTCTTTTAAAATTTATTGTATGAATCTTCCAAATCTAATTAGTAGTATTTCAAAACTATATTTAAATATTTCTATAATTGTTTGAACATTTATTGAGAGATAAATTAAATACACTAAATAATTTTTAAATTTAAATTTTAGATATAAGTGTAATATTTGTTTTATACGTGGAATTATCGATGGTTTGTCAAAAAAACTGTTTTTAATAAAAAAAACAATTTGTAATAACTATTATATTGTATAGTTTTATGAATGCTAATTTTATACAATATCAATATATGGTATTATTCAATGGGGTATATAAATAATCTAAGAGCAATGTTTAACGAAACTGTTATTGGATAAATTTAATACACATACTTCTTATTTTTATGATGTAAATGTGCTTCATCCGATATAAACAAATTTAAATTACATAGTACTAAAACACTTATAAAAACAATAGAAATACATGGTTATTTAAGTCTTAATATACTTTTAATTAGATATAACTGGTATACTAAATGTATATGTAGTCATTATCATAAAATATTATAAAAATATAATTAATCGGACTAGTTATTTCAATAATTGTTTGTGCATTGGACCTATATGTGAAAAATGCGTTATGAATTTGCAAGTGTGGTAACCCGGTTGAATTTGGATATTATAAAGGATTTTATCCAAATCTAAACATTTGAGTCTGAACTAATAAATGAGGGAGTAAATTGATAAATTCAGTTTACTGGGTTGTGGTCTCCGATTAATTAACAATATATGTTAATGAGCTTTTACAACTCAGGGTTTCAAGGTGTAATCATCCATATAAGAATTACTTAGGGTTTGTATTCCTTCTACAAAACCTAAACAAACATATAGTCGCCGTCTTTGTGATTGGAAGCCCTAACACCCTTTTGCATGTATCTCTAAAGCATGTCTTGAAGTTCATTGAAGAATTGTAAAATATCAAAGACCGGATAATAGATAGCAATATGAGGCGACAAAAGTGTAAGTCTTTTTTTTCAATAGTAAAATCATAAGAAGGTTTATAATTTTCCCGTGTATTTAATGAATTGTTTGATGTAATTGTTTCGATTTATCAACTAGTATCAGATCAATGAAACCCTCTTATAATTCGTAGGAAAAACGATTGCATATCTATTATCGAATCATGCATATATTTATTACTGTAAAGAATCCATGAATTGGGATTAAATGTTTAATTAACTTGGTTATGCGTGAATTTCAGGTTTATATGAAAATCATGTTTAGAGTGATTATTCTTATTAAGAAGCATGTTTATATGTTTAATTGATTAAAGAAATTGACTGTATAATAGAATTTTCATTTTTTCGATTAATTTAGGGTTTGATTGATGGTTGGAAATATTCTCTTAAATTTACCGTCAACTAATACCTAATTTAACGAATTAATTTAAACCTATGTGGACAATGTTTCATCGAAGGCTTACCAAATGATGTTATTGTCGATCGAAGATTGTCCGATAACGTTCACTGTGGCCAGTGAACTACTAGCATTGCAGATGACACCACCGTGGCTTGCAAGATAAATTGAAACATGTTGTTTGTTTTGCGAATTACCTAGTGACACCAGCTGAAGGTTGAATTTTTTTCCGAAGCTGAACAATGTTTTTTCGAAGTTAAATAGTGTTTTTTGGAAGGTGAACAATGCTATGAACATTATTTTTGGGTAGATGGAAATTTTTTTGAATAATATATTTTGGAAGGTAAATAGTGATGAAGCAAAGAAATGTTGAAGTAGAAGGACGACAAAGAAATAGGGGAAGGGGACCACCTCACCTACTATATAAGGGAACCCCCCATTTATCTCGGAAGGTGGGCATTAAATAATATACTTTATTTTTCCAACTTTCGCTCTCTACTCTTTATCCATTTGTCACATCAAACCCTAAATCCAAGATTCTAACTTTATCCACTTTTAGCATTATCAAATAGTATTGCGAAAACACTGTTTTTTGTAAACACTATTCATTGAAAATATTATTCCTCATTTTATTTATATTTATTTCATATGATAAAGTGTTCTTATTGGTTTTTTGTACGTATTTATGAAATAAATTCCTTATATTCTTGAATTTGTAAACGGATATGCATGACTTAGGTTTCGAATTCTGGTAGGTGAATCTTAAAATTAATTTAATCGGCCTTCTGGAAGGTTAAATTATTATATTTGAGGATCATAGGCTTCGAAAGGTTCAAGGAGTTAATTTAAATTCAATGATTGTAAGTCATTTGGAAGGTTAATATTTGGATTAACCATGAACTTGAGAAAATTGAGTGTTCCTTGTGATAATTTAATTTTAAGTCGGTGAAATAAGTCATCCAGAGGGTTTCAGCTATAGTTAGGAAAACAAAATTAATCATTGTAATATTTTAGTTTTAAGTAGGTAAAATTGACCCTTCAGAAGGTTTCAATGGTACTTAGGAAAATGAAATAAGGTTTATTTTAATTTAAGTAAGTGAAATCAACCCGTCATAGGGTTTCACTCATACTTAGGAAAATTAAAATAATGATCATGATATTTTTCTCAAACTCATAAATACATGGTAATATGATTTTCCATCCGGTATCTAATATCATAATGTTTTATGTTTTATATGTGTATACCATGTTTATGCATGTTGGTTGTTATATCTCACTAATCTAAATGTGTTGTGCGTTATTTTTCTCTATTGTATGTGGGTTAAAATCCATTAGGAAATAAACCTTGCATGTTAGACGATGCATATTTCACTATATGAAAAGAAGATATGCTACTGTATTTGTATGTTCATTAATCTGACTATGCAATGATGAACCCCAAACCCTTTGCTCTTAGTTAGGAAAGTAAACTTGAGGAAACTAAAGAGTATGAAAAGTGGGAAAAGTATAATAGGTTATGTATGACCATAATGTTACAAGGAATAACAGTTGGATTTTGTGGGGCTGTCCTAACAGATGCTACCATAACTATATATTTTCTCACAAAAGTATTTTTTTGTTAAGAATGACAAAGCAGATATATCTTTTATATCCAAGTCTTTGAATGAACTTAATTTTCTTTCTGGTTTTAGACCTGTATAAATATTTTTGTCTTATGAGAAACAACAATTTTAATCTCTATTTCAATAATGTGATTGTTGGGCATGTCATTTTGATAAGGTAAGATACATTTTATTTATTAAATATGATTAATAATTAAAAAAGTTCCACGAATGGACAACGTATACCAAATAAAATTACTAAGTCCAAAAAATCCTATGAAATGTGGCACAAGAGGTTAGGTCCTATATCCAAAGCTAAGATGGACAAGATTATAGTTTAAGGTTCATTGAGCTCCATAGATTACTCCAATTTTGGTACATGTACCGAGTGTATCAAAGGTAAAGAAACCAAAACCAAAAAGGTAATGTCATATAAAGCGATCGAAGTCTTCAAATTGATACATATCAATATATGTCGACCATTTTCACAAGAAACATGAAACAAGTCGCGGTACTTCATATCATTTATAGATGACTTCTCTCGGCTCAGGTACCTCTATCTCATTCATGAGAAGTCCGAGACTCTAGACAAGTTCATTTTTAGGACCAAAGTTGAAAAGCAACTCTGTAAGAGTATTAAAAGCACTAAATCTTACCAAATTGGTGAACACTATGGTAGATATGAAAGATCGGGGGAACAAAATCGATAAAAATTAAAAAAATACATAGAAGAGTGTGTTAGAGTCCCTCAATACACAATATTGGGTTCACACCGCATGGATGATGTATATGAGAAACAGAACTGTACAATGGTTAGAAGTATGATAAGTAACTAATCTCTACCAGTATTTGTCTGAGAGAAGCTATCAAATGTACCGCTTACATATTCAACATAGTAACCACTAAGCAAACTGTTAGGACTCCATATGAGATTTTAAATGAGCGCATGCCAAATTTAAAGCATTTTCATATATGGGTGTATCAAATTGAGGGAAGAGCTTACAAACCTAAAAAAAAGAAATTAGACCGAAAAATAATTAGTTGTTTTCTCATTGGTTATTTTGAATACTCTACAGGTTTAAAGTTTATTATCCTCTAACTGGCAATATATTTGAAATGGGAACGTCAAAATTTCTAGATGATGTTGAGTTTAGGAGGAACAATAAGAAAATAAATGTTTATTTTGAGGAAGAATTTATAGAGATTTATGAAAGCTTTAACGATATTATTCATATATCAGTTGATTAGGATTTTATGTTAATCATTTCAGCCCGGTAAGAACAATTTAATACTTAGACTAGCATTGATATTCCACTTGACAGTTTTAACCAGGTTATAGTTATGGTCCAGTTAGAACAAAAGCAACATTAAGGTACTCTTATATAAAAAGATCTAAATAAAATTGTTAATGAAGATAAAAGTATATATCCTGAATAAGTGCAACAAGATGTAAATGTATCATTAAGAAGGTCTATGTGAGAAATGAATAATGTTATACATCCATATATTGTAATATATTTTCAAGAACATGATGAGTAATGTGTTGGAACTATAGATAATCCCTCATATTTGAACATTCAATAGAGAGTTTTGACTCTCGGAATGAGATTAACGCTGTAAAATAATAGTATACATCAAGCAAGACAATACGATATAAGAACTTATCCCACCATCTGAAAGAAAAAAGGAAATTGGTTGCAAGTTGGTTTACAAAACCGAACGCAATTTCGTGTGTAATATGGAAAGATAAAAATCGTGCAATTTAGTGAAAGGTTATATTCAGCCTCAAATAATTAATTTTAAAAAAACCTTCTCTCCTATATCGACGAAGGCTGCCTTTGGAACAATCATCGATTAGTTGCGCACTTTGATCTTAAGCTTAATAGTATGAATATAAAGACAACTTTTTACAATTGTAATATTATAAAAACGATCTACATGGTGCAACCGTAATACTTCGAAATAGGTAACTCAAAAATCGGATATAAATGCTTAAGGAATCCATTTTATGGGCTTAAACAAGCTTCTAGTTAGTGGTACTAGAAATTCATTAAGGTGATAATCTCTGTTGATTTTGAGGTCAACTCGCTTGAGGATTGTGTTTATTACAAGTTCAATGGAAGTGATTTCATATATTTGATATTATATGTCGATGCCATTATGGAAGTAACTCAGTCATAAAACAAAATGGCACATATTTACATATTGGAACTCAGATAGGTTGGATATCATTGGATATTCCGACTTAGTTTTTGGTGGATGCAAGGAGACACTAAAAGTCAATTCGGACAATATATTCTTACTCACTAGAGGTGTCATATCTTTGTAAATTTTAAAGCAAACACTTATTGCATCATCCACTATGATGGAAGTATTTGTTAAGTTATTTGAGACATCCAACTAGTCATTGCGGTTGTGGAATTTTGTCACTAATTTGAGAAGTATAATGGATAAAAGTTCTTATGAAGTTATACTACAAAAGTAATTCCTTAGTGGAGTACTTTATCAATAAGTAAATCTTGTCTAGGTCCAAACACCGACATAAAGCTCATATCTGTTAAAAAGAGAGTTCAGATGGGTCAGATAAGTATAAAATACATCGCTACAAAATCCATGATAGCAGATTCTTTTATAAAGACGGTTTTGCCTAAGGTTCCATGAACACACAATTAATATGTGTGTAGTTAATTTAGAGGATTGTTAATTACAATGGAAGTGTTTGTAATAAGATCTGGTGATATTTTTATTATACTATACATAAAGGTTTAACAATACATGTGCTTGGTTATATTTATTCTTTATTAGACCTCTAAAGTTAAGACTATGTAAGAGTAGATATATATAATTACAAACTATACCACTCTTAAACTGCACAACATAATTAGCCCAAACAGTTGATTAATATCGATAATGTGATTATTGTTGCATCCTATTATTTACATTATGGGAAAATGTCTTTAGTCCTTTATTATTTATTGATCATGTACGTGGTTATACAATTCGACTATTGACAATTGATTCAGGGGTCCCATTGAAGTTAAATATACTCTTGAGTAGCATATAACGGTCCATGTGAGAGATTGTTGTAATATTTATGGATCAGTACATTAAATATATATTTAGTAATTGTTATAAGGTAATCAAATAATAAAATTAATCAGATTAATTATTCTATATAATTACTTGTTATTGGACTTATAAGTGAAAAATGTGTTATGAAGTTATAAATGATGTAATTGGATTGAATATGAGTATCATGAAAGATTGATCCCAAATCTCAATACTTGAGCATATACTAATAAATCAGTGAGTAAATGGATTAATTCAATTTATTCGATTATGGTCCCCGATCACAGGGTTGTAGATGTTAATGAGCCATTATAATTTTAGGTTTCAAGTTGTAATCGCTCATATAAGAGTGACTTAGGGTTTCGTAATCCTCCAACTAAACTTAAACAAACAAATAGTCGTTGTCTTTGTGATTGGAAACCCTAACTTTTTGTTTTCATATATCTCACGAACAGTTCTTAAGTCAACTTAAGAACTATAGAATACTGAAGACTGGATAATGGATAGCAATATCAGACAAAATTGTAAGCCATTTTTCCCGTTCAATCTGTAGTAAAATCATAAAAAGGTTTATTATTTTTTCGTGCGTTTGATGAAACGGTTTATGCAATTCATTTAGTATTCATCACTTATATCTTATTTTTTGATTTTTAGGTTGAAATCTGATAATTTTGGAAGATAGATGTAAACCATCACAGTTATTTAGATTATAATTTTTTTGTTTAAAATCAAATTAAAAAAATTGTTAATTGTTAAACATAAGTTTTAAATGAAGTGACTCGAAAAAAAAAACTTAAATTCAGATGGCAAATCTCGATTTTAGATATTTCGATTATTGTAGGATTTAAATCTTATGAAAGGGTTTGACCATTATAGGATTCAGATTGGAGCAGTGGAATTCGGCCACCATAGGGTTGCGGCGTCAACATGAAATTATAGTCCCGAATGAGTTTGTCTATTTTACATGAAATAAGTCTCAGCATAAGATTAGTCTTGAAAGAAGACAAGCCTCAACGCTATTGGAAGAGATTTTGAATTGATTTTTATAAATAGAAAGCTTTGGGTGTCACCTAAAAATTACTACAAGATGATTTTTAAAAAATATTTAATAAAAAATAATGATGTCACAAAGTAAAACAAATTTGTAATAGTTAAAATGTAATTACTATTTGGTCACAACGATTTGTATAACAAATTTCTATACGAATTGTCCAAATTCGTTAATTTAAATTTGGTGTAACTATTATGAATTGTTATTGTGGGCATAATATACGTTGTTCATAGCAATACTGAAGACTTCAAAATGTCATTAAAACTTGATAATCTGTTATAAAGAGTTTGAAGAATGTTTTGAATTCAAGTAATAAAATAATTGCGAAAATGGGAGATAGAGAGGGAGACAAATGCAAAAAGAATTTCAGAGTCATCATGTTTTATGGTTTTTTTCTTGTTGAAAATGAAGCACGCGGCCCCAAATGAATGCACGAGCATTAAGTCACTCTACCGCTACGCTCAGTATCATCAAAATGGCATGAATCACATATGGTCCTTCAAATATTATTTTTTCTAACCCACCCAATTTCGATATATGCGACAACGTCACTCAATTCTTTTTTCCTTTTTTTTATTATTTTTCTTCCAACACTTTTAAATCTCGAGCATGTGATTGCGACATACATATCAGTAGTAAGGTATTTATGACTATGTATTTTTTTCAGATGAAATTTAATTTAGTGTGCGCAATAAAAATAACATTGAGAGCTAATTCTCAAAAATAATATATTTAGAGGATTTAAATATTCTTAAATTCAGTGGGTTTGAAAAAGTAATAAGCAAGTAAATAAAGTAGTAGGCAGCAATAGGCAATAGCATTAGTTGGTGGTGTTATGGGAAGACGAGAGAATTATGTAGGTAGCTTGAATTCAAGTTGGTAACAGTCTCTGTCCCTTTATCTACAAGACAATGCAGAGACTGTTACATGACATAATCTTCCAATCTTTCAACCTCAACCTTTATGGATTTTCATATTTCTTTGATTTTGACCATTCCATCTCCTCACATGTTTTTCCTTCTTTCTCCTTTCTCATGCATTTTAAACAAGCTGATTTCGATCTTTTTAATACTCCTACAGTAGGACCTAGAAATATACACTGCCTTAAACATTTTAGTATTCCGTAATCCGATTGGAATTGGATCCTTATAATTATATTTGTTATTATAGAGTAGCTTTCTTTAGAATTTAAAAATATCACGCTAACACTATCACTATCACTATCGATTAATGGTATAAAATACGTATACATATCTTTTAAATTAATTTTATTTGTGGTAATTATCCGTCAAAACCCTCTTTCTCATATCCAAAAATTCCCATATAACTAACTATCAAAATTACATTGGATATAAATAATATTTGAAAACAAAAAAATTAAAGACGATACTACCGGACATTTTTTATTTTCACTATCGAATTCTACAATGAACTCTCTTAAAATTCAAGTTTCGATCTTGCTGATTTTTTGATCAAAATATAAAAAACTCAATTTTGAAAAAAACATTAATTATTTTGCGACTACCTCTACTTAAAACAGTAAGAAGTTGTACTTCATATAATCTTATTCTTCAATTATAAGTTTGATTTTCTGTTTTTAATATAATTAGGCTTTTAAAGTGAATATATTTTGATTTTTTCGATTCCTAGCTAGTTATACTGATCATCATCTTCTTCATTTGCATGTTATTGATATGTTAGTTATTAGTTTTGCAAAAGATAATTACTAATATATATTATTATTTTTAGAGACATACATTACTCAATTCTAAATAATCTCAAAATAATTATTGCAAAATAGGGTAAAAAATCCACTTCGTAGCTTCACATCAATTTTAGGCTTCGAATTAAATGGTACAGTCCCGCATTTACAAAAAATGTCTCTCACATCTACTTTTTATGTGATCTCATATCACTTCAGGGCTTCAAATTAATTTTGTAAGTAATCCCGCATCAATTTAGTAACTATTACTATTGTTGTAGAAAAAATATGATCCTCATCCTAATGTTGTTGTGGGAAACCAATACCCTCATCCAACCTAGGAGAACATATTATTTTTTATGTTGATACAGAAAACAAGGACACCCTACCTATTGTTTTGTTGAAAAAAAAAAGGTTTCTTCTGCTATAAGTATGATCCAGGATATTCCTGCTATAGATGTTAATGTTATTGTGGAAAATAAGAAAATTTCTCCTGTTATAGATTTTAATGTTGTTGTGAAAAAAAATGAGGTTTCTCCTCCTATATAAGTGACCCGAAAGTTGTTGCTCTAGATGTTAATATTGATGTAAAAAATACGGAGGTTTCCTAAACTTATGTGAAAGAAGAGAATGTTCTTGTGGAGAAACAGATGATCTAGATTATTCAATATTGATAAAAATGTTTTAAAAAACCTATGTATTACTGAACGTGTTGGGCATGTATATTAATTTGTGTATAATCTTATTTTTTGTTGAAAACTTGTAATACTTGGTCTCACAAAAATATTTTTATCTTTGATATCACATATTATAGTATCTCCTTAAGTGGTCTCTCATGGTATAAGCTCACATAAATTTGTACTGTCTGGACTCACATGGTGTTGTCCCGCATGATTCAACCTCTCGTGATTCTAGATAATGTCCCGTATTATATTTGTCCTCGTTTTTTAGATTGGTTTTGCAAATTTGTTATTATTTAGTCTTGAATTATTAATATACAATTTGTAAATGATCCTGCCATTGTACACCGATGTATAAGAAATTAAACTTATACACTAAGTAAATTAGATCCTGCTGTTAAGGATGAGATTATCTGCATAAAAACATATCTAAAACAAATAAGTAAGTCAATTATCTTTGCTTTCATCTCTAATATTTTCTCTCGTCTCTCATGGTTTTTTCCCGAATGATATGGTCTTTTATCATTCATACTCTTTTCGACATGTAACTATCTCTCATTGTTAGTTAGTCTGGTTTCACATAATACGTATGTCTCACGTATATCGTTTCATACACATCTCATGTCTATATTTTTAATACATTATCTCGAATGAATCATATTTTATATCTCAACTACTGTCATGTCTCACATGTATTCAGATTCATCTCAATAAATCTACTAATATGTTGGTTTCATATATTTCAAAAAGAATTGGATTAACGAACTTCATTCTTATTACATTTTGATCCTACTCAATTTCAAATCACTAAAGAAATTGACTAGACAATTATTAGAACAAAATGGCCATTTCAAAACATAATAATAGAAAAACTTGAAATAGAGCAATAATACAGATGAAAACCGATTCAAAAAAGCCAACCAAGAAGAGCCTACAATACGATCAGTTCCAAAATTACGACCATCTAATATTTTTGTTAGTAATACGATTGAAATATTAAGTGGTGAATAGATCAACTATAAAGTAAATGTTAATTTAACATTTATTTGTATGTCTAACTTCTCATTATACAATTAACTAACTGTTAGTTCTACTTTTGACATTACATATGTTATGGACGAATTTTATATACAGGTACTTTAGATAAACTAATTTTAAAATACGAAATGCTGCTTTGAAATATAAGAGATGAACGATTCATACAAAATCTATATATGGAAGTCAAATGGTAATAATCATATAGTTTTATAACACATATATAATTAATAAACAAAATATATTTTTAAAAAATTTTATTTCAATATAAGACATGATATATAAGAATATAGAACATTTTATGTTGACGATGAATTATGCGGCCACCGAAAAGGTTTCATATTCGTTTTCCTTTTCCCAAGAGCACCACGATATACAGTTTTTTATTAGATATGATTGGTACTAGATATAAAAACAGCGCATTTGTAAATCTTAACTCATCCGTAAGAACATCGTATCCAACAAAAAGAAACTACATAAATATTTGTAAGTGTATCTCATCTAATGTATTTGTCCTACATGCTATGTAATATCTCGCATATTTATGTGAGTTTTTATATGGATTAAACTTTTAACTTACATATTTAATACCTCCACAACAAGAATATTTTACAAAAAACACAAAAAATAAAGTTACTGTGTTTAACAAAAATTCCTCAGAAAAGAAGAGAAACACTTGATTATGGTTTAATGGTTTGCGGCTATATTAAATATTATAATTGATAATGAAAACTATCAAGAACAGAAAGATAATTAAAAAATATCAAGAATGGAAAAGTTAGAAAGATTCGCAAGAAAATACACCTCACTGAAACCCTAGCAAAAATGATTTCTCTCCCTTTTCAGAAAGATCACTTAGCTTATATAGCAATTGTTGTGGGCCTTTTGGCCTATTGAGCCATTGGACTTAGACAATTGGTCCATTATAGGCTAATTTATCCCACAAACTTACTAAGTAAAAACATATTTACTTCTTATTACAAAGTACATATTGGTTAAATATTCCAAAAGTCTGACTTGCGAATCGAATAAATCCTTCCCTCATCAGTAGCCCCCCTAGTCCTTGCGAAGAATTCTAAGGAAGGACTAGTTTTTCCACTACTTCAGATTTTACTTGTTCCTTACTTTACATGCAAAAATAACACCATAATAAAATGAAAACAAAAATTTAACAACAAAACATAAAATTCCCTTGACTACCATTTTGTGTTCATATTCGAATTTTATCAATGTTAAAGTGCTTTGTAGCCCCCTAGTCATTGCGAAGAATTCTGAGAGATGAGTAATTTTGGTGCTGCTTCAAATGTTACCTGTGAATGACTTTACATGTAATATTAATACTATGATAAAAAGATACTGACATTGATAAAGTGAGGAACAAAACATAAAATGTCTTGGCTAACAGATGTAGACCAACAGATGTAGGAAATGTAGACCAACAAATGCTAGAAGATCCATCAGATCCGAAATAATAAATTTTGAGTGTTGACTAACTAATGTTGGAAGATCCTTCAGATCCAAAATAAAGAATCTTATATGTTGACCAACTAATAGTTGGAAGATCATTTGGATCTAAAATAATAAACTTCGAATGTTGACCAATTAAAATTGGAAGACCCCTTAGATCCAAAATAATAATATATTTCAAATGTTGGCCAACTAGAGTTGGAAGATACCTTGTATCTAAAATAATAATGAATTTCAAATGTTGACCAACTACTGTTGGAAGATCCCTCGGATCCAAAATAATAATGAATTTCAAGTGTTGACCAACTAGTGTTGGAAGATCCCTCGAATCTAAAATAATATGAATTTCAAATGTTGACCAACTATTGTTGGAAGATCCCTCAGATCCAAAATAATAATGAATTTCAAGTGTTGACCAACTAGTGTTGGAAGATCCCTCGAATCTAAAATAATAATGAATTTCAAATGTTGACCAACTATTGTTGGAAGATCCCTCAGATCCAAAATAATAATGAATTTCAACTGTTGACCAACTAGTGTTGGAAGATCCCTCTGATCCAAAATAATAATGAACTTCAAGTGTTGACCAACTAGAGTTGGAATGTTTTTTTTTATCATCAGAATCACGTAATTCTCGCCCATAGAATTACTATACTGCCAACTGCAGATGCAAGCTGCTATTTTCTACCAAGAAAACTTTGGGAGAATTTTTAGCTTGGAATTCCTGCGGCTAAAGTTCTGAACAGTGGTGTAACATGAAGAGGGAGGGCTAAAGTTTAATGAAGGCGATAATCTCAAAACATTAGAAATAACTAGGCTAAAGCAACCAACACTTAACAATTTAGTTTTTTTTCTTCGTTTTTATGTATTTGGATTTCTCAGAACAAACGACTCATAACTGATGATCAAGTCAACCATAAACCCAAGAATTATGTGAAGACTATGATCATCTTCATAAAAAAGAAGTAAACCAAAAGGAAGTATAACATACCCTTACCAAGCGCATCCTCCAAAGATTGGAGATCACAGATAGTAGACTTCACTAATTGCCCTTGTTTTATCGAAGAAAAATGGTTTCGAATTTTATCTTCCTTAAGCTCCCATGATAAATCTGCGGCGGATTAATCTTGTGGAAAGTTTTCAGATGCTTGTCCCCTGTCGACTTCGCTTTCATGATCTTCATCACTGTTATCCCCATCAGAATTTATTGTCCTTCCAGTACAGTTTCCGTTAGTCATTCCAGAAAACGCACCCTGCATATTAAAGACAAAATTGGAGCTTATCGAGTCAGATTCCATGCTCGAATGAGAGTTTTCCTTATCGATTTTGACCCTTTTTCCTTTTTGCTTCTTAGTACTCTCTGCATGAACTTTTCCTTGTTGAACTCGTAGAGCTGAACTAGCCAAACTCTTTGGCTGATGTTTATCCCGCGAATACCCCATTGCTATAGGCACATCATACTTGATCTTTAGTGCACTAGATGCGGTTGATGACTTGCTATTACAATCCTCGAAATTCTCAGAATTTGTACCGCCACCAATAGCAAACCTTGAGTCGGGACTAGACCCACGCATGATAAACCCATCGGCACCACCACCACCAAGATGTTCCAGAAGATTTGTATATCCAATATAACCCTCGCTTTGTGTACCAAAATTCATTTTGGCTGAATATAGAGCAATTTTAAAATGGCCGATTATAAAAATTATATAAGCTTTAGGAGATCACGAAGGCACCATAGGTATATAATATTTGTAACTTTGATCGGATATCAACTTTTTTCAGAGCCTTGTTTTTATAAAACATACCTATTAAGTGAGTCTTGGCAAATAGACCACTGTAGAGCAGCTAATCCATGAAGTTGACTCTTGAAAACCATTTTATCTATAACTTGTTCGTAATAAGGCATTTCTTCTTTAAGATTTCCAGAATCCATCAATGAATTACCTTCCTTCAGTGCCTGCTCACACTCAAACTTCAATTTGGGGTCGACCTTCAAGCCAATATTTTCGTTGTATGCAGCGATTAACTGCCTAGTCTTTTCTTCTTTAGCTGCTTTATTTTCAGCCGTTTCCAAAATGTCCCTCGGGCGGATAGTCCTTCCACCACCAAATGTCTTGGATTTGTTGCTGGGTCTCGGAAAGACACCCCGCGTAGAAACACGAGGCTTATAAGAATCCAGAGTTTCTTCTTGGTCGGGTTTTGACACTGTCGGCCTTTCAAAGTTGTTCATGTCTCCAATTATGATCTCTACCTCGGGGAAATCCCCTTCAGAAAAAGGATCTGCAATTGGTACGAGTCCAGGTGGAAGTCCTCTACTTTGTTTCTTGTCCGAAAAGCCAAGTCCCACAAAATCAATGCTATAAACATTAATTTGTTGCTTCTTCTTCTTCTTAACTTTTTCTTCGACAACCCCGTTAGTAAAATTAGTATCTTGTTTCACACCTAAAACCCAGTGCATAAGCAAAATCTTTAGCTGATAACTTCATCCATTTACACGAGGGCTCGAAAACAATAAAAGCTTGAAGAAAGAGTTAACCTCTGGAGCTGTTAGGCTTAATATACACGATACTTACCCCTGAAATTATTACAGCCAACCAACGAGTAGCAAAGCATATAAGGATAATCTTGATTTCCAGCTGATTCAAGCCGTGCTAACTAAGAAAGACCATAAATACTAAACTGGAACCAAACTATACTATATACACACCCAATTTTTCATTTTATTTTGATTATCATCTAATAATATGTGTTTCCGACCTTCCTTTAGAAAACAGATAAGCAATACACAAATTATTTTGTTAAAAGAATAAATCAATAATAGTCGAATCAGTGATCAACAACTCTTTTCCTTAAGTTTCAGTACCTCTACTGCTTTCACTCTCTCCTTCAATAACAAGAGGAACCTTCACTTCCATATTAGCTTCATACCAACCATCTCTCGAAGACGAGAAGGAAACGGAAACCGGGGTACTACTCTTCTGGTCTCCATTACCAACAGGATTTTTCTCAGATTTCGTTTTCCTATAAGCTTTGGCTCTCTCGAAGGCGAGTTTGAGTACATAGCAGCGAGTCAGAGGGTAATTCTTTAGGATTCGATTGATAAAAACGTTAGGGTTAAGATGCAGAATAGAGTCAGAGGGTAATGCTTTAGGATTCGATTAATAAAAGCGTTAGGGTTTCGATGCAGAATAGCCTATTCTATATGCTCGTAACGGTTTTGGATATGTTATCCGGGTACCGGTCATCTTCCCACAGACGGTGCCATTTGATAATGAAAAACATCAAGAACGGAAAGATAATTGAAAAATATAAAGAATGGAAAAGTTAGAAAGATCCACAAGAAAATACACCTCACTGAAACCCTAGCAAAAATGATTTCTCTCCCTTTTAAGAAAAGATCAGTTAGCTTATATAGCAATTGTTGTGGGCCTTTTGGCCTATTGAGCCATTAGACTTAGACAATTGGTCCATTAGAGGCTAATTCATCCCACAAACTTACTAAGTAAAAACATATTTAATTCTTATTACAAAGTACATATTGGTTATATATTCCAAAAGTCTGACTTGCGAATCGAATAAATCCTTCCCTCATCAATAATCAAATAAGAAGACTTAGAAAAGATAAACATCATGATATTATATCAACAAAGAGAGTAAAGATGTTTTATATATTTTTAATAATAAAGATACTAACAGATTCTGGGACTGTTAGTGATGTAAAACATATATATATATATATATATATATATAACCACCAATTTAGTTGGTTACGATTTTAAAAAAATTTGAGCTATTATATACGAGTCTCATCTCTATAACCATCAATTTGTACATAGTCTCACATCTATCACTTTTATAATGCATATGTTACTAGAGTATATGATTTTTCCTACATCTATCACCACCCGTTATGCATATGAAATGTATATATCATACATATGGTTATGCTTCATCCCACGTCTATCATGCATGTGGTTATGTCTTATCCCGCATCTATCATGCAGTTGGTTTTGCCTTGTCCCATAACTTTGTTCGTTTTTGTTATGGTAAGGATCATACAGTTTGGTTCATCTTTTTATTGATATCTAGACAAGTTTATGTTGTTGTAGTTAACACATTTCACTATCTTCTCACATATTTTTTCATATAAATATTTAAACTAGTTAGTAACATTTGATTAATTATTTAATTATTTGATTTGATAAAAATAGATATACTTATAATTATTGTCTCAATAATTACAACGTTCATAAAAAAACAAACTTTAATTACTATCTATGGTTCTAAACATTTTTGCTATAAATTCAGTTTACAGTTTCATACTTTCATTGGGCTTTCATACAAAAAAACTTTGTTATTTGAAAATGGCTCATATAATTTTTAATCTTCATATGATGAATTAATTTAAGATGATTTTTCCCCACTTGATTTATCACCACCACGAAAGAAAAACTAGAAATTGATAACAACCAAAGAATACTCTTAATCTTCTAACATTACAAATATTTTCATTTTTGAAATCTAACTTCACATCAGAAGTGAGATTCGGTTCAAACTGTTAAGTCTAATTTTTGTTAGAGAGTGAGTGAAATGTAAAGTAAGATTATAGAGAGAGAGAAAGTGATTTGAAGTATCATCGCATGACTTAGAAAATAGTCCCTTACATTCATAACTGAATCAGTTATATATTATGATAAATTGCACTATAGTCCCTTACATTCATAAGTTATAATTTTTTTTTCTTATTATCCTACAATTTATAATAAATAACCTTAACATTATTATATTAAATCCCTAATAGTTCATATCCTTAATTGTAGCCCCTTTAGTTATCTTCGCCAGAAAACTCATCTTTATCAGTTAATCTTAAAACCTTGATGATTTAATTTGAAGAATCCTCTTCATCTTAGTTTATGAAAAAAATCTTGTGCTACTAAAAAACCAATTTTTGGCATTTATGATTACTTGTGCATCAGTGAAAGAGCTGTTGAATACCGGGCATTATGAGTAATAGATAATTCTCCAATTTTTTCAACTCAAACCACCGTACATGGTAATTTCATACCTGGTCAGAATTCTTCTAGGTTTCAGAGTTCATCTAGTCCAACTCTTGAAAATAGCTTACTAAAATCTTCTTAATGAACATATTTACCATAACCGCTTCAAAAGCTCTCACCAACACCTTTTGGAAACATATCGATTCCTCCTCAGAAATATCGTAAGGTAACACAAAGAAAGTTCTCCAAAAAATAAATAAAGACTTTTTCTAGAATCTATACTGAACCACATCAAATTTCTCGCAAATAGACACATCAAATTCAATCCAAGTCTATTTCTTTCTAAACTCATCTTGCTAAAAAAAGTTCATTTGTACCAATGGGAGAATTCGAGGATAACAATTCTTCATAAAATCCTACACAATCTTCTCCGCCCCGAAAGAAAATTGTTGAGACCAACCTGGAGTCACAACAAACTCTTTTGAATTACCAACAACAAAATATAACCTCAAGCTCAAATCCTCTTCAACTTCTAGACGAAGCTTCTAAAGAAGAAGCTGATTTAGAGGAAAATATATAAACAAATTCAAATGTTGAAGCTACAGAAAGCGGTGCTGCTTCTGAAACCAAAGACGAAGCTTCCAAAAATGTTGGAGCAGAGAAAAAAGAGAATAAAAAAAAAATCCCATTGAACTTCCTGAAGATGTTGCCGCCACTCTAAGTGTAAAATTAAAACCAGTTCTCACCGAATATATAATGGCACTAAAGAATGCGCCATATGATTATTACAGTCAATCCCTAGCTGGACAACTAAGGAAACAATAGGGACTGCTAGACAATATAGTGTTTTGACTATCAAAAGAATGAGAGACTCAACTTTATTGTGGAGCATATGAATTTGTGGTCTATCCTAAGATCATGAACTGGGGACTTCGGTTCCCACTATAACCAATGATAGTAAATTATTTCAAACTCATGGATTTCTTTCCTACACAAGAAACTCGAATTTATGGTTCACTCTCCTGTCACTGACTATGGCTTCTAGATTGAGCCGGATCCCTCTCTTCATTAATGAATTTATTGCCATGATTAGTCTTTCCAAACATCACGTATTTCCTTTCTATTATCTGATACTTGGAGATGATTTCAAAATAATTTATGATATTCTCAAGGTTGACAAGTTCTGGAAGCAAAAGTTGATCTTTATTTCTGGAACATGGGAGAATAGAAAGGAAATATCAGAAGAGAACCCCTTAAGACTCAACCTTGTTTGAGAAGTACCACTAAGTTCTCATTTATTTTCTTATGCTCTTTATAACTTATTTTCTTATATGTATTACTACTGTATGCAGAAATTTTGAAGAGGTATAAAGCTTGCTAGAAGAACGTGACATAAATATTTGCCAAGCTGGCCACCTGCAAAGAAAATGCATGGGAAAACGGGTTCCACTTAATGTTTATTCCCATAAACTTCATCAACAGTCACGTATAGAGGATCTCTTTGGATACTATTTGCCCATAAGACTTGATAGAACCTCGAAATCTAGATAATACTGTGAAGAGATTACTAGTGCCGGATACTAAAGTTATACTGCCTATTCAAAATAGGTCTCAGTGTCATTTTCCCTTGAAAAATAAGGATAAAAAGAAAAACGAAAATGCTACTCAGAATAATGTTGGTGCTGGCTCTTCAACAGATCCGCTACCAAAGAAAAGAGAGATAAAAAACAAAAGGAAGATAAACGAAACTAGTCTTTCAACTATTGATGAAAGAGTCGAGAAAAAACCCTCTCCGAAGAGAAAAAAGACTGTATTGGAAAAAAAGAAGAAAACCACTTCGAAAATGCCCTAAAAATTCTCAAAGAAAAAATATGATGCTCCTCCCTTGAGTCCGAATGCAAGTGTCGAAAATATAGAAGAGATTGTGGTAACAGAACACCGAGGCGATGATAACTTCAACAATAATGAAGATATTAGTGAAGATGAAATTCAGGATATTTGCAATGATATGGACCCTTAAGTTCAACGAATTCAAGAAAAGTTTAAAGAAATAGCTCATCATGTTTTTTCCCCAAATACTACCAAAAATTGTGAATTCATGTCCTACTAGAAAAATAGGGTTTAAGATGAAGGATATGGAAGATGCTAAAATGATAATTGGTATTGAGATAAAGAGGAAAATGCCTAAGAGGCATCTATTCTTATAAAAAAATCATAAAGAAGGTCTCGATGTTCGAAGTAAAATCGATTATAACTCTCATTGTTTCGAAATTAAACTTAATGCCACTAAAGCACCAACTGACACATCAGATAAGAAGTATATGCCTATCATACCTAATGACATTGTTAATTGATAGCATTATCTATGCTCTGATTTGCACGAGACTTGATATTTCCTAGTATAAAAATTTTGAGCAAATTCATTGCGCTGCCTATGTAAACCGAGTATGTGACTGCTATGGAATCCATGAAGGAAGCTATTTGCCTGAAGGGATTATTTAGTTAACTCACTGGTATGGAGCAATATGTGGTTCTGTTTTGTGGCATTGCTAGTGCTATTCATTTAATGAGAAATCCGAAGTTTCACGAGTGAACTGAACCTGTAGATATTAACCTATACTTCATCAGAGATGTGGTGCAGTTTCATGAGGCTAAGTTGCTAGCGAGGAAAATCCTTCAGATGCTCTGACCAACTTATTATTGATTTCAAAGCTCACAAACTTCATGAGACTGGTACTAGTCTGGGATGCAAATGAGATGATCTATTAAGTGTTGAACATTGAGTGCAACAGATACCAGAGTTATGTGAGCCTAGGTAGAGAAATTTTATGTGTAGGCTATAAGTAACTCATCAAAAGAGGTATTATCGAAGAACTACATGAATGTTGGATATACCATTATATATATAGTCAATAACTATTAAAACTCTATGGTGTTTGAGCCGTAACTTATTTGTAAAGACGCCTGCTAATCCCAAGGGTAGATACAAGTTGTTAAAGACTGGTGATAGTTGGTCGAAGGAAATATGTGTTGATTCGAAGTAGGACTGGTCAAAGCAGGCTGACTAAAGTAGGTTGGTCGATGCAAAATGATTAGAAACACCACTCTGATCGCAAGTGCATTGGATTATAACATTACTTGGACGAAAAGAAGTATTCAATTTACTAGGTGTCTTATGTTAAATAAGCTTTCATATATTAATGAAGTATTAGTTATTTCCACTGTTAATTTTTCTATTTTAATCACTAGTGTCTTATAAAGAATTATGGTTTTTGCTAAACGTATATAGAAGAAGATAATGTAATTAATAATATGATGAGACCATGGCGTGACTATGGTGGTCCACTTACGTGACAATATATTTCTCGAGATAGTTAAATAATTGTATTTCTTTTAAGAGGTAAGTGAGGTGCGAGATAAACACTAAACAATTGGTTTAATGAATCACTTAATATTTGTTACAGATAGTGATTGAGTTTTTTTTTTATGTTTGGAGAGTCCTTCTGTAATCTATTTATATCTAAAAGAGTTTATGTTGCCCATGAATGTGGGATTTCTTCACATTTTAAACCATGTTAGATACTATTGTGTGATTTGTTTTATTTTTTGCTTGTCTTGTACAATGCAATTATATTGTTCTTTTGTAGATTCGTTTAATTGTATATCGGTATGGTGTTTTATGAGAGGATGTAACTGAGAACTAGTTTTCACGGTGGAAGGATTAAGAAGTTTTTTTCTCTTTCTATCTCTAAACTTTAGTAGATGGTGAGTGATGAGAAAGGGAGCTGGAAATTATAAGAGATGGCTTAGAAGCTTAATAATTTTTGGAGATAAGTTAGAGAGTCTAGACAATTGTCGAGACACGTCAATATTTAGAGGCCCAATGTTTACTTGATGGGAAGTTTAGTGGTTTCAACATTTATTGAAACGTGTTAAAAAAGTGATATCATGGAATTCGTAGTTAACAAGATCAGAAACACCTAAATCTGAAATGACACCATCCGAAGAGGCATTAAATCTAGTTCTTCTTTAGATTTATTTGCAAGGACTAAGGGGATCCTGATAATGGTGGAATTAATCCGAACCCAAATATTAGTCTAAAGTGGTTTACCTATTTTAGATTTCGAAGGTTACTCTCAATCACTGGAAAGAACTTATGATCATAGGAAATGAAGAATTTTTTTATGATATGCACTACTCGAAAAAGCATGTTAGTTGAGGAAAATGTAACCAGAGGGAGCAAAAGTATAAGAACTAGTACAAGTGGGACAAACCCGAGTCCATAAGAACTGAGAAAATACAAATTGGGCCTCGATGTATTTTCGGGAACCCAAGCCTCGATGTATCCTTCAGAATAAGAAATTTATGTAATTTCAAATGATGGCATAGGCGGGAGTCAGTATATATATGGAATGGTTCAAATGACGTCTTCTTTATCTACCGAAATGCATTCTATTGAGCTTCCAAAGATTTTAATATTGCAAAAGTAGAGAAATTTGATGGAACGCAAGATCTTCATGTTCATGTCGAATAGTTTAAGAACTACATGATGAATTGCGATGACGATGACAAGTTGTTATGTCGAGATTTTTCACAGACTTTTAAAGAAAAACTTTAAAATCGTATAATCGGATTCCATGGGGCTCTACAACCAATTTTGGGATATTTTATACGACTTTCTGAAGACAATTTGCAGGGAGTAAAGAGATGCGGGCAAACAAAGATACTATAATTCAATATAGACAAATGATATGGGAACTTTTGAAGGATTATACAAAGCATTTTGTGCTTACTAAGATTGGGGTTAGATGATTGTGGCGAACAAGTTGCACGTATTATTTACAAATAAAGATTAATCCGTGCAGACTTGGCTAATGAGAAAACAAAAAGAAATGCACTCACCTTTGGAGCTTTAATAGATCAGTTTGAATAACATATTAAAGTTGATAAATCCAAAATGTGAGGTTTGTACCAGATTCTGCACTTTAGAAAATTCAGGGTTATCAATCTTAGGCTTCTTTGATCCAAAGCTCCAAATAATTTTCCTCATTGAACTTTTGATCTAGCAGTCATATACTAAAAGACATCAATAATAAAGTATTCAAGTAATGCAACATAAGCCAAAATCGAACCAGTGGATCCGACCAGAATACTACGTTGAGTTGATAGAGAATGTTATGATAATTTTTGAAAGAGCTTGAAATTATGTTCAGATTTCAAAGCCTCCGCTTATAACGAAACCCATAGATGAAATGGCTACGAGGTTTTGTATGTACCATAATGATATTGGACATGATACAATCAACAGTATAACATTGCGCAAGAAATTCAAACATTGGTCGAGAATGTAAAATTGACAATTTTAGTTAAGAAGCACGCAGGGTCTCAGCGGATTCTGAATGTAAATGAGCAGGCAAAACATGCAACGAATGAAACTTATAAATAAGAAAATACGATGGTAATTACTAGTCCAATTGATGGGTTTGATGTATCAACAGATTATCTTGATTCTTAAACCTGATTTGACCATTGTGTTGGTAGTTAATGAGCCGAGGCCACTGCATAGGGTTAAGAGTTTGTGTGAATATTTTTAGTTGTTAGCAATTTTTGAAGGTGATACGATGACTGGAAATACTAACAGTTCTAGGAAAATCCGTATTGTGACTTTAACGACGCAATTGGTTGATGGATTATCAACTCATCTTTAAATGAAGAACCCTTAGCCTTTTATTAAGTTTGATGATGATGATTTGAGAGATGTAGCCAGATCCCAGAGGATGCGATCGTAATCAAAGCGGATATAGTAGGAATGGAAATTCAATGGATACTTATCGATACTGGTAGCTCAACAAATGTTTTATTTATGTTAACTTACAAAACAATTTAGGATTCTCTAGTAATCTTCAGTTGGAACAAACAATAGTTGGTTTCACATGTGTAACAACTAATTTTATTGAGGATTTTGAGAGGAGAGTATTTTTCAGAAGAAAACCATGCAAGAAGAAGGTAAGGGTACTGTTTGTGGTGGTGAATAGCCAAACAAGTTATACTAAATTTTTTGGTAGATCATGGTTGTCCATGATGCATGTCATTGCCTCTTCAGTCCATCAATGTTGTGTGAAAATGGTTCGGAGTAGCCAACAAGTGGTTAAGGAATGTTATGTTATAAATTTACATAATAAACAGATAAAAAATATAAAAGGAACGAAAGAATAAAAATTAAAGGGGTATGCCTCGAATTTTAAAGGAGTAGATGACCTAAGGGAGACCCATGGATTGTTAATAACTCATAAAAATATAGAAGTATACATCTTTCCTGACAAGATATGTTTGAAAGTAGGTACTTTATGATCATCACAGATGAGAGAACGTCTGGTATGATGGCAGTCAAAAAATTTAAACGTGTTTGCTTAGAATACTAAAAATATAGTGGGGGTTCCATCTACTATATTTTTTCATAGACTAGATGTGAATCCAAAACGTAAGAAATATTATCCAAACAAAGAGATTTTTTTTGCTGAGAAATCTGAGACGATTATAGTAGAGTGGATCAGTTATCAAAAGTTGGTCATATTTGAGAAGCTCGATATCCAACGTGAACAACGAATTCGATATTGAAGGATCATTTCCATGTCCCAAGAATAGATCAATTAGTCGACTCGACATCACATAATAAGGTTCTCTCTTTTATGGATGTTTTTGCATTGTATAACTAGATCTAAATGAATTCGAAGAATGAAGAGAGTACAACGTTTATTATTGATAAAGGATTGCATTGTTATAGAGTGATGCCTTTTCGCCTAAATAATGCGGGTGCTACCTACCAAAGATTGGTAAAAAAAGATTTTATTACCCAGATCCATAGGAATATAGAGGCATACATTGATGACATGTTGGTATAAAATTCCAAAGATGAAGATCATTTTCAGGACTTAAAAAATAAACGTTCTGTAGTTTGAGAGCCATTCGGTTGAAATTAAATCCTTAGAAGTGTACCTTTGGAATGCGTTCGGGGATGTTTCTGGGATATATAGTAAGGGAGATGGGTATTGGAGCTGGTCCTGAGTAGTTAAAGGTTTTGATAACTATGAAACCTTGTAGATAAATTAAAGAAATTCAAATTTTAATATGGAGATTGACAATTTTAAACAGGTTTATTTCCAGATCTTCAGACAAGTGCCTAATATTTTCAAGTATTAAGGCAAACTAATAGTTTTTCTTGGACATTGAAATCCTGATGAAACATTCATTAAAATCAAAGAACATTTATCTTCTCTAAAGATTTTGACCAACCTGATTTGAGGTGCAAAACTATTTCTTTATATTTCACTTTCGGATTTTACAGTAGGCGCAATTTGGGTAAGAGAAGTTGATGGTTATCCGTGAATGGTGTATTATATGAGTAAACGCTTGCTAGACGTTGAAAATGGGTATTTGAAGTTAGAAAAATTAGCATTAGCCTTAGTCACAGTTGTTTAGAAAACGCACCCATATTTTCAAGCCCATTCAATTGTAGTTCGAACGTCTTTCCAATTGAAGAACATTTTACAAAAGGCTGATGTTTAAGAAAGATTGATAAAGTGGTAATACAACTATGATATTATGAAATTGATTTTACCCAAATAAAAACGATTGAGCCTCAAGCTCTAGCTGATTTGCTAGTTAAATTTCTATATTCGAAAGAAACTGAAAAAGGAAGAGAGGAGTTAGGGGATGCGTGGTTGGTCTGAACTGACGAGGGATCTATTTTGGGATTAGCAGGATGAGTCCAATTAATAGCTCTAACATGAGAGACAATGTATCAAGTGATACATTTCATTTTTAAAGCGTTGAACAAAGAGGCACAATATGAAGTAACTTTAGCTGGATTACGACTTAGGAAGAGTTGTGGAGCTAAAATAGTAATGGTTGTATTGTTTGAGAGTGTTAAATATGAGCACCTGCATAGCGGTCCAAATTCCATTGCTGATTGTTTGACAACCATTCCATACTCCAAGGATATTCATGGATTTGGCACAAACAAGTCCATTGATAATTGTGAAAACCAAACAATATCATGATTCTGAAGATATTTTCCATATTTAAGAGGAAGAAGAAAACGATTGGAGGAATAACTTGAAAGAATTGTTAGTTAAGAGAAAATTTCCAGTTGAAAAGGATCTGGCTAAGAAATTGAAATTTAAGGCACATGGATTTATAGTTCTTGGATATATTTTATACAAAAATATTTAAGTCAACCATTGTCACAATATCTTTGAAGAAATGTATTCCAATAAGATTGTCAGGATTGCATGACGGGGAAGGTTTCGCTCATTGTGGGTTCAAAAGTTTAACAATAAGAATAATTTTGACAAGATAATATTGGCCAACTATCATGATGGATGCTAAGGATTTAGTTTGGAGATGTGATACTTGTCAATAATTTGCTAATACAATACACATACCAGTAGTACCGCTTGAGTATATTTTTGAGGCACTTCCGTTTATTAGATTGAGATTGGATCTGGTCGGTCCTATACCAATGAATTTTAGAGAACGTCAGACCATTATTTTTACAGTGGATTATGTTCTCTAACATTTATTGTAGGTTTGGAGTGACGAGGACAATTACTACGGAGAATGGTCCACAATTCGATAGCAAAGAAAAAAATCTTTCTATTCTTTCAGGGGAATTCATCATTGTTTTTCGACGCCTTTCGACCCTTAGGAAAATGGAAAAATAGAAGTGACCAATAACACCATTTTGGATGGTCTTAAAAGTAATTTAAAAGGAGAAGATGTGAAGTGGATAAGTTATCTTCAAAAAATGCTATGAGTTTACCAAAGAATGTCTCGAGCGGTTAGACGAGCATAACTTGACTTGATTGAGGAAAAAGAATGAAAGAATATATGAATTTACTCCATTACTAGACGTTAATGAGAAGTAGATAATGAGACATATCATTTGGAAGATCGCAAATGGAGACCTGTACGACATCCTTAGAATATCAAACATTTGCGATTGTATTGAGAATAATTTTGTATGAATTGAATCAAGAATGACTACGTTTATCGGTGTAATGACTGGTGTCATACTATTCCTCTTTTCATGACACAAGAAGTTTTAAAGAGGTGTTTTTCTAGGCTTTGATATATACATTTCAATTTAGTTATTTTGTTCGTTCAAAGTTTGAACAATTATATATGTGTTATGGTATAATTTAATTCGTTTTAAAATAATAATAATAATAATAATAATAATAATAATAATAATAATAATAATAATAATAATAATAATAATAATAATAATAATAATAGATAACGATAATAATGCATAAATAAAAACCTTCAGATATTAAGCGAGCATTGATCAACCTCGGTTTAATAAGAGTTGAAAGGAAACCGGGTTGACTAAATATCTATGATAATACCTATTGCGATATTGTTTATGGTGATCAACAAATATTTTAGTGCTGACTTATTATAAATGAGTACCATTGGTAGGGTACTTGATGGTGAGCAGTAAAAATTCAGGTGGTGCTAAGTGTTCGAAACTAAAGAATCAAGGAAAATTTCGATAAATATTCGATTGAAAAATGTGAAGTACTTTAGCTACCTAAAAAACTTGGGATTCAGCATATAAGCATAACATAGGTTAAAATATAATATGAACATATGCTAGTACTTAGAATTGTTGTGTCTAAAATTTAAGACATTCGCCAGTTAGAAATTAATGATGCCTTCTTGAATGAGCTCTTAATTAAAACTATCTATACGGCTCAGCCTCCGGATTTATTGGATCCCATGAAACCCCAATATGTCTGTAAACTTAATAAAGCTATTTACATTCTTAAACAAGCTCTTAGACCGAGAGGAGTGCTTGTTTGTTAGGATTTTCAAAATTCAGAATCAAATCTCTCTATGTTCTTTTAATCACTACATATGTAACATTGATAATCATAGTTTATATCGGCGGTATTATTGTAACTAGAAACAGGTCACTAACTCTACAAAGGTTGATCAAGCAACTACATTCGGTTTTCACGCTGAAAGATATGAACAACCTCCATCTGTTTTATTTTGAAATCAAAGGTGTCAGAAATACAAAAAGTCTCTACATTACTCAAACAAAATACAATGATGGTTTATTTCTCTGCTACGATGAACACCACCAAGCTATGTCCTATCCAAATGACATCAGAAAACTATATTTTCTTCATGATGACACACTAATTCTGGATCCTACCCTATACACGAGATTGTTAGGGTTTCTCCAAAACTTTCTCAGTTTTTAGAAGCACCTAGTACAAACCTACGATTTGTAAAGAAGATGTTACGTTACTTATCTTGTATGCGTGACCTTCGTCTTCCTCTCAAGCAATACTCTCAGTTGTGTCTCACAGGTTTTTTCGACGCAAATCGGACTAGCTTGCCTGATGATTAGGAAATCTATTCGGGGTATTTCCTACAGTAGATGGTTGTGCATTTGAGCAATGAATCAGAATTTTGGGCTCTAACAAACCTATATGCAGATACATTTCTCTTCCTCGTGTGCCTATTGTCTGATATGATAATAGGGGTGTTGCTTGACTTGCATCTAATCTCGTCTTTTATGCGCAACAAACACATTGAAATCAATTTTTCCTTCGTCCGTGACAAAATTCTTCGATGTAAAATTGAGATTAAATATATTAATTCGCATGACCAAACAACATAGTGTTTCACGAAGGCCTTATCTCACTCTCGGCTTGTGTTCGGCTTTGCCTAAGTATATATTCGGTTCTCTTCGCACCGTTTAAAGAGGGATGATGGAGTTAAAGGTTAAAGAAGAGATTTAACAATAGCTGAAAAGATCTTGATAATTTGGAGGAAGAAAAAGAGGTAAAATATTGTGAAGGTGAGGCAGCTCGAGCAGCTGGTATACACTAGTATACTGGGAAACATCGTCCTAACCGTAAGCAAGTGTTTGAAGAGGTGTGTTTGATTTCAAGGGTGGCTGACTAATATTTGGGTTCAGCCCGTTAAACTAATGAGCTGACTACTCTAATAGACTAGAAGCCGATTCACATTCTAGCTTCAGAAACATATAGAGAAAGAAATCTAATTGTTAGCTACACTACAAAAAGAGTAACAAATTATGTTACAATAACAATAAGGCTACACTTATTGTATATCTACATAATCTTTGTAATTGATTCAAGTAGGAAAATTTACATATCATATTCAAAAGAAAAATTCTCTTCATTTCGCAATACTCTGTGACATATTTCGAATAAGTGCAATACCTCACAAGGGTCACAAATCGTAAGAAAATACTTTTGGAAACAGGTACAATACTTAAAATTCGAATATTCGATCATTGCTACTTGTTTTTCCATTGGCTTAACGTCTAACACATTTGTTTGGTTCTGTTAAATATTGGAGGTGTCAATTCACCAATTCCCCTAACTAGACGAGGCTCAGAGGATGTTTTTCTAACGAAAAGGATAAATATACAAAGGGAGACTAAAAGATGCCTATGCCTAGAAAAGTTAACTCACTGCGAGACTATGCATTGTAAGCTTGAGTATGTGTGGTACCATTTGAAGCTATCGGCTGCAACAAGAGTCATTATCTGAAGTTACATTTTCCTTAAGAAGTCGATACTAACACGAATATCGACGGTCACACCAAAGACACATTCAGAAAAGTTAAAGTAGTCACTCTTACTGATAAGATCCCTCACTCATAAGACAAGTTAGCTATACCTGAGCAGAAGTTATTAAATAAATGCAACTAGGTTTAATAATGTGACGAAGTCCAACATATTCCCCAAATCGGGCTACATGGCGTCCTACCTAAGGTTGAAAAACATAAACAAAAGTTGCAACGATAACATCACCACACATACATTAGAAGAATATGTGCCCGAAAAAATAAAATAAAATATGAAAGACTAAATAATAGATTGTATGGTTGACCATTGTTAGAGAAACCACCGATATCCTAACAAAATTCGACCCAACCCTAACAAGACTTGTTAGGCTGAATCTTAGCCAACACCTATTAGAGAGATCGTAGGAGGTAATACAAGCTGCGGTTCTTACCTTATTTGAAAAACCCGAGCTGCGGCTCTTACCTTATTTGAAAGGCCCTCCATCACTCGTGATTCACAAAACCAAACCATTTATCTCTCACCTCATTTATATCTTAAAAGACATAGAATTACTTTCTCTCTTTAAAGAAATATGCAACTCACATCTCGTTTCGTCATAAATTGCAAAGTTATATCTTCTTCTATTTATAAGTATGATAAGTCTTAATCCGTTAATTAAGGATTCTAATTAACATAGAATACCAAATTGATAGGAAAAGTAATTAATATAGAATTTATATAAGATTTAATTAATATAGAATATCAATTAAATTAATACAATATATCCAATATATCCAATTAATATAATAAATCTAATATATATATATATAATATATATATATATATATATATATATATATATATATATATATATATATATCCAATTATAATGAGTATCCCATTAATATAGAAAAAAACGAATTAATATAAGAAATTCAATTAATATAGGAAATCTAACTAATATAGAATATTTCGTTACTTTAAGTCTACATTTAAAAATTCTCCAGATCTCTAGTTTACGAACTCTATTGAGGCAATAAGTCCCAATAGACCGACCTTCTATATCCAAAAAGTGCCAATAACATCCATCTGACCTATCCAAAGATCAGACCCAGCACTTGACAGATCCTTGACAGTTTGAACATTCAAAACCTTTGACCCATCAAACATCAGATCAAGATCCGAACCAAGCTCATTGAACTGCCTTTAAAGGCCAAACCCGAACCCACCTTCGGTTCATGTTGACGATGTTAGCTATCCAAAACAACTTTTTCAAAACAACTTTTTCACTCAATTGTCAAGCTGTGAGAAACATAACCCGTACTTCAAGTAAGTTACGGCCCATCTTCTATAATATGCTTCAAGGTACTTTTCCAGATTCTGTGCCTATGCATACCAAATTTAGAACAAAATCTAGTGAATGGTCGATTCACTAATACCGTACCATTGTCAGTTCAAAATCTCTTCAGATAGTTCTTGGATTGAATCTCCACTTTCTTGGACAAGCCTTCAATGGCCTCCAGCCAAATCCAAACAGATTCATTCCCCACACTAGACGCCCCTTCTACTACAGACACATGAATCTAGTAGATGACTTGAATCTAATAGTTTCCTCATGGAATCATCCTTGTGACTACGCTTGACTTTACTCCAAGATCCACGATCTTCATCTTTCTAATTTGTCTTCTTCACCAACAACAAATATTGCTTTTTGACGTCCACGATCACTGTGTTAGGAAAACCATCAATATCCGAACAAGATTGGACCCAACCCTAACAAGACTAGCTAGGCCGAATCTTATCAACCTCAGTCGAAGTAGTAGCCGAGAGTTGGCGAACACCAACTAGAGAGGTCATCAGAGCTAATACGAGCTTCAGCTTTTACCTTATTTCAAGAACAAAGTTAACAAGAAAAACATATTGTAAAGTATACAATCGCACTAACGTGGTTTGGATCGTGAAGAAATTCTACATCCATGGGCAAGAAACATTTCTTTTAATTTCTTTTATAATTAGGTAGGTTAAAAAAACACTCTCAAATAGGTAGGTTAAAAAAACACTCTCAAAGACAAAAGACTCCATAACTCGCGATTTCCAGAATCCTCTCTTCAATGTTTATCTCTCACCTTACTTATCTCTCAAAAGACCTAGAGCTAGTTTCTCTCTCTAAAGAAATATTCAGCTTACTTATGATAAATTTTAATCCATTAATTAAGGAATCTAATTAATATAGAAGATCAAATCAATAAGAAATACAATTAATATAGAAAACCAAATTAATATAAGATCTAATTAATATAAAATATCTAATTAATATAAGAAATCTAATTAACAATGAATATCCAATTAATATAAAAAATACTATATCTAATAAATATAGAATTCTAATTAATATAGAGAATTTAGTTAATATAAAATATTTAATTAATATAGAATATTTAATTAATATAAAAGACCAAATTAATGGTAAATTTATTATATAGAAGACTAAATTAATATAAGATTTAATTAATTTAGAATATCTAATTAATATAGAAAATTCAATTAATATTCAATATCCAATTAATATAAGATATCCAATTAATATATAAAATCTAATTAATATAGAATAAGTAAATAATATAGAAATCTAATTAATATAGCATAGTGATTTAAAAAAAAAAATTGTTTCCCCTTACTTTAAACTTACATTTAACCGCTTTAAACCAATTATAAACTAACACATTTACATTATCATATTCCGCCTACAACCAGGTTAAAACGAGCAAGGTCGAAGGAGAAAAAATTATTCACCGCATACAAAGGCTTTTATCTCTATGTTGTCATGTCTGTTAAGTTCAAGAATACAGGGGATATATTCCTTGTTTAGTGAAGAAGATGTTTAAAGGTTACTTTGAGAATACGAGGAAAGTTTTCTATGAAAATGTGCTAGTAAAGAGAGTAAATATAAAACTAAAACCTAGCGGACTTCTGCAATATATGTTTTACCTTGTGAACGTAAAATATAAATCTTAACAAGATATGATCAATATTCAATGCATCTTAATATTTTCTCTACAGGAAATAAGCTCCCTTTCAGACTAGACAGAATAGTAGTCGTACAAGATTTATCTCGTAAGTGTCAGACTAATGTTTGCGGTCTCGAAGGGTTTTGAAGATCATGTAAATTTAAGTGTGGGTTGGATCATGATAATTTTTTTAATTTTAAAATTGTTTGGAAGCTGTTATTTTCTATTGATATAACTTTCTTATTTTTCATTCGGTTGTCGGACAATGTGCTTAGATATGTATTTTTTTTTTCTGCCGTCAGTTTAATGTTTGCAAGTGGTTTTTTTATTTATTTTGTATTTAAACTATATGTTACTAAATTAATGTATTAGTTTTTTCATTTTCCACTTCAAGCTTTACTCTATTCTTGCTTTCATTTATTATTTTGACCGTTGCACTTTCTTTATCAAAATATATATGTTCTTTTACACTAACAAAGTGGTATCATAACTCTCTTATTAAGGGATTTGTGGGGTTTAAATGGAAATGGATTTTCCAGTCATTGTACCACCCGTCTTTGACGAAGAAATTATTAAATGTGAACATGTCGTATGAAGACTTATTTGGAGGCTTTGAATCTTTAGGAACCAATAGAAGAGAACTATGATATCCATCCACTTTCAGCAAATCCTACTATTTCTCAAATCAAAGCACAAAAGAAAAATAAGACAAGAAAATCAAAGGCAAAAACTTTTTTATTTACAACTGTATCTTAAATGATATTCACATGAATAATATTACTCAAAACAGCCAAAAATATATTAGATTACCTAAGGCTGAATAAGAAGGAAATGAAATGATTCATGGAATGAAAGTTCTAAATTTAATTAGGGATTTTAAGTTGTAGAAGATGCAGGAATTTGATTGCGTGAAAGAGTACTCATAAAGAATTCTCATTATTGCCAACAAGGTGATAAAGCTTGGGTCTGAGTTAAAAGGCTCCAGGATTTGTTGAAAAGGTATTGGCCATTGTTCCAGAGACGTTTGAAACCACCACTACTACTTTAGAGAACACTAAAGACCTGTAAAATATCTCTCTTACAAAACTCTTAAATGTCTTACAAGCAAAAGAGAAGAGAAGGTCTATAAGGAAAGAATGAGTGACTGAAGATGCCTTACCTTTAAAGCATGAAGACAACAACAGGTATAAACATAATAAAATTTCCAACTCAACAAGTTGAGATTTATCTAGCATATATCAAAAGAAAAAAGGAGGTTTCCGGAAATCCTACGCACCTTGCTACCATTCCGAGAGGAAATGTCATCCACCATACAGCTGTTGGAGGAGATCTGATGCTAAATGCTCCAAATGTAATCAACTCGGACACAAAACTGTAATCTACAAAGTGAAAGGTCAAATGCAAGAAGTTGATACACAGGTAGCTAATCAAGAAGAAGATAATCAATTTTTTATGGTCACTTGTTTCTCAGGTAGAGAATCGAGTAAGAGCTGATTGATTGACATCGAGTGCACAATCTACATGACCTATGCCAAAGATATATTTGAGGAATCAAGAAACACTAAACTCAAGAGAGTGAAAATTGGAAACAGTGAACACTTAGAAGTCAAGCGAAGATGTACAATAGCTATAACACGCTATGCGGGTACAAAATTTATTTTAAATGTTTTATTTGTACCTAAAATTGATCAAAATATCTTTAATGTTGCTCAATTACTTGATAAATGTTATAAAGTGTTGTTTTAGAATATTCAGTGTTTGATAAGAGATCCTAGTGACAAAGGCTCATTCAATGTTAAAATGAAAGGAAAACGTGTTGCTCTAAATCCAATGCAGAAATAGCCGATGGACTTTGAATCCAAAGCTAGTGATACAAAGATTTGGAACAAAATACTTGACATTTTCATCATCGAGGATTGCTTCATATGCAGTCAAAGAAACTAGTTGAAGGACTCACAAATATTTATGATAACATGCCTCTTTGTCGGGCTTGTAATTTTGGGAAGCAACATGCTTGGAAATCCTCGAGAAGCTACAATTGGTTTATACTATTCTTTGTGATCCTCAACGAACACAATCACTAAATGGTAATCTCTATTACATCATTTTTATTGACGATCTAACAAGAATGTGTTGGATATTTCGGTTTAAAGCAAAAATCAGAAATTGTTGGTATATTTCAGAAATTCAAATTAAGAGTTTAATGAAAGTGAATGCTTAATTCATACTATAAGTTATGATAACGGAGAGTACACTACAGAAACTTTGAACGCTTTTGTGAAGAGGCTGAAATTGAACATCAGTTTACAGCAACATACTCTCCTCTACATAATATGGTAAGTAAAAGAATAAATAGATTCATAATAGAGATGACGAGATGCATGCTTCATGAAAAGAATCTTCCAAAATATTTTTAGGGAGAAGTAGCAAACACCATCGTGTATTTACAGAATCAGATTTTATCAAAAGTTGTTTATGACCTGACATCATTTGAAGTTTATATGGCTATAAACCTTCTTTAAAGTTTCTTAGACTATTTGGTTGCCTTTGTTTCACTTATATTCCACAGGTCAAGCGAGATAAGCTTGATAAAAAGGCAGACGTTGGAATTTTGTTGAGTAAAACACTATATCCAAAGCTTATAGAGGTTTTCAACCACATATTGGCCGGGTTATAGTGAGTTAAGATGTTCATTTTATTGAAAATAAGCAATAGAAATAGGAAGAGTCAACCAAGGTGAACCGTATTTTTAATGAACCAAATAATTCAATCATTGGTAGCATGATAGAAGAAACTAGGGATGACATACAATATACTTTGGTTGATGATGCTCCTCTAAGAGGTACTGGGTCCTTATCTAATATTTATCAAAAGTGTAATGTAGTTGTTTCTGAGTCTGCAGGGTTCGACGATGCAAAAAGAATTCAACATTGGATGGCTATAATTCATGAGGAGCTGTCGATGATAAAAAATAAAATAAAACTTATGAGTTAGTTGATTGACCTCTAAACCTAAAGATAATTGAAGTAAGATGGGTTTTCAGAACAAAAGTAAATCATGATGGTTCAGTTAATAGATTCAAAGCAAGACTTGTTGTTAAGGGATATTAACAAGCATTTGAAGTTGACTATTCAGAAACATTTGCACCTATTGTCAGGCTTGACGCAACATGATTTTTGCTTGAGCGTGCTGCTCAAAAGAGCTAGGAGGTATTCCATTTAGATGTTAAATCTGCATTCTTAAATGGATCTTTGCAAGAAGAAATGTTTCTCGAGCAACCTGAAGGTTTTGTATTTAAATACAATAAAGATAAAGTCTACCTGTTTATAAAAGTCTTTGCACAGGCTAAAACAGGCTTCACGAGCATGACACAGTAGAATTGATAATCATTTGGTGGGTCTTGGAATTCGAAAAAGAGAATCTAAACTCACATTGTATACCAAGCATGAAGGTACACGTGTCTTATTCATTTCTCTTTATATAGATGATTTGTTAATTATAGGAAGCAACTTGAGAAAATTAATTAATTCAAACTAAAAATTAGAAAAGGTCTTACAAATGACATGCCTTGGTTTAATGTCATATTTCCTCGTCATTGAGATAAAAAACATCAAGATGAAGTGTTCATATGTCAAGGAAAATATGCAAAAAAATACTTAAATTTTCAAATGGAAGATTGCAAAACAATGAATAATCCTACGAATGAAAAGGAAAAGGTGGTCATAGATCATGGTTCTGCTAAGGTTATTGAAGCTGAGTTCCGGAGTTTGGTAGGTTGTGTGATGTATCTGATAGCAACCAGATCTCGCATCTTAAGTTCTGTAAGTATTCTCTCCAGATTCATGTTTTGTCCCAATAAAACTCACATGAGAGCTGGAAAAAAAATTGTCAGATACATAAAGAGGACCTGGAATTATGGTATGAAGTTTTTAATATATAAGAGATGAAGCTAATTGTTTTATCTGATAGTGATTGGGTTGGCTCATTTGATGATATGAAGAGTACATCTGCTTATTTGTATTTGCATCAAATCAAGTATATTCTTTTGTAGCTCATTGAAGCATGAAACGGTAGCTCCATCCACTACTGATGCAGAATTTATAGCTGCATGAGCTACTGTTAATCAAGCTCTTTGGTTAAGTAAACATCTAGTTTATCTAGACATTGAGCAAAAACAAAGAATTGAAATACTAGTTGATAATCAAACTTTTATTGCGATCTCTAATAATTCAGTCTTTCATGGAAAGACTAAGCACTTCAATATAAAGTTATTCTTTGTTCGAGAAGTTCAAAAGAGTGGTGATGTGACTCTCTCTTACTGCAAATCTAAAGATCAAATTGCAGTAATTTTTACCAAACCTCTTGCACTTAACAAGTTTGAAGATTTCAGAATGAAACTTAGAGTTTGCAGCATTTCCCTTGCGGAAGCCCTACCCCCCTTCTCTATTTTGAGGAGGACGAGTGTCAACACTGTTAGATAATGTGCTTAGACATGTGTGTTTTGCTTTTGCTGATAGTTTAATGTGTATTATTGATTTTTTTTTCGTATTTAAATCATTTGCTACTAAATGAAATAAATGTATGAGTCTTTTCATTTTTTAGAAACTTTAATCCATTATCTTTTTCATTTATTATTTTGACCATTGTACTTTTTTCATCAAAATTTTTAAGTTGTTTTACACTAATTAAATTATGCCCGAACATTCGAAAATGTATAAAAATACCAACATCACACAAGCTGTCAGTGTTACTTAAAACATAAAATGTATTCGCCTTATATCGGAAGGTCTCCAAAAATATGCTGCGTTAATTTTGATACTGGAAGCATAACAAAATCTAACCAACAATCTAATACATTGAAAAATTATCCACGATAAAAATACTTAGTAATTCCAGCACCAAAAATGTTATATTGGCTCTCATAATAGAAGTTCCAAAGATACAATTGTATCTTTAAAACGATATCATACGAGTCAAATCTAAACAGCCAATAAAAATCTTGTTCAACATATATTTGGAAGCCTCCAAAAAAGATTAATAATTCATTTTAAGGTGGTTGACCGATTTAGAGCTTTAAAAGAAAAAATTACAAACTTTCAAGAAGAATAGTGATGAATTTTTTTCTGTATTTTTTGATTTCTCGATTGAAACTATAGTTGTTACAAAACGAATATTCTTCATTGTTGGTTACACAATCTTTATCTTGTAACCTATTATTCACCTATACGTGTAGCCATGATTTCTATTTGTTTTGGTTGTGACTAGGCTGTAACGTGTATGGGCCGAAACTTGGGCTTGATCAACATGTGAGTCCAAACCTTAGCCCAAACACAAAGCTTGAGCGGACCTGTTTTGGTAACTAACTCAGCTCCATCTTTTAGTCATAGGTTGGTTTTAACTTCAAAAAAAAAAGAAGGCTTTTTCAATTCGCTCTTTGCATCTTTAATATCCTTAATTTCTCCTCTCTTTTATACCGTAAAGGTCTAACTTCATTTTCTCTTTTAAAAAATCTGTCAGACCGTATTAATTAATATGGAATTGGTAAAAATATAAGGCAAAATAGTACTAATAAATAAAAAGATGTTGGTTAACATATTTACAAGTACTTTCATCAAATTGAGAAGGGTCTGTAACTGATAATTTTTTAAATGATTTTAGTAGGATTTACATGTGTATATGCACGAGTTTTGGAGAGCCCAACATAGATATAGTCTTTGGACGAAAAAGTTTAGAAAAAAGTTCACTATCTATTTATGATAGTACAGGCTCATTCTATCAACAATGTAATGGTCAGAAGATCATGGTTAGATTAAATGCATGTCGTAGTATGATAATTGTTGGATATTTTAGTGTAATTGGATTAACTAGTCGACCAATGTAGTCATAATATATTATCGAGCAAGTCGGAGAGTGTGGAGTACACGTTTGTTAGAATATATTATGATTAGTGGGCCCAATAGACGGATCCTTATTCGGGTTAGATTTATTTTGAATGATAAGACTATTATGAAAATTCATGGAAATTTGAATTTGGAAAAATAATTCGAATTTGAATTTTTAGTCAGTTTGTCATTTGAAATTTTAACCCTTTTGAACATAAAACTGTTTTACAGTTGGAGTATTTTGGTTGAATAAATAAGTATGGTTTTGTAACAGAAAAGAAAAACAACAAAAAATAATTCTCGTTGTTCGAAAGAAAAACTCTGATTTTATCCGGTTGAATATTTTGGAGAACCACCAAAATAATTTTAGTCTGAAATTGTTAAAAAAAGACTCCAGAGTTTATCCGGAAATCTCTAAACAAAATTCTGAACAAATGATTGAAATTATATATTCTTGTTTTGTAAAGAGATTTGTACGAAGATGTTATTGTCTTATGATTTGTATGAAGATTGAAATGAAGAGATTTGTTGTCATTTTTAAGAGAATCAATAATCAAGTATTAAAGCATCAGAACTATGGTATCATCGTCTGTAAGTTCTTCTCCTTTGACTTTTACTCATGGATGAAAATTGTGATAATCTCTGAATTGTTTTAAATTCTGTAAATGATACACACATTGAATTAATTACTGTTTTGGTTGTTAGAAATGTGTATCTAAAATTGTTTGAATTCTTTCGTTATGTGATGAAAGCATGTTTTGGCTTCAGTTCCAAGAAAAACAAATTATGATTTTCGTAACATGATTTTTGGTTAAAGTAAGTTTAAATTTAGAAATCTGAAAATTTTCTAAGAAGTGGTATAAAAACCAACCATGCAGAAACCTTTTAAATTTTCAGATTTTGAATTTATAAGATGTGACTGAAAAATGCTTGAATTGATTTGGTCCATGAAGAAAGCATGGATTGAATTGTTAAATTCGCATGCAAGTCTTAATATTAATATTATAATATTTATGTGTTTAAAGTGCATAAGGATATCAATTTTAGAAATGGATATCATTTGATAAGACATGATAATATGGGTGGGTTTCTGGGTATGGTAAGAAATTAATTCTGGTAATTGTATACACTCATGGCATTATGTAATTGTACATTAAAGTGCAGTTTTTTATTTTTAGTTTTTATTTTATCAAGTCTTTATATAATAAAGACTAAAAGAGTGTGGGCCAGAAAACTAATAAAATGAATGTTATTTCATGAGTGGAATATAAGGAAAATGATGAAAAGAAAAAAAAGAAAAGAATTATTTTCAGAAGGACGAAATGTGTTTTGGTATATGCAGTTTATTGTTCAAATAACTGTTATTAGAGTTCCATGACCTGCATTTTATTTAAATAACAACTGCATTATTAATATAGTGAATTGATGCTTATAACAGATGTTGGTTAAATACCGGTCAAATATGTGGCATGTTGACCATGGTTTTAATTATATTATTTAACTAAAAAATAGTTATGGATGCGGTTTAAAGGGTTTTCCCTATAAATGGTTTATTTTAATAGGAGTTTGTACACATTTGGATGTATATCCATGCCAGTTGAATTGAGAGAGTAGTTTTACTCGTGTCAAGTTCATATTGTGATATTTTTGGCAGAGTCCGCAAAAGACTGCACCAAATAATCGGAAAGTGCCCATTTATATTTTTTCGATGAGAACAAATTGTTGTTCGGATAACGGTCACAAAGTTGTTTCGTGTACCCCATAAAAGTTGCAACAGTTTTCAAACCCTAATTGTGAATATGGAGGGAATGATAAATGCCCGCGGTGCCACTGAAAGCGGCACCAATGGTGAAAATCTACTCGAACTGCCGAATCTACTCGAATCAATCATCCTCCGAATCCTATCAAAGTTACCGGTGAAATCTCTGTTGAGATTCAGGTGCGTATCTAACCCATGGCTTTCTCTTATTTCTTGTAGAGCTTTCGCTAAGTTGCACCTCGAACAATCGTCTTTACGCCCTAACTCCAACATTCATAAAATTCTATCACAAGCCGATAAGACAAACCACGACTTCACCACTTTTGACATCGACGGATATAAATCCAGAGTTCCTACATTTCCGTTAGGATTCACCAAGATACTAGGTTCATGCAATGGCTTTGTCTATGTTGCTAATCCTGAATGTTCCAAAATCTTACTTTGGAACCCCTGTACTAGTGTCCATAAAGAGTTGCCTAACCCCAAACTTAGGAACACCGGTTGTATGAATGTCTCAGGCCTGGTTTTGGTTATAATAAGCCAATTGATGATTTTAAGGTTTTTCTAGCCACTGGAAAGCATAATATGAAGTTCTCGAATGTGGGTGTTTTTTCTCTTAGATCTGGTTGTTGGAGTTGGTATGAAGATACCAAGAATTACCTTCACCATTGTTTGCCATGGAAGGATTGTGATGCTGACCAAAGTTCGGTTTTCTTGAACGGAGTTATCCATTGGTTAGATTGTTGTCGAAACAAAAATGGTCTTGTAATTGTTGCCGTTAACTTGACTACTATTTCCTTTAAGGAAATGACATTACCAAGAGCTAGTAAAGAAGCTGAGTGGCTAAGAAAGTTAATGTATGAAATTCCATTGTGGCCCAAAAGATATCACCAAAATCTATCGAATGTGATAGTGAAGCTACCTTGGCTAATGTCTATAGACAAGTTTACGAAGGCAGGTCTAGACACTTAAGTGTTAGACAGAGTATGATTCGTGAGCGCATGGCGCATGATATTATTTCAGTAGAGTTTGTGAGAACTCAATATAATTTAGCCGATTTTTTTAACCAAAGGGTTGAGTAAAGATCTTGTGCACAATCGGTTATCGGGATGTGATTAAAGTCCATTTGAAATCTCTCATGTTAAGATACCCAATTCCCATCTAATATGACATTAGGTGCTGAATTCAATGTGGAAAGCTTAACATCTAGAGATTGGAACACATTAGTAGTATTATCCCAAAGTATGTGTTCAGATATGCAAGTTGTGGAGGTTGAAGTTTATCTTCTTAATAGCTCTTTTGAAAAATTGCATATGCATGTGCAAGAGTAAAAGATCTACCTATTTAAGCATGAAGTTTAACCGCTTCAAGAAGCTAGGACTTGGCTTTGGTATGCTTAAGAAGGATAAGGACACAAGGCTAGTAAAATATAGTGTCAAGTAAGAATATTTGAGAATGTAAATTTATGTGTATATTATCTTCGAGAATTCATTACGGATAGTAAAGGTTCAATCTTAAGTGATACCTTGATATTCGAATATTTGGAATGTGTAATATACTAATATGAAATTCAATCGTCGCGATATTTCATTTATGCATAAATTTGTTATTTGTTGTGATTTTATTTTAGTTAATCATGAATTGCACTAAAATGGGGGAAGATTGTTGGATATTTTAGTATAATTGGATTAACTAGTCGACCAATGTAGTCATAATATATTATCGAGCAAGTCGGAGAGTGTGGAGTACACGCTTGTTAGAATATATTATGATTAGTGGGTCCAATAGACGGATTCTTATTCGGGTTAGATATATATTGAATGATAAGGCTATTATGAAAATTCATGGAAATTTGAATTTGGAAAAATAATTCGAATTTGAATTTTTAGTCCGTTTGTCATTTGAAATTTTAACCCTTTTGGACATAAAACTGTTTTACAGTTGGAGTATTTTGGTTGAATAAATAAGTATGATTCTGTAACAGAAAAGAAAAACAACAAAAATTCATTCTCGTTGTTCGAAAGAAAAGCTCTGATTTTATCCGGTTGAATATTTTGGAGAACCACCAAAATAATTTCAATCTGAAATTGTTAAAAAAAGACTTCAGAGTTTATCCGTAAATTTCTAAATAATATTCCCAACAATAATAACTAACGATAACAACTAGTGGAAGATTCAATATCTATAATCCATCAATACCCAACGTACTCAATCAATAAGAAACATGAGTAATCAAGGAAAATCTGAAACATCCATGAAGTATTATGTACCTTATTTAGCTGATACATAACAACAATAGCGATAACAACAAGCAGATGATTCAATCATATTTAATTACATGTATAATCCCAGATAAATCCTCTACCTTGTAAAACATAGAGGAGAATTGCACATTTAATTAGTGATTGTATACATATGTAATTGAATAATTAGCAGAACATTGATGTAAACTCTATAAATATGAGTTAAAATATTCTTAGAAAGACTAGTCACATTTTTCTAATACAAATAGTTTACACCATATCTATTTCCTTCTTGATTTCAATTCATTACTTTGGCAGAGTCTTTGGAGAAAATTTATGTTAACAAATTTGGGTGTCGTCTGTGGAAAGCTATTTCCTTTTTAAAGTTTGTCATTTCGTTTACTAATGGTGATGACGTAATAAGCAATTGAAAGAATATCTCCACGAGGTCGCTCAATTCAAGGTAATCTAGTGGTGATTCCATTAATGGTTTTAAATTCTCTTGTTGAAGAAGAAATGTTAGGATTAAGGAATCAAACTTTAAATGCAACTAATTTGAAGCAGAGAACTCCTGAATTGATGGCGGTAAACCAAAATCAGACAACTAGTGTCATATTTGGAGCTAACCATGTGCATGATAGATCCATAGTTTAAGGATTTATATTTTGTATTGCTGAAGACGAAAATCTCGTGAGTCAAAGTATAACAATAATTTTCTAATGTATTTTTGGAAGCGCAAATTGAAGAGATGAAGCAAGAGGAAGGTAAGGCAAGGGAGTTACAAGTTATAAAAGAGCAAGAGGCTCAAGCTAGTTTTGAAAAGCTATCAAGTGCTTTAAAAATATTGACTGAAAAATTAACATGGAGAAGTAAAAAATGATGTAAAGAGAATAATGAACAATATTATATGAGGTATGCTGAAAAGATTAGAGAAAGAGAAATAACTTATAGACGTGGGGAAAAGTAAAAAAAAAACTAAGAATCAAAAGAAAGAAAATTTTATAGGTGGTTCAAGGTGAATGCCAGTCAAGTAGTATGGAATATAAAAGGAGTAAAGTAAAAAAGGTAATGCAGTATGATAAGGAAAGGAAAATATGTGACAAATAAACTTTAGTATAGTAAATACAAGGGTCAAATTGGTGTAATTAATTGCCAAGGACTAATCTAAGGCAAACATAAGGACTGAGGGGGTCAAATTTTATATTCAGAAGGTCTTGTTTGTCTAAAATGCATGTCGTGCCGTCGACCATTCATCAATGTTTAAAATCTGTCGTGGGAAACAATGTGGGAACAGTTAGAAGCCGTAAGATGATGGCAAGAGAATGTAACTGAGCATCTTTGGCCCCTAAACAAATTAATATGGTTGAATCAAAGAAAGAATAACAGTCAACGGGGGTTCCCTCAGGATCCGATCCTGTAGAAGATCTAAGGGAAACCCCCGGGTTCATGGTCCCAGACGACAACTTCGAGTACCATGTCTTTTCTCCGGGTAAAAGTCCCAAAATCGGCACGAAACTATCTTTGGAGGTAAAATAAAATTTATTCAAGTTTTTATCTGAAAAATTACATTTGTTTTCATGGTGTACATATGATATTACAGGGGTCCTAGCGGATGTTATTTGTCCTAGGCTAGCAGTACGAAGTGACGTTCGTCTGATTATCTGGAAGAGAAAAAAAAATTCTCAAGAAAATTCCGAAGCTATTATGGCGGAGGTTGATCGTTTGACTAAAGTGGGACACATATGAGAGTACAATATCATTTATGCACAGCTAATATTGTCCTGGTAAATAAGAAGAATGGTAAGTGGCGAATGCGTGTGGACTTCACTGATCTAAACAAAGCTTGTCCCAATTATACTTTCCATGTACTCAGAATAGATCACTTAGTTGACTCGATCTCTGGAAACCAACTATTATTTTTCATGGATGCTTATACGGGTATAATCAGATCCAAATGGATCCAAAAGATTACGAGAGTACAACTTTCATCATTGGAAGAGGTTTACATTGCTATAAGGTAATGTATTTTGCGTTAAAGAACGCCAGATCAACCTACCAGTGCTTAGTAAACAAATCTTTCGGGACTCAAATCAGGAGAAACGTTGAGGTGTATATCAATGACATATTAGTCAAAATTCAAGGGATGAGAACCACTTGGAAGACCTAGAAGAAAGGTTTGCTAACTTGACAAAGATAAACTTTAAATTGAATCCATAAAAGTGCACCTTTGAGGTAAGATCCAGAAAGTTTTTAGGTACATAGTTAGTGAGCATAGTATAGAAGCCGATATGGTACAACTGAAGGCTCTAAGCACTACAGCACCACCAAGCACGATCAACTAGGTACAAATCCTAACAAAAATATTGGCAGTGTTGAACTGGTTCATATCACGGTTATTGGATAAATGCGATCCCTTTATCCAAGTGCTAAGAAGAGAAAAATATTTTGATTGGACCCAAAAAATGAGACCTTACTTTCAGGCCCACTCTATCATCATACGAGCATATTTTACATTGAAAAATATGCTGCAAAGTCCTGATGTTTCAGAAAGAATGATTAAGTGGTCGGTTGAGTTGAGAGATTTTGATATCAAGTTTGAGCCAAGAACCGCCATCAAAGCACAAGCGTTAGTGGATTTCTTAGTCGAATTTTACTCTGAGCGAACAAATATAGAAATTAATGGGGAAAACTTTAGAGCATTATGGACAATCAAAACAAATGGAGGTTCTAGCTTTTCAGGATGTTGAGCAGGGGTGCAGTTGGTTTCTCCAAAATATTTGCAATGTATTAAGCCATACGATTTGAATTTAAAGCGTCTAAAAATGAAACTAAGTACGCAACTGCTTTGGCTGGGTTGAGACTAGCTAAAATCTGCGGAGCTCAAAACATTAAGGCTGGTAAGTGTTCACAACTCATTATAAACCATGCATCTGGAAAATCAGAGGCAATAAAAGATCATTTAGTGAAATATTTGGGGGCTTTGAAGGATTTAACATTGAATTTTGAAGGCATCAGATACGAACATGCTCACAGGGCTAGAAATTTAGTGGCTGATTCTTTGGCTAAAGCTTTTTATTCAGAAGAATACCTTTGGATTATTACGTAAGAAAATCCTTCTATAGTAAGGGGGTCCGAAACAGTTGAGGGTGAGTTGAAGCCTTTTAAATTTCTACAAGTATGGAAAAAGATTGGATGGGTGAGATTAAAGAATTTTTTGTGAACGATGTTTTACCAGTTGATAAGGTAATGGCTAAAAGAATACGGTTTAAGGCATATGGATATGTTTTCCTCGGAGATATATTGTATAAAAAATATTTTAGCCAACCTCTACTTTGATGCTTCACAGATGATACTCTCATAGCTACAAGATAGGGAATGGTCATTGCACCGTGGGTACAAAACATTTATACGAATAATTCTTCTTGCCGACACTCTCCTCGGATGCTAAGGAATTAGTTCAGAATTGTGACACCGGCCAGAGATTTGCTAACATAATCCATACACTAGGTGTGCCACTCAAGTTAATATCTGAATCCCTGCCGTTTGACCGATATGGAATTGACTTGGTCGCACCATTACCAATGAAATCTGGAGGTCGACAGATGATCATTGCCGCCGTTGATTACTTCTCTAAGTGGGTGGAATGTAATTCTCTGGCATGGATAAAAGCTAAATATGTGATCAAATTTATTGTTTATAACATCTGTTGTCGTTTTAGGGTTCCGAGGAAAATAACAATAGACAATGGACCACGGTTTGATAACAAAGAAATGAAAATTTTATGTGCTTCTAAATGGATAAACAGTGCTTCTCAACGCCCTTCCATCCCCAAGCGAATGGCCAAGTCAAGGTGACCAATTGCAATGTTTTGGATGGCTTAAGAAAGAACTTGGAAGGTAAGGATGTAAAATGACCGAATTATCTACAGGGTTTTTGGGCTTACAGAATCACTCCCCAGATTGCAACACAAGAATCATCGTTCGCACTGGTTTATGGAATGGATACAGTGGTTCTGTCCGAAATGATCTTCCCCTTGTATAGGCTCAGTGAATACTCCGAGGAGTCAAATGATAAAGGAAATCGCACAGAGTTAGATTTGGTAAAAGAAAGAAGAAACAGGGCACAACTGAATTCTCTACACTATCAGACTTTGATGAGAAGTTGACATACTTCAAAGGTTAGGAGACGAGAGTTTAGAGCAGGGGACAAAATGTTGAGGAAGTTTGTTCCTTCATATGAAAAACAACGGCTTCCCAAATTAGCTCCTAATTGGGAAGGTCCGTACAAGGTAACTAGGAAGGTCGTACAAGGTCTTTAACAACATTATCAAAATATTGTCGAGTTTCCTCACAAGAATCAAATAGAACGTCGACAAGGGTGTTCCGTTAGATATCCTTAGTGATAAAACACTTTCATCATCGAAATTTAATTTCTCTTTAGAAATTTTAGTTTCCAAAGAAGTGATCTTCCTCATACACTCAACAAATATCTATTTCTCGCGAGCAAGCTCATCATCTACCTTCTTTGGGTTTGGTTTTCATTTGGTCAGCAAACGTCTTCTTTTCGCGGGTAAGTTCATCTTTTAAGTTCTTCATCTCAGCGTTTAAGTTCTTCTTTGAATGGATTTGTTCTTATAACAATCTTTGTAATTGGCCTTCTTTTCGAGGAGAACAGCAACGCGAGAAAACCTGTTAAGCTCATTCACAACAAAGTCATTTTCATAGACATCAAAATAAGCTAAGGCATGAGAGAGATTTTTGCCTTCCGTAGGAATTTCTTCTTGATTTCCTTGCCATCAACTTATCTTCCTTAAACAAACTCCCAGCCAAAATCCGAGTTAACGATGACAACCGTCTTCACATGGGAAAAACTTGGACGAGTTGTGTTATCATTATCTTCTTCATTATCAACAATTTTTATGTGTTTCTTGAGAAAAAAAATCTTTTTAGCCTCACAACACCTTTCATCTCAGCCGGTCTCACCTTGACAAAAGCTTCATAGTCGGCATCCATTTGGTGTTCTCCCCAAATATCAACTTGTTGTTCTTCCCGGACCTCAATCTTTTTTTTCTGGACGAAAATCTGTTATTCTTCTTGGAGTCCAGTTCTTTGTTCTTCCCGAATATCAGCCTCTGAGCAAACATCATCCTCAATATTTTTTTTCTCACCATCGGATTTCTCAGTATCCTGTTGACTGTGAGCCTTAGCTCTGGTGGAATGGTAGACAATATTTTCCAAACCTTCTAAATAATTGAGAACAGCATGCTCCAAAAGGGGTATCATAAACTCCTTAAAGGATTTCTTCTGACCTAGATTACACCTCCAAAGATGGCTTCTATAAAAATTTGAGTGTGTGAAACATCTATGGAACTTGTATCTCCAATTGGCACATGCCCAAAGGCTTAACTTCTCAAAGACTTCCTTTGCAGATTTAGTGTGGTCCTCGAAGGGTTTGGAAATATCTTTCATACCTCGTCCGGTCCCCTTCAAAGTCAGCCGATGAGGCATCTCCTCGGAACTCTTAAAACCGATCTCCCACAACCCGGAAATAAAGATGAACTGCCATTTCTATTTTTTATAAGCCTATAAAAAATTATTTACCATCTTATACTTCCTTCCAAGACCTAGAGAATAGAAGGGATAGTGAGAATTCTTGCCCACACCTGAAATTGAGTTGAGGTTTTCCATGGAGAATTCGGTCTCACCAATCATGAAGGCCATAATGCAGGCCATAAGTGTATACCACATACTAGGGCCAACTTGAGATGGACAGAGTTCGATCAGGTCCAAATACTCCACTAAAGTAGGGTCAAGCGGCATGCGAAGACCCCAGTTTATGAGTTCCGTGTAGAGAACCAGCTCATGATCATGCACGGATTATGGCATTTCTCCAACAGTCGGGACTCGAATCGTGACATTTTCAGAGATCGCCACCGGTCCTTTATCTTCACCTCTTTCGTTGGATGGAAGTATTTGTACTTTACCTTGTAGAGTGCGAGTAAATGTTTGGCTTCAATCTCGCGAAGGTTATTACCTAAGATATCCTCTATGTTCGAAGGAAAATTTGAAGTACGCTTCCATTTTGGCTTCTTTTTCTTTTTTTACCATAAAAGTCTCTCCTCGATGAGTAGGATTCGTGGTGGAAATACCGGGGGAGGAGAATAGGATTTCTGACCTTGCACAGGATATCCGAGGGATGATGTCAAATGCTAAAATAGCCTAAATAGGCTTCGCATCGATTGTGGCCATAAAATCCACCCCTCAGTCATCATTTGACGCGTCAGTTAGCTTGTTCTCCTGTATTGCCGAGATAAACTTCAAAACCTTTCCAGGTCAAATATTCCTTGAGGAGGGTTTCCGGGGACTAACCTCAGGTGTAGTCTGAGGGGTTCCCTGCGGAGTCACTTGAGCAACAGAGGGGGTGAGTTTAATTTTGATATATCTTTTAATAGGCTATGGGGATTGTTTTCTTTTGGCCCGATCTCTTTTGCTTATTTTGGTGAGTTTGTCCTTATCACCACTCATCAGTAAGAATGGGGAAGATTTACGGTTGTCATCGAAAGAATAAATGTCACCCTTGTTGTGTCCGAAACAAGATTGACCGGGGGGCTAGATGATAGGTAAATAAGATGATGAATGATTACATGAAGCTGTTACTATGTCAAAACGTGCCCGAAGAGGAGACTAGTTGTCCCGAAACGTTGTTTGAAAAATTTCTAGAGGAGTCGGGTATTCTCCGATACCCGAAGCACTCCTTTCTTCAGCTCTGTTTGAGATGTTAAACCACCTACAAAGTTTGTATCTTTCAAGATTCACAAACTCTTTAGGCATGAACGGTTAAAAAAAGAGCTCAGTTTGGAAAGTTGTTTATATCTCTAGAGCAGGTTTTCTCTTAACCTTGGTGAGCTAATTTAAAATATGTAAACTTGAAATTATGAAAGAAGATAAGTACTTATAGAGAAGTAGAGGTTCTTTTCATCCTTAAGTTAAATAGTCAGGTTTAAATATGTCTTCGACATGTCATTCTCGTCACAAACGCTTCTAAAAATGACGCTGACGTGTTTTAGGAAAATGTCGACACGTGGTTAGAAGTGATGTCACCACCCTAAACAATTTCTGACACTATAACGGATAGAAAAACGCATGCGAGTTAAAAGGAATGATTGTTGAAGTCACAAATCCGAATAAGTCTTCATACTATGGTTCGAGGAAAGCTTCTTGGGGAGATCCACTCAGGGAATATAAGTGATGAATCGTCCGATTAGAGTTTCAAACAAGAGTAATCCGGGGAGTGTTGCAAATAGGTCATGTAAGGAAGCCCAGAAGAAAAAAAATCCGAGTAGGCTTAAAAGAAAGAAACATTTGACGAGGTTCAAAAAGAAGAAGAATTTGAGGGGGGGATCAAAATTAAGAAAACATTGTTTCCTAAATCAGTCCTTGTACAGATACCTCCACAAGGACTGAGAGGCTACTGATAAAGGAAAGAAAATATGGTGATAAATAAGCTTTAGTATAGTAAATACAAGGGTCAAATTGGTGTAATTAATTTCCAAGGACTAATCTAAGGAAAACATAAGGACTGAGGGGGTCAAATGTAATAACTAGTATACTTGTCTATGAATAGTAAATGAATGGGGTGAGAGATCTACTTAACAGTGGTAAATATGTAATTTGATAACTTACCTTATGTACTATATAAAGGACATTCCCTTTAGAAAAAATTCTATATGTGGTTGAAGGTGAAGGCCAGTCAAGTAGTGTTGAATATAAAAACAGTAAAGTAAAAAAGATGGAGGAAAGACCGAGAATAAAAAAAAATATTGCAAGAGTCACCTTCAATTAGCAAAATCTTAGAATGAAATATTCCAAGAAGTTTGATCCATATCCTATGAAGAGTTATGATGGATCATCTCATCTAGAGCATCATCTCTAACAATTTAGAAACATGATGATGAGATCTAATATCGATGATATATTATAGTGTAGAGCTATTTCAATGATGTTTAAGGGTGGTTTAATTCTTTCCTTAATGGAATAATTCACATTTTTATGAGATTTGGCGTGCGTTCAGAAACTCTTTTGTTGGTAATAAATCATACAAGAAAGACATTTATTTTATAATGAATTTGTACAAAAAAGAGAGAGTAATTATTGAAGAGTTATGTTCAATTACTTGTGCGGGAGCTGCACACTTTAACAAAATGTAAAGAGGTTGTAAACGTTACTGATTTCTGATTTATTTGTAACTGGTGATGATCTAGGAGGAGTTGTTACCTCTAATGAAGATGTATTGATTGTTAGTTTGGACATATCAAGAGTTATGGTTACCTATTTCTTAGTTGGAAAAATGGTAGTTCGGATAATATCATTTTTAATGATAGTTATGACAAGATCGTGGGAATATCTTCATTTAAGCAGAGAGAGAAGAAACGGGATAGTTATGATGGCAAAACATCAAGTTGTGTCAGGAAATTGAATTTCTTGTAACTATGAAGTATGGTTGTACATATAAAATTATGAGGAGTTTGTTTATGATTAGTGATGTTCAAAGTGCTTATAATGCTTGCAAATTAGAATTTGCGACATCAATGTTTTGCCAGTGTCTTCAGTATCCTGTTGGGAATCGTTTCGCGGTAATTCGAGAAATTCAAAAGCCATCTAAGGATGGTTATACAATTTCTTAAGATTTTTCTTAGTCTTCATCTTAGTAATTAGATTGTCATCAATCGGGTGAATAAGTTGATTGTGGACATGAGGATGCAAACTTTAAAGAGAAAGTACATGATGATATTTGTTTGGATAAATTTGACGAGATTAAAGTGTCAAGTTGGAAAGTGGTTATGGTTGAATGCCATCTGAGTCAAAATTATAAAGATAAATTACTAAAGTTGCTAAGCGATAATATGGACGTTTTTATTTGGATTCCTGATGATATTACTGAGGTGAATTCATTGGTTATATGTCATGAGTTGGTTGTTGAAAAAATATTAAAACCAATTCGTCAAAAGAGAAAGGTTTTTTTCCGAGGAGAAAACGAAATTTATTGTTAATGAGGTGGATAAATTTTTAAGGTTAGGTGATATGCTTGAATCAAGTTATCTTGCTTAGGTACTTAAGCCAGTGTTGGTAAAAATAAGGAATGCCAATGGCTAATGTGTGTGAATTTTATAAACCTTAATAAGGTATGTCATAAGGATACGTATCCTTTCCCTTTAATTGATCAATTAGTTGATGTGACTCTGGGTTATGTTTTTTTATCATTTATAAACGTGTACTCATGGTGTAATAAAATTCAAATGCATCCAAATAATGAGGATCATACGTTTTTTCAAATGAAAATAAAGTTTAGTATTATCAAGTAATGTCATTCGGTTTGAAAAATATTGGATCAACGTATCAAAGATTGGTCAATGGAATCTTCGAGAAGTAGTTGGGAAGGAGTGTGGAACCGTATATAGATAATATGATAATTAAGAGTAATTTAGAAGATCAGCATGTGGAAGTCTTGGGAGAGATTTTTCAAAATTTAAGAAATTTTAATCTTAAACTGAATACTTTAATATGTTATTTTGGGGTTAAAAATGGTAAACATTTTGGATATATTGTTAGTAAGAAAGAGATAGGGGTTGATCTGGCGTAACTTAAGGCTTTGCTGAATATAGAGCCTCCAAGGAATATTAAAGAGGTGCAAATATTAACGGGAAGTTTAGTGGCTTTATCTCGTTTTATATTAAGAGCATCCGATAAAAGTCATACTTTGTTTGAAATCCTAGGGGCTTAGAAATCATGTAGGAACTAGGATTGAGACGAGGAATTTTAGGTGTTGAAAGATTATTTGGTTTTTGACAAGATATGAGAAAAGTTGGAGAAATGACTGATTTATAAATTAGAGATTTGATGTTTGGTTGGGTGGATGATACTCAACAGTTTTTGGGATTCCAAGTATAAGTGAAATTTCCTTTTGAATTCTCGGTAGAAGGTTGGCTGGTAAGTTGCGTGTAAATTCGTGTGAAAGGATGGATTATGTTTGTTATATCAGTCTTTCCTTTTTTTTATTCTTGATTAGTAGGACCAGATAGTTCTTGGTATTGTTTTTTTCTTCGTTTCGAGGGACTGTTCAATATCGAGTAAAGGGTTGGTCTTTTCTTTATTAACATATGTGTCATCGTTTTTACGAGGGGTGAAAGCTTGAGATGTGTTGAGTGGTGAATCATTTTTTGATTTCGTGGTGGAGCTAGTTGAAGTAGTTTCTTTCTTGTGAGAAAGTTTATGTGGGTAATTTTTGCTTCTTTCTTTTTCTTTTTTAGAAGTTTAAGCTAATTCCTTGTGGATGTTGAGATTGTATATGTTGATGTAGTATGATTAAAGAATTCTAAGTAGTGATTGGCTTATTGGTCTTGCGCATTGCGGCGTTTCCATCAGTTTTCAAGATAAGTTTAGGCAATGGCCAAAGATCGGCCTCGATAAAATTTTATGCAGTAAAAAGATAATGGAAATTTATAAGAAATATGGGTCTTGTAGCTAAGAACGAAATTTCCATAGGCTTCTCATCGTGAAATAATTTGTTAAAATAAGGGAGTATTTTGTATTGATCTAGAAGATAAGTAAAATCAATGGTTAGGATAAGTAAACTGGTAAATTGTGTGATACAGCTAAATAATATAGACCTTATCTTACATGTTTGCATCCACATTCTCTCCATTTGGCCAAATCCATCAACGTCATTCCTAGATTCCCATATTCCAGTTACATAAATAAAGTCGGTTTTCTAGTTGTGGTTCGAGGAAGACACAATGATAATCCGAAGTGATTCTTTTAGGGTTAATAAATAGAAAGGGTTGCTTTGAAGTTTTTCTAATTTTCATAGTGAAAGGTAGATGTTGTAGGGTAATTTGAATATCCAGCATAACTGAGCTCATTAGTAAACTAAGTAGCATATGCCATCCATTGGTTGTTAACTGGGTCGGGAAAATTCTATTTTGTTTTGAAGAAATTAGTAATTTCTCGATTAAAAGGTAGTGGTTGACCCAATTCAAATGGAGCTAGGAAGAAACAGATTTCATTTCCTACTATATGTTGGGGTAAGTCACCAACTCTTGGTCAACAAGGTGCTTTATATTCAGGGATATTGTATTCAAATCTAAACATCCAGTGATGTTTCTCAAACGTATACTTATAAGGCTTAGATTTGTTGCTGAAAATTTCTTGTAAGAAGTCTGAATTTTCAACTTTATCTTTTGGTAATTTTTCTAGATTTAAGTATATTAGCTCTTCATTAAGGATAGTTTTTTGGGTGGTTTTTGTCTTGGGTATATTTTTTTACTCACAACCATTTTTTAAGAAAAACCAAGAAATCTAATGATAAAATAAAGCTGATCTATGGCCCAGACTGACAGGCCATATATCTTGGAAGTAGGCCTACTAAGCTTGCTCATCATTCCTTGGCTAGACACTCTTCGTCCCTGGCTATTTTTTAACAAAGGCCATTTGTGTCGTGACATGTGTCGAGCATAACATAAGCTTCATAAAAGTTATTATTGTTGCTTTGATTAGCTTTGCAAGTGAAAATAATTAAGAAAATATTTGACTTCCTACATGTTAGCACCAATAAATGAGAGGGAGACTAAAGAGTTAGAAGTCATCTTATGAATTGGGGGCTTAATACTTGTTTTATTTTGTTCAAGAAAATTATAAATAAATCCCTTCGTCCCAATTTATTTGTGGTTTTAGAGAAAGTAAATTATCCCAATTTATTTATCGTTCACGGATTTCAAGCTTGCATTAATTGATGATTTACTACATAGTCTTTCATCATTTAATTATTCATTTAAGTTTTGTACATCGTGTTTATTAAAAAGAAAAGTTATTTATAGAAAATAAAATAACTTTTTATAATTTCAAGAACAATAATTACATTTATTAAATAACGTGCCAAACACCTTAAAGGACAAATAAATTGGGACAAAAAGAATATAGTTTTTAGTTTTTAGTAACTAAAAACCGCTGCCAAATTATTACCGACCAACTCCGCTCTACTTTACACTACCGATAAAACCATTTCATAGTTTATTGAAAAGTACAAACTACATCCGAGAATATCGGTAGTTGGCCCTAGTTTTTATTATTCTTCCTCAACTTGGCTACCAAACTTTTCCACCTAAGATTTTCTTGTCCTTCTAATAGTCTAAGTAATGAGCCAAACTAGTAGTTTATTTGTAGTCATGATACTTGAGAATAACATAGATTAAATGAATGAGTTTTATAGGGGAAGAGAAAGGGAAATAACTTTATAAACTCCATCAACTATCACTTGGATGAATAAGGTAGATTCCACATATAAATCATAGAGGTTGATAGGTGTACCAATGCCATAAAATCTAAAAAATGGTCGACTGTCATTATGGTAATATATAGTTTCCAAACTCCGCAAAATCCCACACTCGAAAACTACACGTCTGAGGGTACACTTGTGGAATCCGAATCATGATGATAATCCTTGCTTGTGAGACAGTAATAAAACATACACTTTAAGTGAGGTATCCCATATTGAATCATCTATGCCTACCGCCGAACTAGGATATTTTGAAATGGTAAAAGAGGTTCGGGAAATCATACATGCAAATCCAAGCCTGATACTATTACAACTATCAACATGAATATCAATCGAGCTCTACTGGATAATTAAATTAATGTTCACTATACATATCAGGACCCCAACTTTATTTTAGGATGTTTTTTTTATCAAGATCAATATCAATCAAGCAGTGTTATGGTTGGGTTTCCTGTTCTATGAGATACACAGCCTCAACCACATCCAAAAAGCTAATGTTTTATTTTGATATTCTCGACTGGATTGTTCAGTTGCTGCTTCATTCTGGAGTTAGTAATATTTATCAAGCTTTTAGATTTATAACCTCGGACGTTCGCGACCAAAAACTAGTTAAGAATTTTAAATTCTTACTTATCAAGAGAATCTACTCTTGCCAGGCTTATGGCCAAGGAATAACCAAGGTTCAGACTTGATGAATAACTCGAAGAAGCTTTTGACCGAAGAAGATGATCACAACCAAATTCGAGCCTATATTAATAAGCCATCAACAAATCCATTATTAACATCAAGAACTGGAAATGCTAGTAAACACCCGAGACAGACCTTGGTCACTCTTCTGTCCAAGCATGTTAACGAGAAATAATCTAGTAATGAAGGGGTGAATAGGAAGATAAACACAATGAGGCATTTTCTTAAGTCGAGCACTCTTCCAACATGGCTGAAACTGCTGGAGGCGCGACTCACTTGGCTAAAGTCATTGACCTTAGCACCTTGATATGAATCGGGCGGTCATCACATATTGGTCCCCATACACGTTTGCTTGTTAGTCAGGGTACCACCGGTAACCACGAAGCAATATGACTTCCTGAGATGTACATTTTTTGGTGCACAATTTAGGGCATGTCGTGGGCTAGTAAGTAGTAACTAAGAGATTTCTTATTGTACCAACTCATAGAGACTTGACCAACTATTATGCATGACACGTGTCCTTCAGTGTAGAGACTTTCTATTGTCCCACTTCATATGGATGAGAATGGATCGAGATGGATGCGGGTGTTGGTGAGGTTTATTTTAAGATGAGGGTAATTTTGTCAAGTATTTCAGAAAGTTTTTAGAGTATTAAACATTTGGGTGTTTTGTAGTGAGAGATTCGAGCTGCCTGGTTGTATTAAATGTTCATTACCCTTATTAATCAAAGTAGTTGGGGTATTTATACCCTTAATTATGGACCCATGGGCTTTTAGGTTGAATTATGAAACCGATTCAAGTTTAAGGACCCATTTACTTGATAAGCTGATTAGCACCTAGCTTAGTTAAAAGGTGTTTAGTTATTTTATACTTTTGTCGTGTATGGATAGTTCAGTGGGCAGTTTATGTCCGAATTTCCTTTATCCAGTAATCTCAGTAATCAATGGTGGATTTATTCGGGCTCATCAGTAGCCTTTTTTTTTTAGACTTTGTCAAAAATCTTTGGCAGGACTAAAAAATTCACTTAGTCAGTAACGATATTTTCCGACCCATTTGTGTGTCTGGTTCGAGGTTTGTCCGGACTGATTTCTTCCAAGAATTCTAAGGGTTTTTCTTTGGATCGTGGGACACGTGTCATAGTCTGATTCGACCTACCAGCTGTTTTTTACCTAGATCAGCGCTCCTACTAAACCTAAAAAGTAACCTATGCATTTAATATTTCCCACGCCAGCACCGTCTTCAATCATTGCTCGAATCTCTTCGTCTTCTCCTAGGTATCAGTTACCTTTTTCTACTAATATATAAACCATTGTTTCACCGTTTCATTATCTTCATCACTCTACGAATCTTTTACAGAGCTTTTCACCCTTTCTTTCAAAATTATTCTTGGTTAGTTTTACGTTCACGGCTAGAAACGCTCTTGTAAAAAGCGGCTGGTTGAATTTGTCTGAATTAGAGAAGAAAAAGAAAGTTGAACACGAGAAGCGCATTGTTGTTGGTCTCCCAGTCTCCCCAGGAGACAAGTCTGATAAACCATCCCAATAAGCTGATCAAGGATCATCTTCTACTAGAAATCCAACACCCAAACGACTGTTTAAACCCAATCTTTCACCAATCCCATCAGGCTCCTCTGTTCAGGAGTCTCAACCTTCTACTACCCAATAAAAAACAATATCGAGCGTTAGAAAACCCTCCCCATTTTTAGCCATGAGATTTGATATTAAAAAATCTCTAGAGAAATCGAATCTACGCCGGACAACTCGTTTGGTGAAAGCCCAAACAACCGTCTCACAATCAAATCCCTCCAAACCGGAGGCCTCTAAATCAGCATCCAAAGATAAAGCCTCAGGATCGGAGATATCTATAAGAGACCCAAGAGATAAGCCCTCCGGATCGGAGGCAACCAAAGTAGATTCTCAAACGAAGTCCTCCGGAACTCAGCCGCAACCGGACATCACGCTTCTGGAAAATAACCGGCGCTCAACCATCTGGGTAGACCATTGAGCCAGAAGCTGACACCCTTCCATCCACAACAGCTGATAAACCTTCCACAGTGATGGAAGAAGTGATGGAAGATAGTATCAAAGAGGTTCCCTTCGAAACTGAAGCCTCGGGGAAAACTGGGGATGCTGCCTCTGACAGGAAAGGGAAAGGCAAAGTGAAGGTTGGAGTGGGTCATCCAGATTTTCCGGAGTGCTTGGAGGGAAAGGTAGGACCTTGCTTCCAGAAGGTCAACGTGAAGTATTTGTTGACCATGTAGAGCATAAACTATGTTTATACTCATACTACCGAGCTGGGCCGGATCCGGACAAAGTGGGGGATCCCAGAGTCAGTGAAAGTAAGGATTTTTGTCATACCAGAGACTCAAATAAACTGCAAACTTAATGAAGTGGTCATCTATACCGAGCTGTTCAACTGGGGGCTCAGATTCCCCTTAGACCCAGAGATCGTCAGATATTTTCAACTGATTAACCTTTGCTCAAGCCGATTAAGTCCAAACACTTGGTACTCCCTTATTTCCTGCATAACGGCATCAAGGATATCTGCAATCTCTCTCCATATGGAGCAATATTCCGATGTGGCAAGACTGTGCAAAAATCATCACATCACATTCTATCACCACAACATGGGAGACAATTGCAAAGTGGTTGATGATTTGTTGGAGTCAGAGAAGAATTGGAAACCGCAGTTATTATTCATCAGTGGGTCATGGGAGAATGGGAGAAATATCAAATCCAAGACTAACCCTAGCATGCTTACTTGTAGGTGGAAGAGTACAAGTAAGTTCTTCAATCTTGTTTTTCATTTTCTTATTTTCAATTTACAAATATTCCACTTCTGAATCATTCATTACTTCATTTCAGTACTACCGAAGGAGTACACCAGATACTTGGAGGAGGGGCAAACTACATGTACCAAGTTAAATGCATGGGCCGCAGAACATTGGGGGAACGCTTTGCACAACTGTTTTCTTCTGGCAATTTGGTGAGATCTTATTTGTGGAATACCATAGGCCGGAGAGATCTCACATGAGAAGAATTGACCACACCACGTCCCCCAACTGTCATCCTCAAACGGACAGAGAAAAAGATGGTAAACTGACCTTGCCCTCTAGAGCCAAAGCTCCTAACAAGATGAAGGGAAAGAAGAAGAAGGCTGCAGCAGGGGCAGTTCGGGTTGCTGCAGAAGAGACTGGTCTGGAGAACCAAGGAGGAATCGATGCCTCAAGGAGACATAGAAAAGTTAAACCCACCAAAGCTTCTGTAGAAGGACCGAAAATGAGGAGCCAGTACCGATGAAAGGGCTGCCAAGAAGAAGAAGGTCACCTTAGGGGGAGAAATAATTCTTCGCCCTTCGGAGCTTCCTCCTCCACCAGCTCCTGCTGACCCTACCTTAGCAGAGAAAAGTCCAACAGACTTGCAACTAGGAGAGGGCACCGGAGGGGGGCTTGACATCAGAGCCCTTCAAGACATCGGTCTCTACTTTACCGATTCAGAGAAGGATGACTTTGCTGGTCCTTTCCGTCCTCCAGGTTCTTCCAACATGGTAACCTACAATGATAAGTCTTTTTCTATTTCCGAAGACCAGGACACGGTGGCCCATTCTCTTTTAGGCCATATCCAACAAGTGCTCGACTTGGAGAGGCAGGTAAAAAATCAGGCCACCCTTATCAACACCCTTAACACAAACAAAAAGACTCTGTCAACTAACCTCCTCAACACTAACCAGAGCATTGAGGCACTGAAGAAGGAGCTTGAAGAGTTAAAGAATGAGAAGGAAGATCTGTCAACCAAGCTGGCCACTTCAGAAAAAGCTAACATTGAGCTCCAAACTAAGTTCTCCGGTTTGGAGAAAGATATTTTCACCTTAAAGGAAGATGTGATGACCAAAGATGGTGCCATTCAGACCTTGTCCGTCGAAAAGACTTCTCTTGAAGAGGCTGTGTCTAAGGCAACCAAGGAGAAAGAAGACTTGGTGAAAGAGTAGGAACAAAGAATTCAGGCCAGCATCGATAAATACACCAACGAGGTGATAGATTCCTTGGAAAAAAGGTATGCTGAAGTGAAGTCTGACATGATACTCATTTTCCACAAACCGTTTGCGAAGAGGACGCTTGGTACCTTGTGGCAATATATGGCACACGGTGATAAAAAAGAACTACTCTAGTGGAATCGATTCTACCACCGATGAAAAAGAAGGAACCGGGGAGAGTTCAAGCGTTGAGCTCAAAAGCCCTGAGAAAAGAGGTGACGTAGGAACATCTGAAGGGAATAAGCCCTGAGGTTTTTAACTATCTTTTGTGTTTTCTGTATTTTGTGAACTATTAAAGTCCTTGGATGGCGAAGGAAGTTTTGCAACTGTATCCGATTTGAGTCCGGTTAAGTCTTTCATAAAACTTAAACTCCTTGTATGGCCAAGACATATTTTGTGTTTTAATATCGTTATGCGGTACTTATCCGGACAGGCTTATCTTATCCAATTTTTCTTTGTTCCATACTTGCTTTCAATATTAATGGATAATGTTTAAAGAGCCTTTCTTTACTTTACAAATATTTAAGGTGAGAGTATTTAAAATCTCTGATGACATGCATTTAATGGTCATCATTCAACCAGATTAATCCGATGTGTTAAAGATCCTTAATATTAAATTGAAGACTTTAAAGGAATTGTAATCAAATCACACCGAATATTTTAAGAAGGCATCATATTTCATTGAAAAAACCAGACACCTCATTAAAACCTTCCCGCGCCACTAGGGTAGGAAAGTGTATGCCCCCATAATATTTACATGGACTTTAAACAAGTAAATATTTACACAAGTTTCATTCCAGATATAACCGGAGGTGTTCAATATTCGATGGGTTCTTTAGGATTCTTCCATGTTTGTCTTGAAGCCTATATGTCCCAGGCTTAAGCTTTTCAGAGACCTCATAAGGGCCTTCCCAGTTTGGAGCTAGTTTACCGAACTGCTTTTCCTTAGTGTGTAAGAAAACCTTTCATAATACTTTATCTCATGACTGAAAATCCCTTCTCTTGATTTTGGAAGCAAATTTGCTTCTCATTAAGCATTGGTAATGGATGGTTCTAAGATGAGCCTTGACTCTTATTTCTTCTATTAAGTCCAACTGACTTCTAATTGCCAATTAATTGGTTTGTTTTGAATAGTTATGGACTCTGTATGATGGTAGAGCTGCTTCTATAGGAGTAATTACATCCATCCCATATACCAAGGTAAAAGGAAACTCTTGAGTAGCAGCTCTAGGAGTAGTCCGGTACGCTCATAATACTTCTTGCAAATAGCTTAACCACTTCCCTACAGCCCCTTCTAAATTCTTTTTCAGACCGGACAGAATGGTCCTGTTTGCCACTTCAACTTGGCCATTTTCTTGTGGGTGGAAAGGAGAAGAGAAGAAATTCTGAATGCCCCTGGAGGCACATAAACTCTCCATATCCTTATTATCAAATTGTAGCCCGTTATTTGTGGTTATCTTTTGTGGAACCCCAAATCTGCAACAAATGTTAGACAAGATAAATTTTATAACAACTTTTGAAGTAGTTCCTGCCAGGAGGCTGCTTCTATCCACTTTGAGCAATAATCAATGGCTACAATAATAGTCTTGCACCCTCCGGACGCCATTGGTAGAGGCCCAACTAAATCCAGTCCCCAACGAGAAAAATGTAGTGGCTCAGAAATTGAATCCATAGGAACTGCTGGGATATGAATTTTGTTACCATATCTTTGGCATGGGTCATATTTCTTCACCAATTACTTACCATCTACCATTATGGATGACTAATAGTATCTGGCCAACAAAACCCTCCAGGTTAGAGGTCTATAGCCACAATGTGTTGATCCCTCTCCATCATGTAGTTCAGATAAAAACATTTAGGACTCTTCAGACCCCAAACAACGTAGGAGAGGTCTGTTGAACGACTTCTTATAAAGAACCTCTCTTAGGATAAAAAACCACGAGCCTTGTGTTTCATTTTCCTTGCCATAGCCTTGTCCGGAGGCAAAATTCCATCAAAGATGTATTAAAGAAAGGAAAATCTCAAATCTTTGGATTGAACCACTTGTACACTTGAGCTCTCCTCCTCTTCCTTGCTCTGATTTGATTGTATGGATGAGCATTCTTGTACATGAATCTATAGGTAGGACTCTGAGTATGCTATGGTTGCTAAGGAGTCAGCCAGCGTGTTTTCCGATCTAGGAATATGCTCATAGCAAATATTTTTGAAGTTGGCTGCTACTTCTTTAAGAGTGAATATGTATTTGATCAACTGCTCCTTCTTGGCTTTGGATTGACCTTGAGCATGATGGATAAGAAACTGGGAATCGCTCATTAATCTGACTCTTTTAGCCCCACACAGAAAAGCTAACTTTAGTCCAACTATAGCTGCCTCATATTCAGACTCATTGTTAGAAGCCCTAAAAGCAAAGCATATAGCCTGGTATAACTTATCACCATATGGAGAGGTTAAAAAAATCCCAGCCCCACAACCCATTGTGCTTGATCCACCATCTTTCCGGACAACCCACTCTTTTTTTATTTTCTCTTCTGAAGCTTGTTTCGTACTTCTGTTCGAATAAATTCTACCAAGAAATCAGCAACAGACTGAGCTTTAATTGTAGTTTGTGGGCCAAAATCAATGTCATAATCACCCAATTCTACTGACCATTTGGTCATCCTACTTTATATGTCTGCTTTCTAAAGCACATTCTTCAAAGGGAAAGACATCCAGACGATAATAGAATGAGACTGAAAATATGGTCTTATTTTTCTTGCAGCAATCACTAGGGATAGTGCCAGATTTTCAAGCTTTAGGTACCTCTTTTTAGCATCCATCAGACTCTTGCTTATTGTAGTATACCATACGAGGATAATTGTCCACCTCTCTTACCAGCACTGCACTTATTGCACATTCTGACACAGCCAGGTATACATATAGTGTTTCTCCGTCAACAGGCTTAAAAATGGTTTTGGGAGAAGACAAATGCTTTCTTATTTCATCGAAATCCTGGCTACACTGTGGAGACCAGTTGAAGTCTTTAGCACCTTTCAAGGTTTGGAAGAATGGAGCACATTTCTGTGAATACCTTGAAATGAAACGATTCAAAGCAGTCAACCTTCATGTCAGCCTCTGCACTTCTTTAATATTTCGAGGAGGGTCCATTTTAAATAGTGCATCAAGCTGATCCTGATAAGGCTGTATCTTTGTTTTACTTATTATATAACCCAAGAATTTTCCGGACTGTACCCCAAACACACACTTTTTTGGATTCAATTTTTAGTTAACCCTTGTCAAGTTGGAAAAAATCTCTTAAAGATCAGTCAGGTGCAACTCTTCTTCTAAAATTTTACCCATCATGTCATCGATATATACTTCCATATTTCTTCGAATCTGATCAGCAAATGCTTTGTTCACCAATCTCTGATAAGTAGCCCCAGCATTTTTTAACCCAAAATGCATCACCTTGTAACAATGGAGACCCCTATCTATAGCAAAGGTAGTGTGTTCTTGGTCCTTCAGATCCACCTGTATCTGGTTATAACCAGAGAAGGCATCCATGAACGATAATAGCTTGTTTCCAGATCTGGAGTCCACCAGCTGATCTATTCGTGGGACTGAATAAAGATGTTTTGGGAAAGCTCTGTTGAGGTCAGTAAAGTCAATACACATACGCCATTTCCCATTCTTTTTCTTGATTAACACTGGGTTAGCTATCCATAAAGGATACTGAGACTCCTTTATATGCCCCATCTTGGTAAGCCGGTCAACTTTTTGGACTATTACATCAGCTTTTTCTTTAGAAAAGGCCCTCCTTTTTTGCACAACAGGTGCAACATCTCTCGGGATAGACAGCTTGTGTGATATAACACTTGCTGGTACTCCGGTCACATCAGCATTGCACCAAGCAAAAACATGTTGGTGACCTGCCAAAAATGACAACATTTTTTTCTTTAATTATGGTTTCATCTTAGAGCCAACTTTAACACTCCTTCCTTAAGCCAGAGAGTGGGTTTCAAATTCTTCAATCGGTGTCAAAACACCAGGGGTCTCTCTTGGGTCATCAATTTCACCCTCACCCCCAGAGGGCCCCAAAAACTGCTAATATTTATTAATCCAAACTGCCCACAGAGTTTTAGGAGCAAGTGCAGTTGCATAACATTCTCTTGCTATCTTTTGGCTACTCCGGACAACTCCCACTTGTCCTTGAACCACATACTTTAACCATTGATGGACTGTCGAAGCCCTAACATGCATCCTCGAGAGCCAGGACCTCCCAAATATCACATTGTAACATGTGGGGCAATCTACCACAACGAATAGTACCCCGGCCATCTTCTTGAAATGGCATTTGCTCAACAATACCTCCTCCTCAAATTCTCCAGTTACATCCGCAGAGCTCAATGTGAAGCCCACAATGGATCTGTTTGAACGTTAAATTACTTCCGGATTCTTCATCTGTTTATAAGAACTTAAAAAGAGAATATTGGCTGAGCTGCCAGTGTCAATCAGAATTCGCCTGATATCGTTGCCCCCAATTGAAGCTCCTATCACCACAACATCCTCATGAGGCCCAATTATATTTCTTAAATCATCCTCATAAAAAACAATGAAAGGAAAAATAATTTGGGACTCATAAGAAGACATCCCTCTATCTAACTGAGTAGCTAGAGTGTGAACATGCATGTTCCTTGAAGAATGAATCGTTGCAGTCATAGTGTCCCTCCCCCAAATATAGTAAGTGACTTAAAAAATCTTATGAGTCCAGACATTGTCTTAGTTTGTTCTATTATAACCCTCCATTTTATTCCGGGTTGGATCAGGATCCAAATACTCCAAATCGGCATCAAAATTTTCAAGGATCACCATAGCCCCTTCTGGAGCAGATGCCCCAACATTGTTCGTTGGGCCAGTTCGGGGAGCATTGTCAGGCCTGTTTCCACTCCTTCTCTTGACATAAGCTCCTATCTTGCCCCTATGAATAAGATTATGTACTTCTTGTTTCAAGGCGATACAATCTTCAGTGTTGTGGCCAATATCATGATGATACTGGCAAAAACAAGTATTATGACTTTCCCTATGAGATTGAAGCACTGTCGGCTTCCTCAAATGCACATAATCTTTAGTTCTTTCATAAATAGTTGTCACATTCTCCTTTAATTCTGCAAACCACTCTGGTTGGACCCAAGGTCCACGTTTATTTCTGGGCTGCTGGCTCTGAGCTGGATTTGGGTGGGATTGAGTCTGTTTGGCCTTGTTCGATCCCTGTCCGGTTTCTTTGGCCTTATATACGGACTAATTCTGGTTTGGAGCAGCTGGGGCAGACCTCACTTGTTTGTGTACCCTAGTCTTCTTCGTTTCATCTACATTGATTTGTTTTTCCACCTGGTTTAGCAAACCGCCTCAAGTCATGGCCTTCTTCCTTGTCAGTGAATCAGCTAGATTCCGAGGGTTTAACCTTTGTCTCAAAGAGGCTATTGCTACTTGCTCAAAACAATCAGTTAACCCATTCTTGGTATTTATGAACCGGCTTATATAGTCTTTCAGTGACTCATTTGGCTCTTGGGCATAATGGATAATAGTATCTCCATTGCCCTTCACCTCCTTACTTCCCACAAACTGCCTTCAGAAGGCCACCCAAAACATATCAAAGTTTCTGATACAACCTTGTGGTAAGCTGTTGTACTATTTCAAAGAACTTCCCATAAAATATTGGGAGAAGGCCTACAAAGAAGTATGTCATCATCATCAAAATTCATCATAAATTTTTAAACTGTTCGAGATGGTGATCCGGATCTTTGCTCCCATCATATTTCTCCATTTTAGTACTGTCAAACCTCCTAGGAAGGTTTCCGGACAGTATGTTGGCTGACAATGGCGATTGCCTCCAATTCTGACTACGACTAAAAACTGTAATTTCATTAGGTGTTGCAAAAATACCTGGCTCATCATGGAAAGTAGAACGATCCATTAACAACTGATCCACATGCCTATGACTATGGCTGTGGCTGTGAGATGACCCTTTTCCAGATGCCTCTTTAGTCTCCCATGCCTATCTCTCTTTCTTAAATATTTTTTAACTAACTCTTGTTTCTTCATGGACCTCCCCTCATCACTTCTTGATGATAAAGACTCCTCAAGCTCATCCTCGTTTGAGGAGCTACTAGAGGACTCAAATTCTGAGCTCTCCACCGTCTTGGACCGGTGAGACTTCTTAGAACTGACATGTGTCTTTTTTGTCCTCAAATGAGTCTTTGCTGATGGGTCGTTCTCCCTTTGGTTGTCAGTATAGTGAATAGCTGACGCTTTTGACTTTTCCTTTAAACCCATCTCTTCCTTTCTAGTGGCCCTCAACGCTTCTATTTCAGCTTTCAACTTTTCTCGCTCTTCGGTTGTGTACCCATTGTTTTCCCCCACCACCTCCACCAAAGGTGGTGGAATTGCTTGCTCGTCCGGATTCATCAGAATTGTTTTTTCTTGCTGGTTTTGAATGCTAGATTCAAGCACCTTCTTCTCCTACTATGGTCGCCAATTTGGTGAGGTTTATTTTAAGCCGAGGGTAATTTTGTTAAGTGATTCAGAAAGTATTTAGAGTATTAAATGTTTGGGTGTTTTGTAGTGAGAGATTTGAGATGTCTGGTTGTACTAAATGTTCATTACCCTCATTAATGAAAATAGTTAGGGTATTTATACACTTAATTATAGACCCATGGGCTTTTGGGTTGAATTATGAAACCGGATCAAGTTTAAGGACTCATTTACTTAATAAGCTGATTAGCACATAGCTTAGTCAAAATGTGTTTAGTTATTTTATACTTTTGTCCTGTCTGGATAATTCAATGGCAGTTTATGTCCCAATTGCCCTTGTCCAGAAATCTCAGTAAGCAGTGATGGATTTATCCGGACTTATTAGGTGTGACTAAACTTGTAACACATTCCGTCTTTATTTTTCAAAACATCTCGAATTCAGATATTTGTTGGTTATAAATATTTCCATTCCCACAACCAAATTTTTTGGGTTCCGATATCCACCCTTGGATACTCTGTCATTACTTATTTTTTCTGAAATGAATATTTCTTTCCAAATAAAAAAAGTAAAAAAATAACATAATTACAAAATAATAATAAATTATTATTATTATTATTATTATTATTATTATTATTATTATCATTATCAAGACTTAGCGTTTAAGACTTATCCAACAAACCTATTACAAATTTCTTACAGATTTTATCTGAATTTCCATTCTATATAAAATCCAATAAACTACCTCTCTTCCTTTTATTTTTTTAATTTAAAACTTTAAAGGTTCATATCTTTTAAACCATAAATAAATAAATAAAATCTGAAAATATGTTTGATTTTTTTTAAGACGAAAAAAACTAGTACCACTCATAATAGGTTTTGAATTGTTTTTTTTAAATAATATTTTACACACGTTTCTGAGTCTATGGTTTCGCATCAATCATAGTGGGTTGGTTTCGCATCTAGCATATATCATAGTGGACCTTCGTATCTAGGAGTAAAAAAGTTATACAAGTTTCGCAAAATTTATACAAGTTTCGCATCTAGCAAAACAAAAAAAGTTACGCATCTAGTAAAACAAAGAAGGTTTCGCATCTAGCAAAAAAAAGAAGGTCTCTCATCTAGCAAAACAAAAAATGTTTCTTCTCTAGCAAAATAAAAAAAGTTTCGCATATATCAAAACAAAGAAGGTTTCACATCTGCTTCGTTTACTCTATAAATTTTTTAAAAAAAGTCCTATATCTTTTAAACCGTAACTTTAGAAGATTTTTTTTATAAAAATATACTATTTTTAAAATTTTATATTTACTTATAATTGATTTTATTAAATTATATTTGTTAAGCAGATTTTCAAATGTTAACCTATTTTTAAATTTTAAATAAATATGTTAAAATTTATTACATTCAATTTTTCTAAATTTATTAAATGTAATATAATTTGCTATAACTCTAAATTTAATTAAATACGAATGACGATAAAATTATAAACAAATAGAGGAAAGTACCCTTATCTACCCACTCAACTATCAAATACCAAAATGGTACCCGTTTTTGGACTAGTTTCATAAAATATCTAGAGCCATATTTGGGACAATTATACCCTCTATGGTATAAAAGGGGTTGTTTGGTTGAAACCCACTTTTTTTACACCTTCTTATCTGACTTTTAGGTTCCAATTCCCTCCACTTTCACATTTCTAAATTTGAGGGGAGAGAAACACGTGAAACGAGAGGGAACCCAAAAGATGTTTTTTGAAACCAAAGCAGAACCTTATTGCCGGGGACAACAAACCGGCGACAACTAACCTTCGCTCTGATCTTTCAAGCAACCGCCGTTCAACACGTACGCCGGCGAGCCTCCTACTGCAACGAAGTATCCTTAAGCCGTCGAACCGAACCAGGTATCTCTCGACCACTGTCTCTGTTCGAGTTGTATGCGTCGATGTATAAGCATCGCCGGAATACGTCTAATACTCCGGTAGTTAGAATACTTCGTTGTTTTACATTGATAGTCCATGTTGTCCGACGTTTAATACTCCGGTAGTCAGTAAGGGTATTTCGTACTGTTGCTTGACATATGATATGTTAGTTGATAGTTGTGTTGGTAGTGTTGTCCGACGCCATCGATTTGAACCTGGCCTGGTTGAATCTTGAACGTGTACCGTCGTCTATCAGAGCTATAGGGCTGCTTGTCTAACCGGTGCCAGTTTACGTAGGTTTGTTAGTCGTCTAGCAATGTGGGCTGCCTTATCTATCGGGGTCTGGTAATCGTTTACCTGTCATAGTGCACGTCTAGCGGAGTAGTATATGATTCTGGTCACGTCTAGCAATGTTGAAATGGAGTGAGGTATAGGATGTTGTGTAGTAACTTGGAGAAGTGCTGTCTCGAAGAGTTAACGTATATACTGGCTGCTTAGTTTTATTGTTTTAGTTACCATGGGATTACTAACTAGCTTCTTATGTAAACGTTAACAGGTCAAAATGACAAAAACAGGAGTATTCTACAGGTCGGGGTTGGTTAGCATTATTTAAGTACTGAGATGGGATATAATTAAAGCTGAACACATCGAGGCTGCTCGAGGAACCCTTTTCTATACCTTCCTGAAAACCTCGTTCGACTTGAGGAACGAGGTTCTGAAGCTTAAAAAGTTCCACTACTTGATCGAGGCGATTTGTGGTTTGTACGATGTTAGATGGAAGTCTTTCAAGATTGGACGGAAGCATGTAAGGCTGACGAGGAAAGATGTTAAGGCGATCTTTGTCCTGAAACACGGTAACGAAGAGATGCCGATGAGCAAATCAGGCGCATTTATCGCTCGGTACGCTGATGGAGCTGGGTTAGATTCGATTTTGATGAAGAAATATTTTTTGAGCCCAAGGACGAGGAGGAGTGGGCCAACAAACGACAAATCAGTTTCCAATTCGTTGATAAAGGTAAATATAGTCTGTTAGAATGTAGTTGTTTTTTAGTTTATGCTGCAGGGTGTTAGTAGTATATTACGTTGGTGTTTGGTTTTATGAATCTAGCAATGTCTGGGATCATATCTATCAATGTCTTATTAGGGGTAGATGCCTTTAATTGTTATTGTTGTATTATTGGTATGATTTTGTTTATTTTTGTAGGAAGCGATCGAGAAAGCAGTCAGTGAAGGAGGGGAGGATGAAGCGAAGGATGTTGCTCGCCTCCTGATACTTTTCATATGCTCGACACTGTTCTTTTCAGTGTCCGGCGACGTAGTCGGGTGGACAGCAATATTCTACGTGGAGAATCTCGAAAAGATAAACGACTATGACTGGTCTGGAGCCATGTTGGAGAAGCTTCACAAATCACTGGACAAATGTATTAAGGTCGGGCAGCCTGCAAGAGTTATCGGATGCGTTGCTCTGCTTTTTGTAAGTATAGTGGATTATGATCAGCATGTTTGTTACGAAACCAGTTTTTTTAATGGTTAGTTATGTTCTGTGCAGCCATTTCTTATGGAGCATATTTTGATGAACGTCGACATACCAAGGCCAAACATAATCCCTAGATGTTACAAGTGGTGGGGACTAGAGAGCAAGGAGTCGACATTCGAAATGATCCAGATGGTCAGTGAGCTCAGGGACGACCAGGTATGTAACGCACCTATCAATGTCCATGTTGTAGTATCAAACAAATCGCATACAAACTGTTCTTACAAACAAATAGCAACCATGAATATTAGAACAAAAAAAAATAAACATATATATCGATAAAAATATCAAACAAATAGCATACCATGTAGCATAACGTCATAACTTCAACATGTTCATGGATCATAATTGTCTGTAATTCGCAGTAATGATTATAATATTGTGCTGCTCAATGTAGATTATATTGTATTTCGTAGGTTGTAGCCGATGAGTTGGTGTTTTCAGCGTCAGAATGTTTTGTTTATGGAGTAAATGATTCAAGGAGGCAGTGCGAAGCTGCTGGAGAAACAAGCGAACAAAGGAGTAGGAAAAGAAAGAAATTTGTTGCGAACAGAAGTACAAGAAGGAAGGTCAAACAGGTAGATGAGGTTGATAATGATGTTACATTGGGGGTGATGAGTGAATAATTGTTTGGGGAATATATTTAGGATCTTTTTGCTAGATGTGACTAGAGAAAGAAAGTGTAGAGAGATAAAAGCAGATTCAGAGAAAATATTATTCAATGCCCTTTTTTAGGCAAGTGGGTCACCCTTTTATACTAGAATAACGAGTACCCATTTAAGCTCTTAGTGGGCCGTTCATATATTAATGAGGCCCCTCTACTATTTTTATCTTTACACATTGGTCCCCGATTGACTCTGAATACTCTTTAATTACATCAAATGTTTATTCATTGCGTTTTTACCCCTCTTATTGAGATCGGCGAATTCCGCCCTTATCAGTAGCCCCCCAGTCTTCGGGAGCTTCGTGAGCGGAGACTTGTGAAAAAGCCATCGCCACTCGTCCGATCTCTTATCCGGCTTCGGCCTCTGCAAGTTCTGATTGCCCGACGCTCGAGGCTTCCTCACTGGCGATACTCCCGCGCCTCCTACTCCTGTTCTGCTGAGATTTTCATCCCGGGCCTCTTGTGATGGGCCTATCTTTCTTTCCGATTTCGGTGGTGTCGGCCCATATCGTCGATGGGTTTGTGATGAGTTGCTTATGTCAGCCCGTGTCAGTCAGTGGTCGACACGCGTCCTTGGCTAACGGGTCACCCCTCTGTCAGACTAGGCTCCTAGTGAGACTCTTCATCTTCCCGCTGTCTTTCCGTCGATTGGTATCCCCCGATCCTTCAATCCAGCCTATAAATACCCCAAGATTCTTAGTGTCTCTCAGAGGCATTTTAGAGAGAGAAAACGCTGTCCGACCATTTCTAGAGAGAGAAAGAGCTCGTTCGACCCTACTTCGTTCTGGTATGTTCGTTGCATGAAAACCGGACGTTCACAGAAAAAACCGACCAAGAAAAAGAAATCTGAGTGGAGCTTTGAAGAGTGGTCAAGTATTGGCGATCGAGCAGAGGAGTACCGACGCGCTGGTCTGATCTGGGGGTCTAACTCCAAGCCTTTTGTTCCCGCTCCACTTCCTCACGATCCCGTTCTTGCTACCCCGTTTCCCGCAGAATGTTTCCTGGTATCCGACCTTCCGGTTTCTCCTATTCCCGAGGCTAGCCTGTCCCCGGAACCCATTATCCTTTCCTCGAGCGACAGTTCCCATTTTTCCGCAGTCGGGCCAAACAATCCGACCTTACCGCCCGTCAACTCGCGCGCTTCCCGACGTGCCCGTAAATCCACCTTCTTGATAATGGGAGAAGACGATCTATCCAAGTACTTGGCAGGAGGTAATAGTCCCGAAATGGTTCAGCTTACGCCCTCGATTAGAGGGATTCGGACCGGTATTAACACTGCGGTCACTTTTTTAGGTTTGCCCAAAATGCGGCTAACACCCGAGCAAGCGGAGGAGGCTCATAGAAACATGGCACGCGATGCTGCCGACGCTTCTTTCTCCCGGGTCCGAACATCTGAAACAGATGCCGCTACTGCCCGCAGCTCTAGCCAAGTTCCGACCCAAGAAGCTGGAGAGTCGGAAGTCGATGTTGCTCCTGCGGGGGTCTGTATTGCCGCTGCTGGTCACGCGGCTAACCCCCAGGATGATCCCTTGCCCGAAGCGGTTGCGGCTGCCATTTCCACCAAGTACTTCAGCTGGCTTCTAACCAGGGACGTGGTCTCTCTCTTCGAAGGGAAGTATCTCTACTTCCCCGAGGCCGATCATAGAGACTTACTGACCCGCTGGGGGATCCCTGAGTGTGTCAGCGTCCGATTCCCGACCCCAGGGGAGACCCCCGTCCACATCAGACCCAGAGAGATTGTGGTGTTCACCGAATTGTTCAACTGGGGTTTGCGTTTCCCCTTGGACCCTGAGATCACGCTCTATTTCCGCACTCTCCAGATCTGCCCGTCGCAGCTGACGCCAAATGCTTGGTATACCTTGATGTCCTGCATTATGGCTTCCCGTCTTTCTGGCCAGGTTATGCCGATGGAGGAGTACATCGCCATGTCGGGTCTGTCCAAGTCCCCGAAATCCCCATTCTTCTACTCTTCTTTTGGCAATAAGTGGAAAATTGTCAACGACTTCTTGGAAGGGGACAAGGGGTGGAAGCATCGGTTCGTATTTCTGAGCGGGTGTTGGGAGAATGGTCTTCCATACTCTCCGGAGAACCCGAGGCAACTGCTGCGGACCTGGGTCCATGATGGTACTACCTTCCCCTATAAATATATACATTTTTTTTACTATACCTTTATCTGCCGTTCCTTTGCGTAGTGTCGAAAGACTGGCTGCAGGCGGTGAAGAAGGACCATTCGGAGGCCGCAGAGGTCACTTTCGAGGTACTGAAAAACTACGCCCGAAGGAACTGGGGTCGGGGTATGCACCGCACTTTTATGGATAAGAACTTGTTAATGAGCAACCTCTGGCGGTGCTCATCCGAGGCTCTTACCATTGAACAGCTGCGGGAGCCTCCAAGTCTGGACGACGTGCTTGCCCGAACCGGGCGTCCCGGGTACATACTATTTCTGCCCAAGCGCAACAAGGCGCCAAGTAAGCGTCCAAAGTCAGAGGACGACGAGGCAGTAGGTGAACCGACCAGGGTCGCGGTGCCCGAGGCAGGACGACTGGATGCGAGCCATAACCCGGCTGCGGTGCAAAAGAGGAAAAAACGTGCAGAGGCGGGGGGGTCTAAGCCGAAGAAATCCAAAGCTGCGGTTGAGGATCGGGCGGCCGCCAGCGCGGAGGTGGAGGCTTCCAGGCCTAAACTCGTGGATCAAGTGGACGACGGCGTAGATCCCGCAAGGGACGACGTTGTGTTGATTCCAGACGACACTAAGCCCCCCGAAGCCGAAGCTGCGAATCCGGACGCCCCTTCGTCAAGTGGCCCCAAATTCCCGGTGCTGACGATGCTTGGTAGCCCGCACCCCTTTCCTCTTCGGGGCACTGATGGACTTGCTCTGTCGCTATACAACCTGATGGTTCCGGCCGCCTTGAAAGAGCGTCGGGCAAAGGAGCTTGGCAAAAAGTTAGCCTCGGCGGAGACAAAGATTACCAGTCTTGCTGCGAAGGTCAAAACTGCCGAGGAGGCCCAGGCGTTGGCGGAAAGTCGGGTGGTTGAAGCTGAGAATCTCGTTACCGAAGCGAAAACGGCCGCGGACACGGCGAAGCAAGCGATGGAGACAGTGAAGAAGGCTGCGGAGGATGCGGTGAGTGTTGCGGAGACGGCGAGGAAAGCCGCGGAAGACCGCGCCTCATCTCTGGCGCAGGAGGTTCAAAAGTTAAAATCCTCAAACGTTGCTTACATCAACCGATGTAGGCAGTGGTCGGACAAGGAGACTGCAGATGCTAAAGCCGCATATGTGCTGTCACTCCATAACCGCTTCCCGGACCTTCGCTTGGGGTCGCTGTGGCTCGACGTACCAGAGAAGGACCGGCCCGAGGGAGTCGATTGCGGGGAATCCGACGATGCTGATGACGAAGAAGACGACGAGGATGTGGACGAGGATGTGGATGAAGATGGGGACCAGTAATTTTGTTTTCCCTTTTTTTTTTGAAGATGCTGTAACTCTTGGGGGGTCGTAGGCCCCTTTGTTGTTTTTACCAAACCGTTTTAACTCTTATGCTTTTTGGGGGTCACGGGGCCCCCTGTGATGATCATATTTAATTTGCTTGGGTATACTATTCTGCACATCGTTAATCTTAATGTTTGGTAGGTGAATTCGTTATCGAAAATTTTTCCAAAGGTTCGGGAAAACCAAAATGTAGATCGGTAGAACCGAAAAACCTATTTTTAGGCTCTGTAGATCGATTTGTTATCGAAAGTTTTTCCAAAGGTTCGGGAAAACCAAAATGTAGATCGGTAGAATCGAAAAACCTATTTTTAGGCTCTGTAGATCGACTTTTTATCGAAAGTTTTTCCAAAGGTTCGGGAAAACCAAAATGTAGATCGGTAGAACCGAAAAACCTATTTTTAGGCTCTGTAGATCGATTCGTTATCGAAAGCTTTTCCAAAGGTTCGGGAAAACCAAAATGTAGATCGGTAGAACCGACAAACCTATTTTTAGGTCCTGTAACATTGAAAGAACCGGACAACGTGCAGCTCGTCAGCTGTCCGAAGTCACAACAATTGAATATTTAGAAGGCAAAAGATTTTTGATTATCAAAAACGTGGGTCAGGTTTAGACTGATGCCTCGTTAAAACCTCCTCGCGCCACCGAGGTAGGAAAGAGTGCATCCCCGACCATTTACAACCTTACATAAAGTGGAAAATACAGCGAAGTACGTCATAAATTATAAACTATTCTAGATACAGTTTTAAGTGTTCAATATTCCATGGTAGCCTTAAGAGATGTCCGGACCGATTCTGCAGGCGGTACTTCCCGCTCTTAATTTTCTCGACGATTTCATATGGTCCCTCCCAATTGGGGGCCAGCTTTCCGAGGCTCTTGTCCTTCGTGTGGAGGAACACGCGTCGCAAAACCTTATCTCCAACCTTGAATTCCCGACGGCGGACTTTAGCTGCGTATCGACTTCTCATCAAAGTTTGGTAATGTAAAGAATTCAAATGGGCGCGGTGGCGCTTCTCCTCTATGAGATCGAGCTCGAGTCGTCTGTTGTCGTCATTCGCCTCCTCCTGGTAGGTTCCGACCCTGAAAGAAGGAAAATAGATTCCGCGGGATTGACCGCGTCCATGCCATATACTAAAGCGTAAGGCGACTCTTGAGTGGCCGTGCGGGGTGTGGTTCGGTAAGCCCACAATACTTCTTGCAAGTAGTCTGGCCACTTTCCGGCCTTTCCCTCGAGGTTCTTTCTGAGGCCATCAAGAATGGTTCGGTTCGTTACTTCGACCTGACCGTTGGCTTGTGGATGGAAAGGGGCAGCGAAACATTGTCGAATATTATAAGTGGTGCAGAACGCCTTCATCTCCGCACTGTCAAACTGTGGCCCGTTGTCCATAGTCAGCCGCTGAGGTACCCCGAACCGGCAACAAATGTTCGCCCAAATGAATTTGACAATATCTTTGGTTTTCGTGGCGGACAAAGGCTCGGCTTCGACCCACTTGGAGAAGTAATCTACCGCTACGACGATCGTCTGCCTTCCTCCCGATGCCTTTGGTAACGGTCTGACGAGGTCGATTCCCCAGCGGTCAAAAGGCAGCCCTTCGGATATGGATTTCAGAGGAGCTGCGGGTACGTTGATGGCGTTACCGAACCTTTGACATGTATCGCAGGTTTTTACTATGAGTCTTGCGTCTGCGGTTATTGTCGGCCAATAGAATCCCGCCAGAAAAATTCTCCTAATCAGAGCTTTGTATCCGCAATGCGCCGCGCCTTCCCCGTCATGCAGTTCGGAAAAGATTACCTGGGATTCGTCGAAACCTAAACATCGAAGCAGAGGCCGGCTATAAGATTTTTTGTACAACACATCCCCTAAAAGGACGTAGCCCCGCGCTTTGTTGCGCAATTTTCGCGCCGAAGCGGTATCGTCGGGAAGCCGACCTTCAGCTAAGAAAGAGATAATGCCCCGGCGCCAGTCGGAAGTTACGACCGAAGAGATCTGGCATGCGATCTCAGGTCGGTTAGCTAACTCATGTCGTTTAATGATGGACGGGCTTTCTTGTTCTATCACCCATGGATAACTGGTGGAGCAGGAAATCGTTGTCAAAGAATCCGCTGTGGTGTTTTCGCTTCGCGGTACATGCTCGTAAGTAATTTTGTCAAAGGAAGCGGCCAGAATTCTTAATGCCGCGAGGTACTGTACCAGATGTTCCTTCCGAGCCTCCGCGCTTCCCGAGGCTTGGTTTATTAGAAGCTGGGAGTCGCTTATGAGTCGTACCTGTCTTGCCCCGCATACCTGTGCCAACCGTAACCCTGCCAGAGCGGCCTCGTATTCAGCTTCATTATTCGACGTGTGAAAACCAAAACGGATAGCCTGGAGCATGCTAACACCCGAGGGAGTTATGATTTGGACTCCCGCCCCACAACCACTAACGTTTGCTCCCCCATCGGTGCGGACGGTCCACTCGCCCTCTGCTTTCTCTCGTGATTGGGGTTCCTGTTCGGGTCGCTCTGAGTGAAATTCAACTAGAAAATCAGCCAAGACCTGGCCTTTGATAGCTGTTCGGGGTTCAAAGTCAATGTCGAAATCCCCCAGTTGTACCGACCACTTGGATAATCTCCCCGACATGTCTGGTCGTTGAAAAATGTATTTTAGCGGAAGTGATGTGCGGACAACAATAGGATGGGCTTGGAAGTACGGTCGCATTTTCCGCGCTGCTGTCACCAGAGCCAGCGCCATTTTCTCCAGTTTGAGGTACCGAGTTTCGGCGTCCAGCAAACTTTTGCTCACATAGTATACCGCCGTCGGAGCCGGCCCTGATTCGCTGATTAGAGCAGCGCTGACCGCATAATCCGTGACCACAATGTAAAGAAAAAGGGTTTCACCCGCCGTCGGCTTGGTGAGGCGGTTCGGGGTCGATAGGTACTCTTTGATCCCTAAAAAAGCCTTGGTACACTCAGGAGTCCAAACAAAAAATTTCGCCTGTCGTAGGACCTGAAAAAACGGAGCGCATTTATCATACGATCGAGAAATGAAACGATTTAAGGCGGCCAGACGCCCGGTCAGAATCTGAACTTCCTTCACACTCCGGGGAGGCGCCATGTCGGCCAGGGCTCGGAGCTGAACAGGGTCTGCTTCAATTCCTTTCTCGCTGACGAAGAACCCCAAAAATTTTCCTGATCGGACCCCAAAAGAACATTTCTCCGGGTTTAGCTTAAGGTTAATTCCTCGTAGATTACCAAAAGTTTCCCTGAGATCGGCGAGATGGGCTTCGTCGGAACTGCTTTTGACCAACATGTCATCGATGTAAACCTCCATGTTTCTCCCGATCTGGCCTTCGAATGATCTGTTTACTAGCCTTTGGTATGTCGCGCCAACGTTTTTTAGCCCGAAGGGCATCACTTTGTAACAATATAATCCCCGACCCATAATGAACGCAGTATTCTCCTGATCCGCGGTATGTAACTTAATTTGATTGTTACCGGCATAGGCGTCCATGAACGAGAGTAGCTTGTTGCCCGACGTCGAATCCACCAGCTGGTCGATCCTCGGCATCGGGAAAGGGTCCTTCGGGCAGGCCCGATTGAGATCAGTAAAGTCCACGCACATCCTCCATTTCCCGCTTTTCTTTTTAACCAGCACGGGGTTAGAGATCCATAAAGGGTACTTTGCTTCCTTGATATGTCCGACGCTGGTCATTCTCTCAACTTCCCGCAGAATTACTTCCGTATTTTCGGAGGAAAAAGCCCGACGCTTCTGGACGATTGGTCTGATATTTCTGTCAATAGTCAACTTGTGAATCGCGAAGGATTCTGGTACCCCCGTGACATCCCCGGAACACCACGCAAACAAGTCTAGGTTCTCTCGTAGGAGGGTTAGTAGCTGTTCCCTTAGGGTTGGCGAAAGGTTTACCCCGACCCGCAGACATTGCCCGTCTGTAAAAGAATGTAGTTCGCACTCCTCGTCTGTCGTCAAAAGGCTTGGAGCCTCCCGGGGGTCATCCACCGGTTGCGATCCCGGAGGCACCCCCCTTAATTGCTATTCTTGAGCCGGGAACATCTCTTGGTCTTTTTTCGGAGCTAACGCAGCCCGGTAGCATTCCCGCGCCGCTTTTTGGCTGCTTCGGACCACTCCTACATTGTTTCCGACCACGTACTTCACACACTGATGAATAGTAGAAGTCACAGCATGCATGCGCGATATCCAAGATCGGCCAAGGATGGCGTTGTGTGAGGCCGGCGCGTCCACTACTACAAACAAAACCGTGAACTCCTTTTTAAATGGGCCGCGGCCTAACTAAACCACACCCTCAAACTCCCCGACTACGTCGGCTGCGGACCCGGTAAACCCGACAATGGTGCGGTCGGATCGCGCGATCACCGGTCGCGTCCTGAATTTTGCAATGGTAGATGCAAAGAGGATATTGGCCGAACTCCCGGTGTCTACCAAGATGCGCCAAACCTCCTCTCCCGCTATTGCTGCCCCGATCACAATGGCGTCCTCATGCGGCCCGGCTATGTCTCTCATGTCGTCGTCGTCGAAATGTAAAATCGGTGAGGGGGCGCTTCTGGTTTGGAAGCAAGTTCTGGCTTCCAACTGGGTGGTCAGGTTGACGATGTGCCTTTTCCTGGAGGAATGCGTGACTCCCGCCATAGAATTCCCCCCCCCCCCCGAAAATGGTCAGAGATTCAAAAAGATTACACAGGCCTCGCACTTTACCGATGTTCTCCTCAATCTCTTCCTTGATGATCCCGATAACATCGTGATTAGCTTTTGGGTCACCGAAGCGCGAGGTCGGGGAAAGGGCGCTTCCGGTTTGGAAGCAAGTTTGCGTTTTCAGCGGAACGATTTGGTCGGGGAAAGGGTAGTTCCGGTTTGGAAGCAAGTTTGCGTTTCCCATCATCGGTCTTCCCCCGGAGACGGTTAACGACTCGAAAAATTCACAAAAACCACGGACGATACCGACGCCTTCCTCTGCCCCCTCCTCAATGACCCCGATGATATTGCGGTTCGCCTCGGGATCAAGGTACTCAAGTGTCGCGTTGAAACGGTCGGTCACCTCTGAAATGGCCATGGTCGTTTCTGGTTTTGGTACGACCACCACTTCCTTTGAGGCCGTGCCTTGCTGTGCCTTTTTTACATACTCCAACAAGTTCCCGTGCTCTATGAGCATCTGTATCTCCTTCTTCAAGGCTATGCAATCCTTCGTGTCGTGCCCGATGTCTTTGTGATAGCGGCAATAGCGGTTATTCCTTTGTTCCCGGGGCGTCGGGATGGGGAAAGGCCTTCGGTACATTCCGCTCCTCTTGGTTTTTTCGTAGATCGATGACACGCATTCCGTAAGGTCCGCGAAATAGGCAGGTCGCGTCCACTTGTTGGACATGGGTCGAGAGACCGTTGGCCCTGTTTGCCTTGGTTTCTGACCGGTCGGGGTCGAAAGTTTGGTTAAAACTGGCGTGCTCGGGTGTATCGTGCTAACTGGTTGGGCCGACCTGGCGTAATCTGATCGGGAAACATGTTTTATTACAACCGACGCTTGGGCGCTCTGCTGAATCTGGGCTGCCAGTTCTGACGCTTCTGTTTCTTCAATCAATATTTGCTTCTCAATCTGCGCTAGCAATGCGGAAAAAGTGAACGCTTGCTTCTTGGTCATTGCTTGTTTCATCGGTCCTGGGAGCAAGCCCAAACGAAACGCCGTTAGCGCCACATTCTCTTCACAATGGTCCAGGTCGGTTTTTGCGTCGATGAACCGCCTAGTATAGTCTCTGAGGCTCTCCCCCAGCTTATGCCGACAATTCATGATAGTATCCCCGTTGGCGCGGAAACTCTTACTTCCGACGAAGTGTTGCCTGAACATCGTCCAGAAGGTCCCGAAGTTACGAATGCACCCCTGCGGCAAGCGGTTGTACCACTTTGAGGCTCTGTCTTTGAAAGTCATAGAAAATGCTCTGCACAGGAGCTTGTCATCATTGTCGAAGCTTAACATGAAATTTTTTAAAGCCTCCAAATGGTTATCCGGGTCCTTTTTTCCGTCGTATTTTTCTAACTTAGAAATGTCAAATCTCCTCGGGAGTTGTCCCGCTAATATTTCATCGGATAACGGAGAGGCCCTCCAGTTGACTCCGAGCTCACATGCTCCTCCCCCAAGACCCTCGGTCCTAACTCCATAAAGCCCCTCGACCCCTGGGATGATGAATTGGCTATTGGTCCTGTAACCATGGTTCTGGCTATTCGATGGTTGCCACGGAATCGGTGGCAATACTTCCTGTCCTCCGCGGCTGGCGGTATGCATTTCCTCTTTCTCAAAAGATACCGGAGTCGGCTTATCGCCGCCGCTCCTCTTATACTGCAAAGGGTCGGCCCTGGGCCCTCGAAGGCGTCGGGATCGATTCTTCTGCGCTCGCTGAACCCTTTTCCTCCGCAGATATTCTTTGCCCGACGAATCGTCTGAGGGGTAGTCTGACGTCATGGCCCGACGGTTCTCGAGGTTCCGACGAGTCCTAGCATTTTCTTCGTCATCGGGGAGAGGATCCCTGTAGTACCTAACAGGTCGGGCCTCTATCCGCGGACCGCTGCCATGGCCAGCTGCCCCCCGATCCTCCAGGAGGGGCTCTTTGCCCTTCCCTTCTCGGGCTCTTTTCTCGCCCAACGCCCGCTCCCTTTCTTCTTCCAACCGAGCAATGTCCTCTAGGAGCTGCTTTCGGGTCATTATCAGAGTTGACCGCTTGTCCCGACCGCCGTGCCATTCTCGGGCGGGGACTACCGTGCCTCCCGAACCTGAGACGGCTCGGACGACTTCTCTCCCGTCCCTCTCAATCGCCGCATCGCTGTTCATCCCGAAAAATGTGATTTTCAAAGGGCAAAAGATTCCTTTTTGGTATCACCGATTCCCACAGACGGCGCCAATGATGAGTGAATAATTGTTTGGGGAATATATTTAGGATCTTTTTGCTAGATGTGACTAGAGAAAGAAAGTGTAGAGAGATAAAAGCAGATTCAGAGAAAATATTATTCAATGCCCTTTTTTAGGCAAGTGGGTCACCCTTTTATACTAGAATAACGAGTACCCATTTAAGCTCTTAGTAGGTCGTTCATATATTAATGAGGCCCCTCTACTATTTTTATCTTTACACATTGGTCCCCGATTGACTCTGAATACTCTTTAATTACATCAAATGTTTATTCATTGTGTTTTTACCCCTCTTATTGAGATCGGCGAATTCCGCCCTTATCATCTTTGATGCAAGATCTTTTTATGTTTTAAGAAAGTTCCCATTACGAATGGTTACATATATTGTTTTTTTTTCAGTTTTTGAACATGATCTTCAAGAATATCGTTTGATTCTTCAACTTCTTTAATCTGTTAATTGATTTTTGTTTCTAGTTTTTCAATTCTTTTAATGACTTTTACGTCTTGGTCTATTTCTTCTAAAGTTAAAGTAAAAAATAATTAAATGTTTATAAAATCGTGGTTGCATAATTATGTGCAAGCATGTTGCGAAAATATATTTTTAGATGTGTTAAACATTGTTGCGTAACTGTGAGAAACTTGGTGTTGTAATTATGAATAAATTTGGCGCAAATTTAATTTTTTTTGTTGCCAAAAATGACTAAAGTTACATATTGAATAAATTCTGTAAATTGTTTGATTCTTCTTGAAGATTGTTTATTTCTTCAGTGAGCTGAATTGTATCTGGAGTTCATGATGTGGATGATTCTTTTGACATTTTGTATCTACATTATAAATTTAAAATACATGTAGATTAGTATTGAAACCAATTGTTAGTTGGGTGCGTATATATAAAATACTATTTATGTTCGAAAAACAAATATAAAGTTTGTCTGAAAACTGACTGTAAGTTGGGTGCGTAAATACATTTAAGTTTTTTGTGGAAAAAATGTCTTTTGGTTGCGTGTATACATACAACTGAGTTGAAAAAAAAATTATTCATACTATTTAAACAAATACACAAGTAGTTGTAGATTACTAATTGTATTTTTTTGTTTCCTAAAAATATATACAAATCATCAAAACCAAACACGGACAATTTTTAGGTCATGCATATAATTACGAACATAGTAATTGAAAATTAAAGATGAAAGAGAGTAAATTATTCGCGAAAACTTGATTTAGTAATTGATTTATGTTGAATTATTGGAGAATTCGTTGATATATGTTGCAAAAATCTTTAATTTGAGACATTTGTGAATTTCTAAAGAGAGAAAAAGGGAGAAAACCGCGAGCTTAAGAAGAAATTGAAATTCTTTAGTCTTATGTTATTACACGCGATGAATATTGTTAGAAGTTATGTAATAAATAGTTATCTATTTTTTTAAAGTGAACATCTGGATGATTATATATACTTTTATTTTATCTCAAAGTTATTATCGGCAACTTTCTACTTTTGTTTATGCAAACAATGATAATTTAGTTATTAATAATATATATTATTAGTTGCAGTGATAAGTCTTACGAAAACAAATCCAGACTTGTAGAAACAATAAAAAGAAATACTAATGAAATACCTATTGGAAAAAAATTGGATTAAGGAACAACAAATTTCCTCCAAGAATTAGTTACAATTTAAGAATTCTCAAGAATGAAATACTATCCTAATTCTACTCTTTGTTGTTGATCATTTCCCTCGATGATGGAGGATGGAGAATGCTCTTCTCTGGGTCACAGATCGTCTGATCGTGATAAATGATTCCCTCGTCTGAACTCTCGACCTGATCAACCTAGGATCAGGGACAATCCTGTGTTTGAATCTATCACGAGTAACACAAAACCATCAGAAACAAAGAAGACCTTTGCTGAATTGTTCAAGCTTAATTTGGGTAAGGTTTTCCATCAAAATGTTAAAAGAATAACTGACAAAGATCATGTGGCAATTCAATTTGAGGCAGAGGACTTGAATGTTCTTCAACAAGGGCTAATCATACATTAGTGGGAAAGTTTGCGAATGGAAAGCATTCTTATTCTACAGTGAAAGTGTTCTTAGATAAGTTCAACTTCAAAGGGACCCTTTGTGTTTCTAGTTAGGATTTCAGACACGTATTTATAGAATTCATAGAGGTTGAAGACTTAAAGAAAATTTGGCGCATAAATGTTTGGCAGATAAGAGACAAGATAATGAGGTTACTACTGTGGTCTCCCAATTTCAACCCTAATGTTGAAAATCCAGAAACTCATGTGTTCATAGACTTGCTAAATCTCCTTGAATTCATGTACAGGGAAGAAACAATTCTTGAGGTGGCAACATCCCTTGGGAAACCTCTCAATATTTGGGTTTCACATAACAATAGAGTTAGGCACAACTTTTGCAGAGTACGGGTTATAATGGATGTTTCAAAAGCATGGCCTACGAGTATTAAAGTTTATTTTGGGTCTTATAGTTACTGGCAAGACCTAGTTTATACTAACTATCCTATGTACTATAAAAGGTGTACTCACCTGGGTCATTCTGAAAAAGACTGCAAAATGAATACTCAAATAAAGCCTGCTCAGGCTAATTCCTCCACTCCCTTAATTATGGATTCATTAGTCCCTACATTTCGAATTAAGAAGGTTGGTCAAGATGTTAAGTCTGTGATAGTTCATGAAAGAAAAGAAGTTACTGAAGATATAAGACAAAATACGAGAGAAACTGTCATTAAGAATCAGTAACCTCTAGTTGTTGAGAGTAATGATATAATTGGGGCACTTCACATGCTTGAAGTAGGATCAAACAAAAAAGAAAGCAATGAAGGTATATTAGTAAACTCTGTAAGGGCAACCTCCTCACCAACAAAACAGTCTACTGGTAGTATCCCAAAATCTCTTGTAAGCAAATAGAATGACATTGTTAAAAGATCAGAATTGAAGAAGATAAAGAAATTCATAATACTAAATTCTAAGGGGATAATATCTTCTAAGTGTTTGCAGCACAAAGTGACTGCAAAAAACTATAAAAAATCTAAATAACAATTCCCATATTAAATTAGAACGTGCGTGACATTGGTAACAAGTACACTTAATCAAGAATCAAGTCTATAAAAAGGTCAAAGAAGCTTAACTTTGTTGCTATCCAGGAGCCTATGGTCTGCAACTCTAAAATCCAAGCTATCTCTATGAAACTGGGTTTTCATGGTTACACTAGCAACATTAGCAATAAATTATGGGTTGTGGAATAAAGATTTTATGGTGGAAGTTATAGTTAATGTTGATCAATTCATCCATCTAAAAGTTAAGCATCATATGGCAAACAAAGAGTTTATGGTAACTGTAGTCTACGCCAAGTGTACTAAGAGTCGTAGGCAGATTCTATGGGAAAATCTCAAATTTATTGAGGAAGATGGAAGTGAATGGATTCTCTGTGGTGACTTTAATACAATTGTTTACCCTGATGAGCAATTGCATTGCTCAACTAATAGTACCTCAAGTATGGATGATTTCAATACATTTATCCTTGACTGCAATTTGATTGATGCTGTGTACTCTGGAAATAAATACACATGGTCAAACGGGAGACATTGGAGAAGGCTTGACAGGGTTTTGTTCAACAGCAACTGGTTTGGTTACTTTGATGAGACTACAGTAACTCATTTACCTAAGACCTGCTCTGATCACTCCCCTATTCTTATTAATATCGCTACTTCTACTGCTAAAAGGAAATCTACGTTTAAGTTCCTAAATATGTGGTGTCTACACAAATATTTCTACAATTTTGTGAGTATTGTTGGGCTGTGGAATACATTATGGCTCCTATCTTCAAGCTATGTTTTAAATTCAATCATCTTAAAGTTAGACTAAAGGTGTGGAACATAACAGTCTTTGGCAATGTTTTCGACTCAATCAAAAGCTTGTAAAATGGATATCAACGACTTGGAAGCCAAAAAACTCTTTTTTCTTTCATAATTATGTTAAAAGAAAGCACAGGAGATCTAGGATCTCCCGTATTTGGAATGGTGTAGACTGGGAGGAAGATGAAAATGTTATTGGTGATTCTGTGGTTAACCATTTTAAAACTTTAATCTCTTACTTACCTAATCCATGGTATTCTAATATTCTGAGAGACTATATCCCTCATATGGTAACTAGTGATGACAATGATATGCTAATGGAGCTTCCTCTGGAGAATGAAATTTATGGAATTATAAAGGACCTTAATCCTAATGTGCCAGCAGGCCCGGATGGTTTTAATGGCAAGTTTTTCAACTCTTTCTGGCCCATCATCAAAAATGATACTTGTGAGGCAATAAGAGACTTCTTTAGAGAGGGGCCTTTTCCTGTGGGTTTGTATGCTACAGTCCTTTGTTTGATTCCTAAAGTGAAGGCTCCTAAAGGCTGGATTGACTTTAGGCCTATCAGTTTGACTATTTTTTTAAGTAGGATTATTTCTAAACTCATAAATGAAAAGCTTGCATCTATTCTCCCCAATATTATATCTCCTGAACACGGTGCCTTTGTTAAGGGTAGGACAATTCATGATAACATCATGATTGCCCAAGAATTAGCTACGGATCTATCTAAAAAGGTCAGAGGTGGTAACGTAATGCTGAAAGTGGACATGGACAAGGCGTTTGACCGATAGGACCACACTTTTTTGCTAAATGTGATGGCCTCTTTTGGGTTTAGGGCTGATTTTCTAAAGATGATTGAAAGGGTTCTAGTCAATTGCCATTTTTATGTTATGGACATGGACAACGGGATTTTTCAGGTCTAACAAGGGGCTTAGACAGGGAGACCCACTTTCTCCCTGTCTGTTTATTATTGCTCAGGAATACCTAATCAGAGGTTTAAAGGTTCTTTTTTCTAATATGCATACAATTAAATACAAGAATAGAGGGGACATGGACTTATCTGTGCTCAATTTTGCTGATGATATTCTGGTCTTCTACAATGGGGCTTCTGACTCTGCTACAAACGTAATGGAAATGTTTAACCATTACGAGATATTTCTGGTCAACTGGTAAATAAAGAAAAATCTACAGTGATTACCTCTAAGAGGTGCTCTGCTAATTTCCTAATAAGCTGGAAACCTTGCTGGGTTTCAAGTGATGTTTTTTGCCCTTTAAGTACCTGGAAACTGCAATAAATAACACAAAAAAGGTGAATGACTATGAGTTTTTAATCGCTAAAACTACAAACAAAATCACTGAATGGGACTCTACAAATCTATCCTTTGGAGGAAGGCTGATATTGGTGCAATATGTTCTAACAACCTATCTTACGTTTACTATTCAAATCTCTGAAATTCCAAAGACTATCATCAAGAGATTGGAAATTCTGTACAATAAATTCCTTTGGGGCTCTGAAGTTAACAAACAGCTACTAACTGGGCTAAATGGACTGCTCTTTGCAAGAATTATGATGAGGGTGGGCTGAATTTGAGAAGAATCAAGGAAATGGAGGAGGTTTACTCATTTAAATTATGGTTTAACTTGATGAAACAGGATTCTTCATGGGCTTTTCTTATGAAATCAATCTATTTCAAGAATCAGCACCTACTAGTTGGGCCTCTCCACTCTAATAGCTCTCATATCTGGAAACGAATTTGGAGAGTAAGAGATAATGCTGAGAATTATATTTTTTGGCATGTAAAGACTGGCACTATTGACATCAACCTTGATAGATTGTGTCAGAAAGACCCTTTTATCAAATTTTCTATTGAGGATACTAGGACTAATCACACAGGCTCTATGGTAAAGGAATATTGAGAGAATGGTGGATGGAATTGCTCAAAACTTGAGAGTATTTTGGACCCAAAAAAATCCAGAATACTCTCAAGCTTTCTTTGGACCTTAACAGCACTGACTTAATCAGTTGGACACTGAGTGAGGATGGGTTTTTTAGCACTAAAGCTACTTGTTCTGAAATAAAAAATAAGGGTACAAAATCTTACTTGTATGCTATGATTTGGAATCCTGTGACTCTTCGAAAGCACTCTTTCATGTTGTGGAGAATCATCAAGGGATGGGTGCCAGTTGACTCCATTCTGCAAAGAAGAAATATACAGTTAGTTTCAAAATGCCAAAACTGTTGTAATTCTAAAAACATTAAACATGTTTTCATAGAATGTAAAAAGGCTTGGGAGGTGTGGTTATTTTTTGCTTCTCATTTCAACATTGGTATTACCAGAACCATGTCCCCATCTCATTTGGTAAGAACATGTTTCTAGTCAACCAGCAAGGAAATTCAATTTTGCAATATTCTGCCCCAGATTATTGTCTGGGTAATTTGGTATGCTAGGAACAAAATTAAAATGGAGGATAGGTATTTAAGCTCTGAGGACATGATAGAACACATCATTCGCATTCTATCTAGTCTGGACAAAGCCAAACTATTGAAGATGAAGCACTGAGGCAAAGACAGAAACATTGGCCTCTCAATCGGGTGTGTGAATCAACTATCTAGACCATATATTCTGGTCTCCTTAAGCTGGAAAAGCCCTAAGCTTGGTCGTTTCAAACTAAATTCTGATGGGGCATGTTCTAACTCTAGAGAATTTTACGGTGGTGGTTTGGTAAGGGATAGCTCAGGGAAGATGCTGTTTGGTTACAGTAGGGTTTACAGAAATGGAAGTCCAATAATTTCTGAGACCAGAGCCATGCTGGATGGTCTCCAGATTTGCTATGAAAGAGGCATTAACATGCTGGACATTGTGACTGATTCTAGCGTTCTGGCCCAGATGCTCCTAACAAGCAGATCACCTAGTATCTTAGAGAAATCATATCTTGCTGCTTCAAATTGATCTCTTCCAATATGAGAGTAATCCATATCTTCAGAGAACAAAATGAAGCAGCTGATCATTTGGCTTCAATATCCCTCGAATCCAACAAGAACTCTCACTATGAAGGTAATGGAGTCCCTGGTAGATTGAGGGGTATTGTGTTTTTGGAGGAAATAGGTCTCTGTTACTTAAGAAACAATCAAAACTACTGAAAGATAAGAATGCATGGATGGTTTGAAGAAGTACCTGGGTTTTAGCTCTGTCGAAAGTCTTCGGTCCCTTTCCCTTGTCGGATTTGGCTTCAATAGTGATTTTCTGGGTTTTACTGTTGAATTTGGCTCTATAGTTACGAGGAGGCAGAGATTTATCAAGAGTTTTTTTACTAAGAATCAGCTATGGAGATCGTCTCTGGATTTTGGGCCCAAGGACGAGGAGGAGTGGGCCAACAAACGACAAATCAGTTTCCAATGCGTTGATAAAGGTAAATATAGTCTGTTAGAATGTAGTTGTTTTTTAGTTTATGCTGCAGGGTGTTAGTAGTATATTACGTTGGTGTTTGGTTTTATGAATCTAGCAATGTCTGGGATCATATCTATCAATGTCTTATTAGGGGTAGATGCCTTTAATTGTTATTGTTGTATTATTGGTATGATTTTGTTTATTTTTGTAGGAAGCGATCGAGAAAGCAGTCAGTGAAGGAGGGGAGGATGAAGCGAAGGATGTTGCTCGCCTCCTGATACTTTTCATATGCTCGACACTGTTCTTTTCAGTGTCCGGCGACGTAGTCGGGTGGACAGCAATATTCTACGTGGAGAATCTCGAAAAGATAAACGACTATGACTGGTCTGGAGCCATGTTGGAGAAGCTTCACAAATCACTGGACAAATGTATTAAGGTCGGGCAGCCTGCAAGAGTTATCGGATGCGTTGCTCTGCTTTTTGTAAGTATAGTGGATTATGATCAGCATGTTTGTTACGAAACCAGTTTTTTTAATGGTTAGTTATGTTCTGTGCAGCCATTTCTTATGGAGCATATTTTGATGAACGTCGACATACCAAGGCCAAACATAATCCCTAGATGTTACAAGTGGTGGGGACTAGAGGGCAAGGAGTCGACATTCGAAATGATCCAGATGGTCAGTGAGCTCAGGGACGACCAGGTATGTAACGCACCTATCAATGTCCATGTTGTAGTATCAAACAAATCGCATACACACTGTTCTTACAAACAAATAGCAACCATGAATATTAGAACAAAAAAAAATAAACATATATATCGATAAAAATATCAAACAAATAGCATACCATGTAGCATAACGTCATAACTTCAACATGTTCATGGATCATAATTGTCTGTAATTCGCAGTAATGATTATAATATTGTGCTGCTCAATGTAGATTATATTGTATTTCGTAGGTTGTAGCCGATGAGTTGGTGTTTTCAGCGTCAGAATGTTTTGTTTATGGAGTAAATGATTCAAGGAGGCAGTGCGAAGCTGCTGGAGAAACAAGCGAACAAAGGAGTAGGAAAAAAAAGAAATTTGTTGCGAACAGAAGTACAAGAAGGAAGGTCAAACAGGTAGATGAGGTTGATGATGATGTTACATTGGGGGAATTCATTGTGGAGAGGAAGGCAACAGTTGGTAAAAAGAAAGGGGAGAGGTTGAAAAACAAAAATAAACGTAGGTCTAGTATTATTCCAAGCTTTGGAGGGCTGTCGCAGTCGGTGTTGCGTGACAACAAGAAGCTGAAAAAAAGAAGCTGGTTGCACCGGTTGAAAGTTGAAAACAAGCGGCTTAAAACGTCGCTTGAGGAAAGAAACGAAGAGGTTAGTGTTACCATGTTTTTTAAGTACTAATAACCTCTATATGTTGGTTAAAATGAACATATGAAATGTTTAGATGTTGTTTGGTAGCAGCATCATTATAATTGATTTAGCAAACGTAACTATAAGTTGTCTATCAACGATAATATGCTGTATCTATCGTTGTAAAAATAATCTAACTATTTCGTATGCTCGTTTAATTCAGGTGGAAAAGTTGAAGAAAGATTTGGAGGAGCTGAAACAAAAGCTGGAGGTGGAAGGTGAAAGAGTGGATAGTGAGGATGACCATCTGCTGTTGACCTTATCAATGTCATTTTTCCGTATTGATGAGGATGATATTGAACCCGTGGATGCAAACGTTGCTGAGAAGGTGGTTAAGGAAACACTGGTTTACCAATCTCGGAGGCATGGATTTGTTCCGAAGAGGAACCAAACAGTTTCTGACACAGAAAAAACAACAGAAGAAGAGGATGTTCAGGGGGAGACAAAAGCAGATTTACAACAGGAGCTTGACAAAGTTGAGGAAAAAGAAAGGGACGTATCGGAGGAGGAGAAGGAAGAAGTTGATGGAGGGGGTGTTCAATCCGAAACACGTGTTGAACCAATGGAAGAGAGTACTACACCGGAAGCTATTGTTGTTGATGTGTCTAGAAAGCCGAAATGGACTACAATAACTGGTTGTGACGCTGGTAATGAGAAAGGGGAGGTGGCAGAAGAATTATCACCCCTAACTCATGCTGCCGGTGCGCAAAAACAAGTTTTGGTACCTGCACAGGGACCCGGAGTTGGAAACAACGAGGTTGAACAACAGCAGTTGATGGTGGACAGAATTGATTTGTTGGACGAAGGTTCCAACGAAGGAACGAAAACAATGAAACAACAGTTGGAGGAGTCGCCACAAACCGTAGATCAAGGACAGAATGCGGAGAAAGGTGAGGAGAAAGGAGAAGATGACATAGTAGCAACTGCCTTGATGGAGATCGCCGCCACAGAACTACAGGGTCCAGAACCTGTCTCTCACAATGTGGTGGAGAATGTTGCTGAAGATTGATAAATTGTCAGTAATTACGTTTTGGCTTGTTTTGGAATGCTTTTAACTCTAGGTTGGATAACATTTTGGTATCTGGGTTGTTTTTTGTACGAAAAAGTTGGTTGGACAGTATCTGTGTGGTGTAAGACACGATTTGAATGATTGTCTCAATGAGTTCTAGTTGATGCATGTTTGACAAATCGAAAACCCAATATGTATGTAGTCTGATTGATAAAAAATATATAGAATACCGTCTTCATTGCAAACAAATCGCAATGTATGGTAGGCGTAAATAGCGTAGTTCTATTTGAATATCATTTATCAATGATAGTTGTGCTAATCTCGCAATGTATGGTTTCCAATATTCTAATGTTATGTTATTAGGAACTGGAAACAACGGAGCCTGAAGACACACGAAACTCTATTGTAAAGACCTTGGCATTCACTGGGATTGAAAAAGCAACAAAGTGCGAACAACTATCGCAAGCTGTCTCTCCATTAAAGGTGATACCAGTTATCAACGGAGAAGAGAAATCCACAGAGAAGATTGAAAAAGTGTCACAGGTTGAGCAATCTTCGTACGCAACACCACAACAACAGAAAGCAACATCTAACGATCTGATTGTCCGATCGGTTACACCGTTGGATGACGATAGCTTTGTAGACTGCACTCAATAATTTTACGCAGAAGTTGACAAGGCTGTTGAAAATTCAAACGAGAAGAGACGTACACTGAACTCCATCGAGGAAGAACAAACAGATGTTGACGTAAGTAGATATTTTGTATTATCAATAAACCTTCAAAAAGTAATGTTAACAGTTTACTATGATGCTTTATTTTAGGTGCCCGTTGATGAAATGCCTGGGTTCAACTTACTTACTCCAACGCAGGTTCAACAACAGCAGACTGCAGACGTAGATTGGCCGTTCCCGATAGAGACAACAAAACTGATCAATGTCAGTGAGTACGAGAAGGTGCTGAAACTCAAACAGGTAGAACAACAAGAAGATCCAGAAGTATGGTACTTGCCAACAACAGAGTTCTCATACAAGCTTTCCATTAGTGTGACAGAGATAATGGAACTGCCTAACGAAACTCAAGTTGACTTCAAGGTAATAAGGTTCCATGTTGTATCTATCGTAGTAAAATTGTGAGTCTAGCAATGTGTCTATGTACGTCTAGCAATATTAATATGCAGCGTCTAGCAATGTGTCAACCAATAAACCGTTGGTTATCCTTTGCAGTAATTGTCATTCAACTGATTTGAGCTTCTAATTGTGTTTTGATAGATAATAGATGTTTGGATATATAAGCTGTTAAGGGATTCAGATTGGAAAATCCCTCTGAAAGGGTTTGATGATAAGTATTCATTTCCTGTCAATGCCATTCATATAACTGGGATTGCAACTGTAAGTTCCCAGGGAATTATTTGTTTTATATTGGAAACATCTACTTCCTGTAGTAATGACTTAAATTTACAGGGAACACTGGCTCTCAAGGGAGATTTGTCTGTCATTGTGGACAAGGTTTTTGAAACAATGAAACCAGAAACATATGTTGCATTTGTTCCCCTCTGTACCGTAAACACGGCAGGCGTAAACCACTGGACGCTCCTGGTTATAGACATGGAGAATAGGGCTGCCAGAAGCTACAACCCACTGTTGTCGTGGAGCAAACACATTGCCGATAAGACGAAAAACACAGCCGATGCTCTGGTAAGGAATTTAAATGCTAAGGATCTATTTTGGTTGTCTATCTAGCAATTTCGAATACTATATCTATCAATGTATATAGTAATACATAGCAATGACTACTACTCGTAAATCGCATAGTAACTATGGATTACTTGATTTTGCAGCTGACCTATTGCATGAAGAAGAAATACATACCTTATGTAAAAGGTGGATACAAAATAAAGATTGTGTTAAATATCCCACAGCAAAAGAAGGATAGCCTTGACTGCGGTGTTTTTGTTTGTAAGTACGTAAAAGACATCATTACAACAGGGTTTGTTCCGCGGGAATATGGAAAGGAAATGTCGGGCGAAACAAGAGCTAAAATATTTAAGCATTTCATGAATGATTGAAACACAAACAAACGTTGGTAGTCTGTAATTTATTTTTGGGTACCCATTTTTATGATTCGGATAGATTAGCAATAGGTGAATTAGACAACTAATATGATTTCTGTTGGTAGTAGAAAACTCACGTGTAAACACACATTTTCACATCACTATTACATCATTCAGTTTTGAATCTACTAATTTATATATGTTGTATCCTTCAAAGTAGTTTTCAGGTTGCTATCAAAGTTTTTACTATTACCTATCAGACTTAAACTAAACATCTAACAATGTCTACTTGCTTAACTATCAGAATCATCAACAGGTGGTGTATGTAGCTCTATACGAAATTCTGTTTAATCAGGCTTAAACTCAAGTAAATATGAAGGAAAATGTTTTTCTAAACTACCTTGGCAGATCCCCCATTCGTTGCATGAATCAATTTCATACCTGGGCCGATGTCTCCAGTATTTTTTATGTTCTAGATATGACAGAGTAATAGTAAGTTATATCGCAATGTCTACCTTCTTACCTATCAGAGATTTAATAAACTATCTATCATATTTATATCCAAGTACATAGCAATGTTTACCAGTTTTATCTATCGGGGTTATAATCAAGTATCTATCGTAGTACGAACTACATATCTGTCAGACTAATTATCTACTATATATGGATGTCCACATGTAAAAAAGTTATGTTACGAACCATATAGTATACTTTTACATATCTGTCAGACTAATTATCTAGAGCATTGTAAATTACTCGTAAATCGCATATAACATATTAGTGATGGACGAAATATATATATGGACTATAGGATATGGTTATTGGTAGATGAATAAAATTATTTTTTTGAAAGGACTTTTAACCACACCAATTACTCATTAGAAGTAAATGTGTTAAACCTATTGGTTAGATTGAAAGTTGAAAAGACAAAGGTAGATGGACTTGAATGATTACATGCATTAAATACACGTGTGCCATTAAATTTGTGAAAGTAAGTATGGTTGCTAAATGGGACTCAGCCTTGGGCATTGTGTTTTGCTATAAATAGAGGGTGATATTTAAACCTATTCCTCTCACACTTCCCTGCAAAGCAAAAAAACCCAGAAACTCTAGCCTAAGTTGAAACCAAACCACCTTCGAAAATGGCACCTTCCTCACCTTTCTCACCAATGAACTCCGGCGATGACGGGTGGTCAACTGACCACTACGTAGACAACAAGGCGTACAAGCGTACGACAATGTCGGAGTACTCCGATGATGAAGAAGATGACTGGTTTGTTTGGTCTGAGGACCAAGAAGACCCCTACGGTTCATGGGATTCATGGTCGTTCGACGACAGTTATGAGTCTGAGGATGAAACACTTCCAAAACGGAAGAGACGTAGGAGCAGTTGCAAGTGGAAAAAAGAAGAGGATGATGATTCAGAGGAGGCAGACGATGAGAAGTCTGAAGACGAAGAAGACGAAGAAGAGGAAGAAGAAGAAGAAGAAGAAGAAGAAGAAGAAGAAGAAGAAGAAGAAGAAGAAGAGGGATCTGATGAAGAAGATTCGGACTAGGTTTAAACATATTGATGTAGTTTCATTTAATCATCTTTCTATTTTTTTGTTTTTAATGTTTTGTTTATGCTCTGTTGGACTGTAACTTTCACCAACCCTGTGCAGTAGTCTCTTTATTTGACAGGGTTGGTGTATTTCGAAGATCTGTAGCATTGAATGATTTTCTGTTAATGTTAAGGTTTGATATGTTAATGGTGGGTTAATTTTGAATGTGCAACAAGTTAACATATGATATGTTGCAGTTGACTGAAGTAGTTTTAATTGCAGTTATCTCACAGAATCGCATTGTATGTAAACTAACCTATCAGAGTTAGGTTAACATTAAAAGACCAGTTTATATAGACCTAATCTATCAGATGTAAGCTAACTTATCTATCAACCACTGTTTATGTCATATTTATGTCATCAATATATCTGGCTATTAAATAACGAGATGAATCAGGCAAGGGAGATAAAAAGGACCTCTTAAACAAATGTAAGTAAGGTATAAGATGGATGTACAGCAAAACAGAAAACATAAATTGATGTATCTGTCAGATGTAAAATCCAGGATCTATCAATGTAACATAGAGTGTCTATCAGAGTATAACAGCGTATATAGCAATGTAGATCTGAATAGATATCAGAGTATGAAACAAACAGACATGGTACATGTCAATGTTAAAAGTGTACAAAAACATAAGTCGAAAGATAAGGAGTGCTTATCTTTGAGATGTAAAATGTTACAAAAAAATCGGTAAAAAATGTTTAGAACGGAGCATCACATGACCTCCTATTATGCCCCGATTTGAAATATCGACCACAACGGGACTGGCTGCTGGAAACTTCACCTCTTAATGGAATACGCTTTTTCCTCGGACGCCCAGGTCGTCTTTTAACGTTCGGGGGCATCACCACGGGCTCTCCATCATAATCTGCAGTACTGGATTCACCAAACTCTGTTATAGCCGGTATGTTAAATGAATAGCTGGACCAGTAATTCGCAGCACTGAAAAACGGCTCAACCAACGTCATAGGATCCTCGTTTAGAGATGCAATTGCAGCGAATGCATGAGCGCATGGGAAACATTCTTGTTGCCAAGAGCCGCATGTGCATTTGAAATCAAGTATGTTGACCACCATGACTGGGTCTGAAAAAACCTCAAAATAAGCGGCAGAAGACTTGCGAACTAACCACGTCCGACTGCATTGTACATTATCTTTGAACATCTTGTCAAACTCGGGGCATAAATGTGTGTTCCAACTTAGGCCCTCTCCTAAACATCGAGACATTTGAGTCATCAGAAGAGCTCAAATCCGGTCGACCAATTCCACTATAGGCAGATGGCACAACTTTTTAATCTGGGAATTGAACGATTCAACATCGGTTGATGCCATCGCCCCATACCGTTTGCCTTTGACATATGCCTGAGCCCATTTTTCTGGTGGCAAATTTCTTACAAAGTTTCCAATACGCTCACCGCCTTGGCGCAAAAACTGACCAAAACGTTCATTAAAAAGTTCCACCGTCGGGGCACAAGCACAGCTCTTAAACATCACTAGCATATTTTGTTTGTAGCCTCTGTTAGTGTGTTCAAGAGCTTTAGTCAAGTTCTGGATAAGATGGAAGATGCAATAAGCGTGGTAGTCAGTAGGATAAAGAGTTGCGACAGCGCTAATAATACCAGCATGGCGGTCTGAAATGAAAGTTATTTGGCGCCCTAACAGATGAGGTTTTAAACTTTCCAAAAACTAAAACCAGTTATCTGAGTCTTCACTACCAAATATACCAAAAGCTACGGGGAAGAGACCTGAAACGGAAACCATAAAGTTGAAAAACAACACTACATTGACAAGGGTGAACGAACTAAAATCGCAATGTATATGTAACTTATCTATCAGACTAAGGAAGCCTGTGTAATTATCAACGTAGCACAAGGTACAATGCATAAATCGCAATGTCACATAACTAATCTAGCAATCATTAATAACTAAAACAGCAGGGTATGTAAACTAATCTATCAATCAGTGCTAGTAAATCGTAATCTATGTTAACCTATCTAGCGGACTAAACGTATATTGAAACATGGACTGACCGTTGTTTCCATCTTTTGCCACTGCTGAAAGCAACACGCCACCATGCTTCCCTGTTAGGTGGGTTCCGTCAACGTACAGTAGAGGGCGGCAGGAATGGAAACCCTGAAGACACGCACCAAACGCTATAAAACAGCGACGGAAAACATTGTCGGGAGCCAAATCCAGATGGCAGTCCGTAGTAATGTCACAACTCTTTAGTCTCTTGAAGTAGGCTTTTAGCAATCCGAAAGAGGTATTGCTATCTCCAAATACAACACGACGGGCCTTCTCCAACGCATTCCAAGATAGACGATATGAAATGTCTAAACCGTAGTCTTGCTTGATGGTGGACTATATAGTCTTAGCTGTTACGGATTGGCAGTTCCGTAGAGAATCGTGAATTTCATCAGCAATCAAATCGGACGATAAATGCCTGCTTTTCTTCTTTGTGAATACGGGACTGCACGTATGGAACTGAAAAATCTTTTAATAGCCATCAAACCGGTCTTAGAATCAACGAAAGCATAAAGCCTCCATTTGCAGCCGCCCGAATCTTTGTTTACACAATAAACGGTGATCTTGCTAAAGGTATTGTGCATGTACCTAAACGCAAAACCGTTCTCTAATGCATACCGGGATAAGGATAACCTCAGACCTTGAGCACCATCTGGAAAAGACTGTCCAACACCAATGATAGCTTCTACCCATCCAGTTGTAGCTAGATGCCTTTTTTGGGGGTTGAAATGGCCAAACAGCTACTGCTTTCACCGTTAGTTCGTTGCATATGAGAGGATTCTTCGAACAGTTGAACAGGTTGTTTACGTTTAATGGCGGAGCCTTTATCAGCAACATGTTCTTCGATAAGAAAACTAACACTCTTCAGACGCTCAACATCAAGGTAACATTCCAACGCAATAAAATCGGTCTCCTTATTAAACATACAATTATTCTGATTACCGCAAGAGTAGGTAATGCTGTAGTTCCCTCTAATAATCCCCTGCCATGTTTGCTCAACGTACTGTTGAAAAGACTCGAAATTTTCGAATTCGGACAGCGGAACAATAGCTGTTTCGGTACCAAATTTGAAAATGCAAACTTTTGGTTTCGACATTGTGTACCCTGAATTGTAGAACAGCTGAATGTGTTACTGATATTAGTGAATGGTTGAACACATCTAGCAATATCCCGTAACTAACATATCAGGGTATATGCATTCGTGGTCTATTCTTCAACACATATAGCAAACTGTAATAACTAAACTATCAGGGTATATGGAGTCATGGTCTATTTTCCGACAAATCTAGCAACCTATTATATCTAACATATCAGGGTGTCTACAGTCAGGGGGAATGGTTGCAACATCTAGAAATATCCCCTAACTAACATATCAGGGTATATGGATACGTGGTCTATTTTTCAACACATATAGCAAACTGTCATAACTAAACTATCAGGGTATATGGAGTCATGGTCTATTTTCAAACACATCTAGCAACCTATTATAGTTAACATATCAGGGTGTATGCAGGCAAGGGATGTGGTTGAAAACATCTAGCAATATCCCGCACCTAAACTATCAGGGTATATGGAGTCATGGTCTATTTTCAACACATCTAGCAACCTGTGATAACTAACATATCAGGGTGTATGCAGTCAGGGGATATCTTCCAACACATCTAGCAACCTGTTGTAGCTAACATATAATGGTATATGCAGTCAGGGGATATGGTTGGATACAGCTAGCGATATTCCGTAACCAAAGTATCAGGGTATATGAATTTGTGGTCTATTTTTCAACAAATCAATGCTACCTATTATAGCTAACATATCAGGGTGTATGCAGTGATCTAGCAACCTCTACCATACATTAACAGGAGACAAATCGCAAAGTTTAACACACACAAATCGCAACCTATATAACAGAGGTCAAAAAATGAAATTTCTTACCGGAATGTTATCGGAGCCGGTATCAATGCTTTGAATCGACCAGAAACCGATAATAATAGGTTTCTTGCCATTAACGTACATTATATGCGAGTCTATAATCGATTTCGAAAATGGAAAACGATTTTGAAACTGAAAACTCAGGTCTGATACAGACCTGAAAGCTGTAACGTCGGGCTCCGATAACAGTGGTTAGGAGGCTGATAAACGGTGGTCTAGGAGGCTGAGAAACGGTGCAAAATCAGAGCTAGGAGGCTGAGTCGACGACGAGCTTGGAGCTAGGAAACTGTCTCTGTAACTGACGGTGTCGAACCGTGTATTCCAGAGTTTGTCGGTGATCGGAACCCTCTTCGAAGGTGTTTATATGGTTCGCCGGTGGTTACGATGTGTAGCCGGTGGTGAGATAGTGTCGCCGGAGCTGGTGTGATCAGCCTATGTTTTTTGAAATGAACATACGTTCTTGAAAAATGGGTTGTTTGTTAGGTTAGGAGAGAGGAGAGAGAAAGGGGCTAATAAATTCAAAATTCAAAATTCAAAAGTAATATAGAAGGTACTGAAGCCAAAAGGGACCCTTTTTCACAAATTAACCCTTATGTACTATGTTGAGGGTAATTATGGTATTAAAAAAATAAGGTATTAGAAGTGGATATGTTTGATGAGATGGGTATTAAGTGAGCATTAACCCATTTTTGGATACTAGGTTGTAATAGGTTTGGCTAAAAGGTACTTAGTATGTCATTTCCCTAAAAAAAAATAAGACCATAAACACAAAAAAATTACATCTAACGAAATTATATAATTTAAAAAATAATAAAATAATAATATATTATATATTAATTAATATGGATCGGATTCAGATTAGATACCGCCAATTTAGTTCGGAAAATCCACAATGCATCTCAACCGATAAAGATTTTAATTCACTATCTGTCGTTCGAATATCCTAATTAATTTCCCAGGAAAAAAATACCATTCCTAAATAATTGCTTCTTACTTGGCATTTTATAAAATTCACCAAAAGAGATAGAGTGATGTTAACTTCTGATTGGGTAATATTATATATAAATCAATATTTAAAGTGAAACAATATATTTGATCAACACAGATACGGAGATAAAGTTGTATAATTAGAAATAAAAATGTGAATATATATTAAACTTGATTGACTAGTTTAAAGATGAATGAATATATATGGTAATCAGAAATACATTTGACCAGCTTAAGGATAGATGAAGACATATATAGTAATTAAACTTGACCCGTTTAAAGATTGATGAATGTATATAGTAATCAGTATTACATTTGAGAGTATAAGGATAGATGAATACATATATAGTAATGTGTATTAAATTTGTTCTTATCCATCCGAATTCGTAACCACTCCCACATATGGAATCTTGCAGGTTATATATACGTGCTATATAAACCATGTAAAACTTATCAAGAAAACAATCACACAAAATAAAGATAGTTAAAAACAAACAATCGGAAAATGGCCATTCCAGTTTTTAGAGTTGTATTGTTCGTGCTATTTGTTTATGTGACAAACAGTGTTAGCGCCAAACATTACAATCTTTCGGTACCAAATTCGGATGTCGATCTGTTAGAGTTTCCCTTGAACCTCGAGTATCTAGAAGCAGAGTTTTTTTTGTTCGGAAGTCTGGGTTATGGTTTGGATAAAGTGGCACCAAATTTGACAATGGGAGGTCCATCTCCTATAGGTGGTAAATTAGCTAATCTGGATCCTCTCACTAGAGACATTATCTTGCAATTCGCATGGCAAGAAGTTGGACACTTGAGGTAGACATTATCTTGCAATTCGCTTGACAATAATTCCATACATCATTTCTTAAACTAACAAATAGCAATCCATGTAAAGTTTAACAAAATGTTTATAATTCTCTATCTCTTTGTTTTAAGTTTTTTAGATCCAACAATTCTAGACTTAAATGTTTTATAGCAAGGAATTAATATTATATGAATTTCTTCGTGTCAGGGCGATTAAGAGCAAAGTGAAGGGGTTCCCTAGGCCACAGCTGGACCTAAGTGTCCGAACATTTGCGAAAGTGATTGACACAGCATTAGGAAAGAAGTTGAATCCTCCTTTCGACCCTTATGCCAATAGCACAAACTACCTTATTGCCTCATATCTCGTTCCATATGTTGGTCTCACAGGCTATGTTGGTGCAAACGCTCATCTTAAAGGTCGTATTTCAAAAAGGGTAAGCTTCCTTTCTTAATTTATTTATTTTAGTAATTAAAGTTAATCGCTTCCTTTGGTAAGTAATTCAAGCTCTACCAATAAAATGGAACTAGTACTACAAGGGTGATAACCTTTTCATATCTATATATCATAAACAACCATTGTCACATGTTTTGTGGTGGTAAAGAAAATTTCTATAAGACTCTATCTCATGTTTTCTGTAGCTGGTTGCTGGGCTTCTGGGTGTGGAATCGGGACAAGATGCAGTGATAAGAACCTTGCTATATGAGAAGGCAAAACAAATCGTCCATCCCTATGGGATAACAGTTGCCGAATTCACAAACAAATTATCAGAATTAAGGAACAAACTAGGACATGGAGGAATGAAAGATGAAGGGCTAATGGTTCCTCTAAAGTTGGGAGCTGAAGGAAAAATAGAAGGAAATGTGCTTGCTGGAGATGAAGAATCAGTTGCTTACGAGAGAACACCAGAAGAGATATTAAGTATTGTGTATGGGACGGGGAATGCAAGTACGCCTGGTGGTTTTTACCCTAAAGGAGGCCATGGCCGAATTGCTGAATCTTTCTTATATGCATAAAAAACATGATTTTCTTTAATATACTTTATCTATATAAGAACAACAAAAAACGGTATGGATTATCTGAACTGTTTTTTCTTTTCTTGGTTACAAATTATCGTTGTAAAAGGTTAGCAACTTATAATTTTATTTTTGGCTCTTTTCATGTCTGAGGTTTCTGGTCTAAATGCTAAATCGTACAATTAAAGGTCACAAATATTATTGAGATGCACTATGAGCTTCAAATGAAATAACATAATGAGCGCGTATTCTTAGATATCCAGTTTTCATTCTACGTCCAACCATAACATATCTATGCTCTATATATTTAAATATGATATTATTATATTATTGGATAGCTTCAATTTTATATAATATAATGAAGTGACGAACTAGTCTTTCTTTAAATAAATGGACAGTATTTTACAATTGCTAAATTTTCTTAGATACGTAGCAATTGAACAGCTACCAAACGTATTAATATTTAACAAATGTTAAGATTATTTAAAAATATAAAATTTCCATAATTTTTAAGATAGCTACAAAATCAATAGAATTAAGACAAAAAAAATAATTATGTTTACTAACTTTGATTTTATTCCTAATATTTCTTTTAAATATAAATGGAGGAGACATTCAAATTTGGTTTATCATTACAATTTTTATTTAGATGATCACTCCTATAATATATCTCCAATGAATTTTGTATCGAAAGAGTTTCATTGAACTAATTAGAAATTCAAAAACTTTCTTTAGTATAGAAAAGATATTAAAAACATTTGAGTTAAATTGTGTTTGACAATCTATACTCAAACAATTATAAAATAAAAATATATTCCTATAATATTGAAATCATGTAACCATGTAATTATTTAACATGTTGATTTCTAACTTGAACACTTTAACAAAATTTGATATCGTAAAAGTTAAAAAAAAAAGAATTGTATTATTCATTAAAAAGTATGAGTACACAGAAATAAAAATACAATCTAAAACTAAAAAAACCTAAATAAATAAAGTTGAAATCAAAACCTCACTTGATATAGTTATCATCCAAACTAAAAAAACTCTGTGCGAACGGTGTGCTTGTGGGAATGGTGTGAAGTCTTTGGATTGTAGTTGATCGCTTCTGGTATAATAAGAACTGAATATATGGTTTTTAGTCTAAAATAACTCCTAAAGTAGTCAATCGAATAACTAGAGAGAGAAAGTGTCAAAATAATATTATAGGGAGAATGTGACAAGTGTTTAAAGTCTCAATCTCTTGGTTTCTTACATTGTAATATGTTTTCCTACCTGGTTTGCAAACCACCGCCAAACCATCTTTAGTATCTACAAAACATTTGGTATATTCTTTTAAGGTTTCAGTGAGATGCTACCAACAATGGATTATAGTGTCTCGGTTTCCTCTAAGCTCTTTGTTTCCCACAAGTTGTCTTCATAAAGCCATCTACAACATGTCAAAGTTTTTTATCGATCCATGTGGCAGCCTATTATACCATTTCAAGGCATTGTCATTGAAAATATGATAAAAAACACTACATAACAACTTATCATCATCGAAACTCCTCATGAAATTTTTGAATTTCTCAAGATGGTTATAAATATTTTTATTCCCATCATATTTTTCCATTATGGAATTATCAAAACACCTAGGTTGATGCATGGACAGGATTTTCGCAGATAAAGTCTCATTTGACTATATAGATGATCTTCATTAGATGTGGCGAATATACATGGTTCAGATTTAATAACAAAATGATCACTCAATAAGTGGTCTATGATATGGTCAACTGATCCTTTCATCTTTCCATGGTATTCTCTTTTATTATCTTTACCCATTTGATACTTCTTTTTACCTGAAGAGGTTTGCTTAATTGATTTGTGATATCTATTCGAATATTTTTTAGATTGACGCTTTTCTGAGTAGCTTTCTTTCTTTTTATTATGATAATGATCATTGCTCGAAGAAGAGGAGAAAATTTCAGACTCCGAAGTACAACCATTACTTGACCTAGAGAGCTAGAATAATTTTTGGTTCGATGCTCTTTTTTAGAGGCTTGATGCGTTTTAGAAGATTGATCCCCTTGGTGCCTCCTCGAGCCACTTTGAGGATTATTATTTGGCCTATTGGACTTTTTATTTTCTGATGGAAAGTTCCTCACAAGATTCCTCTCTGCTTGTTTTTGAGCTTTCAACGCCTCAATTTTTCATCGCAATTGGTCTCGTTTGTCTTGTATAATAAACATTTCTTTGTTTTCATCATTTACATGTGGCATTCAGACATGTTCTTCTTCGTTCTGACTCCGTCATTCTCTATGGGAGGATCTAATTGCATTTCATGATCCATCATTCGAAAAGCTCTAAAGGTGAATTTTGTATGTCAGGTTTTCGATTTTGTTATCCGCGTACCTTACTCAATCGCTCATGTTAAGTAGAAATCGTGTTCTTGAAAATAGAAGACATAGATAATGATTTTAGAGAGAGAAAGTACAAGTAGATAGCAACTAACACTTAGAAAAATGGCGATACTTGTATTAACAGGCTCTGCCTTTGTTTATAGGAGACAAACTTAGTATAACAGAAATGGTTACAAAAGTGGGTTAATTGCATTTTACGCGCCCCATCTTTACATGAAATCTAAAAAAATTCCTATATTTTGGCAAATAAATATATAAGGCCTTAATTCATTAAGAACTAATTATCCTATACGGAAATTGCAATATGTAGGGAAAAAAATCCAGTTTAATTAACTTTAAACATAAATCATTCATGTTTATCCTCTTCGAATACACTAATGCTTGCATTCATTTCGAAATTAATCTAATTCAAAAATTCTCGAATCAATTGTGATGTAAAAATATAAGTCGGGTTTTTCATAACAGTTATAAACGTTTGGTATGGCCTATTACGCATGCAATGAATCATTATACTCTATTTCCTAGACCTGCCCCTAGGTCTGACACTTTAAAAACGTCACACTTCCCCCTCTACACATAAATGGTTCACCTTTTTAACTTCTCTGATACATTTTTCTCTCTGGTAAGTTCTTTTATAAATAACCTATCATTCTTCACTCCACACAAACTTTCTAGAGAAAGAAATTTGCCTTTACTTGAGAGAAATCCCTACTTTCCTTCCCTGATTTACCAATTCCTTGGCTACCTTCGCCGAAAATGTTTTCAAAAACCAAAAAACCCATAAAGTTTTTCTAAATTTTTTGGTGCTTACGATTGTTTCTGCATTACTGAAAGAGCTGAGGTGTACAGAGTTGCTGGATTGATAAGCGACACTCCTCAGTTTTCTACTGAGACCATTCGTTATGGTAATTTCGACCCACATCACCTCCTGTATTTTTAAATTTATCTGCCCCAGATCCCAACAGTCTTTATCAACAAACCCTTCACAATTAACACCTCGAATATCCTCTCCAGCTCCTACTGGTTCCAAAACTGCTTCTTTTCGAAGAATTCACAAAGTAACTCAGAATTCATCTACTTCAAAAAAATCAGAAGAAACTCCATCTCCTATCAGGTATAATCTGCCTCAACAACTACGCAAAGAAACTCCACAAGTCTAACAAAAAACTCACCTCCCCTAAAGTCATCATGTAAAGAAGAAAACTATCATAGCTATGAGAGATTTTGAGGAGGTTAGTACTTTAGCAAATACTACAATCAACCCTTCACCATCTTCTCCTCCCCTAGGGAGATTATTGAGATTATCACATAGTCACAACAAAATCCCTTAAATAATGAACCATAAAACCCAACCTTGAATCCAAATTCACACTAAATTATAGATGAAGCTTATGATGAAGAAGTTGATTCATAAGCCAATTAATCAAACGTCAAGGTTGGTACTAACGATGTCACTTTATAAAATAAGAGAAACATGGAAAAAATAAAAGAAAAAGAGAGCTCAAATTGAGGTTCCTGAGGATGTGGCTGCCTCAGTGAGTGTAAACCCCGAATATATCATGTCGGTAAAAATCATTCCTTACATATACTATAAGGACTCTCAAGCTAGTCTTCTGAAATAACAACAGGGAATGGCAGACAATATCACACTTTGACTGCCAAAAGAGGTGGAGATGTCATTCAACTGTGGAAAAGATGAATTCATGGTCTTCGGTTCCTGCTAGATCTGATGATAAATGAGTACTTCGAGCTCTTGAACCTTTTCCCTACACAAACAACACCCAATCAATGGTTCACACTTCTTTCAGTGATCATGACTTCCAGATTGAGCTAAATTCCCCTCTCCATTAAAGATTTCATTACCCTAACCAAACTTTCGAAGGGACCGGTATTTCCCTTTTACTACTTAATCCTTGATGAAGATCTTAAATTCATCAATTACTTGCTGGACGTTGATAAATTTTGGAAAAAAGATTTCTTCTTCATATCTAGACCTTGGGAGAACGGGATGGAGATATCTGAGGAGAACCCTTCCAAACTCAACCTCGTTTGGACGAGTAACCATAAGTTCTGCTTGATATTCATATTTTTCGTTGGATGAATACCTTGTGCATATTTGTTTTATTTATCTTATCATTTTTCCTAGAAATTTTGAAAATATATAAAGGTCGCAAGAAAAATGTGAATGAAATTTTTGCGAAGCTTGCTATATGGGCAGAAAAAGAGTGGAGAAATGGGTTTCACTTAGCTTTTCTGCCCATCAATTTCATCAACAACCACTTATGGATAATAACTCTGGGTGCTGACCTCCTGGAAAATCTGATGGAGTCACCACTTTAAAATTTAGTTGTGAAAAGACTGGTAGCAATGGATAGTAATGTGACTCTTCTAGTGAGGAACAAATCGGATAGTCATACGTTCGTAAAAAAAGGAATAAGAAAAAAATAGCTAGCACATCTGGTGCTAGCTCTTCAGAAAATCCAAGCCCTCGGAAGAAGGCTAAAATAAAAAAACCTGAAACCAGCCTTCATATTATTGAAGAAGGAACCAATGAAGAACCTTCCTCGAAGAGAAAGACAATTGTTGCTCCAAAGAAGAAGAAGAGAAGCTCAAAAACGTCTCTTACCAAGATATCTAGAAAGCCATCTAAAGAAATTGTCTCTGAACTTCCTCCCTCCGAAACAGAAAACACTGAAACAGAAGATCATCGAGGAGGAATTATAACAAATGATAATCAAGGAGGAACAAAAACTTACGATCATCGAGGAGATGACCACTTTTATCCGGATGAACATGCTGGTGAAGAAGAACATCAAGCTACAAATATATGGATCCTAAGGTTCAAGAAATCCAAGAACGACATCGACAAATTGGGCATCAAGTCACTGCTCCTATTTTACATGAATTCCTAATGCTCATTTGGTTTCCTCATCTGCTATCACATCTTTCAACAATGAAAGATTCATTCATATCCAAAAATAACAACCATCCGAAGAGGTCTTACTTGCTCTATAACATTTCGCCCAACTCGAAGCAGCAGCCAAAGCATTATGCACAGAAGTAAATTCATATCGAAACCATATGGAAAAAATGGCTAAAGAGATGGTTCGATGTAAGAATGTTACTGTTGCAGAAAAAAAATTTGGGAGACATATCGAGGAGCAATTTCGCGTCTTCTAAATTGACAGAGCAAAATTTGTCCATGAAGCCATCCAACTTAAACGTCATCTTTATTCGGCGCATGATCAAGAGCTGAATAAGCTCAAGACTTCTCATGAAGCCAAGATAGAAGAACTTACGAGCAAACATGTAAATGAGTTATCCGAGGAGCAACAAAAGTATTCCACTCTTCAAGAATCTTTAAAAAGATTGAAGAAGAGAATAAAAATCTTACAAGTGATATTGATAACCTGAATTTTTTTGTTGGAAACGAAAATGAAATTTTGTGGGAGCTACCAAAACTAAATATGGGAAAGACATATTTGCTGCTATAGCAAATGTGGAGGAGCAGAAATCAAATAATCTGCTTCGTGAAATCCATGCTGTATTTCCCAAGTTAAATCAATCTAGCTTCTGGGAATTAATCCCCCAAGGAAACTGACCCAGTGAACCCTTTGATCCTGTCCCCACCAAATCCTCCGATGAAACTGAATCATAAGAAAGTGAATTGGATGAAGGAGATTTTTAAGAAGACAATTCTGAAGGCAAATTACAACTGCTTTATCCCTTTCCGTTGTTGTTATATTTTCTTGCTTCTGTTCGAAGTCGCCCAATTGTTTATTTAGACTTGTTTTGCATGAATTCTCGGTTGTTTTAGCATTCAGAATATTTTATTGTAAGATCCAATTCTCTTTCGTGAATTATTACTTTTCCTTTTTTATATTTACATGCTTTATCATAAAACTTATAATAATTTTATTTACAAATTCATTTTCTCCACGAATAAGAATAATGTCTTAAAAATTACCTTTACAAAATGTAACACATCGAATAATAATTGGTGTATTTAAAGAATGTAAAACCTGAAATACGTCAATTGCGTTTAAATAACGTATCACCTCGAATGTTACTAGTGCGTTTAAAGAACGTAGCACTTCGAATATTTCTAGTGTGTTTAAAGAATATAGCACCTCGAATGTTTCTAGTGCTCTTAAAGAACGTAGCACTTCAAATATGGTCGTTTCTTCAAAAAGTGCTAATAATAAACGTGTAACACTTCAGAACAATTACTCTTCGTTAACAACTTCAAAGATGACCAGTCTCTGTTATTGAACTGAGGACCATTTTCTGTAGTGATTCTTTGAGACACTCTAAAACGGTAGCAAATATTGTTCATAATAAACTTAATAATATCCTTTGCATTTGTTCCAGGAAATGGTTCAGCTTCTTCCCACTTCGAAAATAATCCACAGCCACAATGATCATTTGACGTCCTCCAGAAGCCATATGCGATGGCCTTACCAAATCTATTCCCCACCTATCAAAAGGGTTGCTTCGAAAGACATAAGTGGTACTGCTGGTTTGTGAATAGAATGGAAAAACAGTGACAAGTATCACAACCTCGAACTAGAACTTTAACATCATTCATAATCGAAGGTCAATAATATTCTGCCAACAAAACCTGACGTGTCAAAGACTTGAAACCAAAATGTGTTGAACCCTCACTAGAATGTAGCTCAAACAAAATCTCTTGAGGTTCATTTTTTACTAAACAACGTAACAATGATATGCTCAAAAATGTTTTGTACAACACTCCATCTAATACAACATAGCCATGAGCTTTATATCTTAATTTTTTAGCCAACTGTAGATCTTGAGGTAATATTCCTCTTAGCAAAAAAATTAAGAATATCATATCTATAATCACCTCGAATTATATCAGGAGTAACAAATACCTCATCAGCATATTTACATTGCTCGGATCGTGTTAAAATAGAAGGAATTTCCTGTAATAATATCGAAGGATATTGTTCCGTATAAGAAATTGTTGCCAAAGAGTCAGCAAGTGTATTATCTCCTCGACCAATATGATCTATAATCACTTTGTCAAACGAGAGAGTCAAATTTTGAAGCTCTCGAAGATACAAAATTAAATGATCTTTTTTAGCCTCGGAAACATTTGCCATATGATTTGCCACTAACTAAGAATATGTTTCCAAACAAACCATAGTTTCCCCACAAATATTTGCAAGCCTTAAATAAGCCAATGTAACTTCATATTTAGCCTCATTATTCGGAAAATGAAAACCCAATTTAATAGTTTGATACATTGCCTTCCTAGAAGGATCAATTAACTACACTCCTGCACTAGATCCCAAAATACTAGAACCACCATCAGTTCAAACCACCCACGTTGAACTTTCTGACAATACCTATATATATATATATATATATATATCCTCATCTGATCTGCTTGAATGAGATTCAACAAGAAAATCAGCCAAATCTTGAGCTCTAATAGTGATTCGAGGAGCAAAAGTGATATTAAAATCTTGCAACTATACTACTACTTAGTCATCCTTCTAGAAATTTTTAGGTGTTGCAACACATTCTTGAGTGGAAAAAGGTTCGAACCTCAATAGTATGGGCTTGAAAATAAGGGCGCATGTTTCTAGCAGCAACCACTAAAGCAGACTCCATTCGTTCAAGTTTTAGATACCTCTTCTCAGCTGCCAATAAACTTTTACTAGCATAGTAAACTAGTTTTCGAACTCCCTTATTTTCAATTATCACAACAACACTCACAGCAAAATCTGACACTACTATATATAAAAGCAGCTGCTCTCTAGCTCGATGCTTGGACAATATATCTACTGAGAATAAAAGTTCCTTAATCCATAAAAATGCTTCTTCACAATCTGATGTCCATTCAAACTCCTTTGGTCTTCCTAATACTTGGAAAAAAGGAAAACACTTGTCAGGAAACCTTGAAATAAATTGATTAAGGGCAAATAACCCTCCTATTAAGATTTTCATTTCTTTAATAATTCGAGGTGATGTCATTGATACTAAAGCCTTCAACTGCTCTGGATCAGCCTCTATTCCTTTTTCACTAATTATATATCCCAAGAAATTCCCAGATCAAACTCCAAAAGTACATTTCTCAGGATTTAACTTTAATCGAATAACCCTTAGATTAAAAAAGGTTTCTTCTAAATCCTTCATATTCTTTTCATCAGCTGAGCTTTTAACTAACATATCATCGATACATACTTCTATATTTCTCCCAATCTGAAAATAAAAAGATTTAGTCATTAACCTTTGATATGTTGCTCCAGCATTCTTCAGCCCAAAAGGCATAACCCTAGAGCAATATAAGCCTCGATCTGTGATAATTATACTGGTCTTTTGGATCCAACTGAATTTGGTTATATCCTGCAAAAAAATCCATAAATGATAAAAAATTATTTCTTGAAGTAGAGTCAACTAACTGATCTATTCGAGGAATAGGAAATTGATATTTAGAAGAGGCTTCATTCAAATCACTGAAGTCAACACATATTCTCCACTTTCCATTCTTCTAGTTTACCAACACATGGTTTTATGTCCATAAAGGATAATATGCCTCCCTAATATGTCTGAACCTGGATAAACAATCCACTTCAACAACTATAGCTTCTGCCTTTTCAACAGAGAAAGCTCGTCTTTTTTAGTAACTGGATTGATCCTCATATTTATAACCAGGCTATGACATATCAAATCAGATGGAACCCCGACTACATCTTCTGTTTCCAAGCGAAAACATCCAGATTATCAAACAAAAATTATAACAACTACTAAGGTAAAGTCGGAAAATCCACCACCATGAATAAAACTCGAACCTTATTTCTAAAAGACCATTTTCCCAAACACACTTCACCTTCGAATACTCCAATCACATGGGTTGTCACACCTATAAACCCAATTATAGTACGGTCTGATTGAAAAATTCGAGGAGGATTACGTATCCTATCATATGTTGACTTGAACAGAACATTTGTAGAGCTTCATGTATCCATCATAATGCATCGGATTTCAATACCAGCTACTTCTGTTCCAATAACTACTGCATCTTCGTGAGGACCTGCAGTGCCTCTCCAATCATCCTCATCGAAAAGAATAAAAGGAACATTTTTCTTACCATAAAAATAAGTAGACATCCCTCCTTCTATTTGAGTAGTTAAACTCACCACGTGTCTTTTTTGGAGCTATTACTGTTACTAGATATAGTATCTCCTCTGAAAATTGCCAAGGACTCAAAGTAATCACATAAAATTCGAACGCTTCCTTGCTTCACCGGCTCATCCACAACCATCAAAATCAATCGATTTGGATCTGTGTCCAAATATTATAAAGTAGCATCAAAATCATCGAACTTAGAATCCATAATCATTTGATTTTCTTCATTTTAATTCGGATTGGGTGCTTGTAAAGTTGATGCAATAGGAACCTTTGACCCAGTATTCTGCCCTTTAACATAAGCTGTTAATTTTCCACTCTCAATTAAAGTTTGCACCTCTTTTTTCAAAGCTATACAATATGAATTATTTTGTCATATGTCATTATGATACTTACAAAACATGTTATTGTGCATTTCTCTAGGTTTATTTATCAGAGAAGGCTTTTTAAAATTGATATATCCTTTTACTTTTTCATAAATCGCAGCAACATTCCCAGTCAAATCAATATAATATTTTGGCCATATCCACTGATTTGGCCTTGGTTTTTGAAATTGATACCATATAGCCTGAGTCGGTTACCTCCAGTTCGAGGAGAAAAACTATTGTTGTTCCTCGGACGAGATGGTTGGGTCAAGTTCGAAGAGTTCCCCTGACTATTTCACACCTGCCATGAACTCTTTTGACTGGGTTGAACTAATCCTCGAACTCTAGTCGGTTCCTCCAGTTTAAATTGATCATCGACTTGAGCCATCAACGCTCTAAAAGTCAAATTTCTTCTTTTTGTTGTTTCATTTTCTAAATCACCCAGTAATAAACCTTGTCGAAGTGCAACCATGGCTACCAACTCTTCGCAATTATCCAAACCAGCTTTTGTTAAAAATAAGCACTTTGTATAGTCCTTCAGCTTCTCTCCCACAACTTGTTTGCACTGTATTATTGCGTCACCAGTTCCTCGCATCTCTTTACTTCCCACAAATTATCGTCGGAAAGTTGTATAAAAATCTCTGAAATTGGAAATTGATCCCCTCAGAATCCTATTATACCATTTCAAAGTTGTGCCCTTGAATGTTTGAGAGAAGCCTCTACATACCAGCCTATCATCATCTTCGAAGTTCATCATGTAGTTTTTAAACTGTTCGATGTGGTCATCGGGATCTTGCATTCCATCAATAATTTTGACCTCAGAGATATCGAACCACATTAGAAAAGTAATAGACCTTATCTCCCTCGTTGAGGGAGAATTTCTCCAGTCAACTCCTTGAACATACTGATTATCATCTTTTGTTCCCATGACAACATACAAATTCCGATCATCTATTCTTGTGTATTGATTCGACGTATTCTATTCACATCAATATGCTTGCCTCAAAAAAATGAGGTTCATTGTCTCTTCTTGATTTACATTCTTTTCGTGACTTGTGATGCCGACCTTTTTCTTCTTTCGAAGATCCCCAATACCTCTTATGCTCATATGTTGATTTTCCAACTCATCATCACTAGACGAAATATACATACGTTTGTCTTTTTTCTCTTTTCGTGAAGTACAATGATCTTTACTAGATTCAAAATTTGTTTTCCTCTGCTCACTTCGAACTTGGCGGGCCGTACAACATCGATCAGATTCGATGTTCACATTATTCTTCTCCTCCATTTTTCTTATCACAGATTTCAACCTACTTGATTGAATATCTTGCTATCTTTTATCATACTTCTCATTTAAAGCCATGGTTTTATCCAGTAACTAATTCATTCGAGTTTCGATGTTTGAATGACATTGTTGAACTATAACTTGATCATCTTCCTTATTTTCCTCTCTGTGAAAATTAGATCTCAACGCTTTAATTGATTTTCAAACCAAAAGATCATTTCCATTCCCATGCTTCATTATCAACCAAGAACAATTGTAACAGATCAAAAACTTTGATTTTTTCTGATTTTAGATTTTGAAATCAAAGTACTGATCGATTGAAATCTTCCACTATGGTCGCCATTTTGTTAAGTATAAGTTGTGTTCTTGAAAGTAAAAGAGAGAGATAATGATTTTAGGGAGATAAGGTAAAAAATATACAGCAACTAACACTTATAAAAATGTTGATCCTTGTATTAACAACCTTTGCCTTTATTTATAGGCAAACAGACTCAGTATAGTGTAATTGGTTACAAAAATGAGTTAATTTCACTTTAGGCCCCATCTTTACATGTAGTCTAAAATATGTCATACATCTTTACAAATAAATATATGAGGCCTTAATTCATTATATTTAAGCCCGCAACATTCTCTATCCTTATTAGATCTTGTGGTGCTTGTCGATCTTATTGTGATAAATATTATTTGAAGAGTATTTCAGTAATGTAAGAAGCTGTAATAAATTTAAGCTAGAGAGTAGAGAAATAATTGAGCTACTTTAGTTATTATTTAGAGAGAGAAAGTTCCATTCTCTTAATTACATTCTTCAAAAGTATTTACAAGCTAAATTTAAGCCAAATGGGCATAATATGGCTAACTATGCCTATAAGATGAATATAATAATATTATATTATAAATATATTGGCCTAATTTTGGCCTAACATTATAATAATATAAATATATTAAAATATAATTAATTAAATAATAAAATAAATACAAAAGATGAATATTGGCCTAATTTTGAATTCGACTTTCGAATATTTTTGTCTTCATCAAATGAGAACGAGGAATTTCTTACCTATGTACAATGGGGTTATAGTATAGTTTTCTACACTTACGATATAGATAATTTAAAACCAAGAAACTATTGTTCGTGAGAGAGCTAGTACTTGATGAAATGAATGATGAGGGTAGAGAAGTATGTTTTTAAATAAATAGGTGGTTGATTAAATTGATAAAAATTATAATTGTTAGATCAAAATATTATTAAGGGCTAGTTCTGTATTAGGAACACGAAGCGATAATAATTTTGTGTCAAAAGAATTAATGGAATTGATAACACATTTTGTGATACTTATTTATGTGCTTTGTTTAGTCTTTAACGTTTTTCATGAATAATTAATTTTCGCAGACTATGGGGGAGTCATGATAAGGTTGTATTCTGTCAAGATATTACATTCCCTATTAAAATGAGGTAAATTGATTTATAGTTGTGGTGAAGGGTAAATCAGAGACATGAAGATACTACCATTCAAAATAATGATGAAGGTGAGGTAAGTTAATTTAGGGTTATGACGAGGTGTAAATCAGATACATGACGAGAGTGTCATTCAAAATAATGATGAAGGTGAAAATTAGAGTAATGAAGGTGGTTCAATTCAACGTAATGACGGGAGACAAATCACAAACACGACGAGAGTTTAATTCAAAATAATGACAATGATGTAAATTCAAGTTATGACGAGGGTACAATTAATATAATGACAATGGAGTTAATTAGAGTTATGACTGATATCAAAATAAGATTTTAAGGATTAAGTTGTAAATAATTTAAGTTTAAGGATTAATTTGTAAATAATGTAAGTTAAGTCCTTAAATTATATATAATGTAAGTATTAGAGAACATTTGGGACTATGTATAATTGTTAAGGACTAAAGAGTAATTTGTCATCTTTTGTAACAAATTTCACTTTAAGGCTAAGTCTTGGCTCCTCTATATAAAGAGAAAGGCTAATCTAATAAAAGGGTTGAACACTTTTCCTATTGAATTCATTTGTACTTAAACTTTCTCTCTCTAAAAACTCTCTAACTTTTTCTCTCTCTACAATTCTCTTATAACAATTTACTAACGCAAAATCTATACTCACCAAATTGGCGACTCCGTTTTAGTGACTTTATCTGTTCGAATTTGATACAATCTTGTTGTATTCCTTGTTCAAAATTAATACAATGAATCCTAAGAACAATCCTTCACTTCGATCGACGATGGAAAGTTTGAAAGATGATTTACAGAGAGACGGAAATAGACCTGATGGATCATCTCCGATCCAAACTCAATCTGATATTGAGGTGCGGACGAACCATCTTTTAGATAAGATAAATGTGTTAAATGAAAAGTATGAACGAAGAGAACATGAGATCCACTCGGCGAAGCTTAAATCCGAGGTTACGCAAGAAACAGAAAAGACTGAGATGGGAGACCAATCTGAGCGATCCTGTAATTATCAACGACATAAAACTAAGCATAAAAAGCGTGTTTTGTGTCTCCTAAAGAACGATATTCATCTCGAAAAGGGAAAAAAGATAAGCAGAAGTATATAACCTTTAGTGATGAGGAGGTTGAAAGCTTAGCTTCGGGTTTTAAAAGATACAGCGGTTCTTCGAAAGAGGAATCAGACAGAGATAAGTCGAGGAAAGATAAAAAAGAAAGTAAATCTAAAAGGGATAATGTTCCTCGTTCTACATGGTGCGAAGGAAACACTTCGAATCAGTATGCTGAGACTAATCGAAATTTATATGTTACAATGGGAACAAATGATCAGTTTGTTCAAGGTGTCGACTGGAGAAACTTCCGTTGACAAGTGAAATTCGCTCTATAATGTTTTCGAAGCGTTTTGACATTTCCAAGGTAGAGAATTTCGACAGGATGCAGGATCCTGATGATCACATTGAACAGTTCAAGAACTAAATGATGAACTTTGAAGATGACGACCAACTAGTGTGTCGTGCATTTCGAGGGGGTCCATTTCAAAGTTTAAGAATTTCTATACTGCATTTCGAAGGCAGTTTGTGGGGAGCAAAGAAATAAGAGCAAATGATTATACCATTATTCAGTGCAAGCAGACACCTAGAGAGAAGTTGAAGGATTATACGAAGAAATTTGTTTTGACCAAAGCTAGTTTGGACAACTGTGAAGAGAATATGGCGATGGCAGCTTTTCGCCAACGATTATTGCCATGGGATCTAGCCAATCAGATTTCGAAGAGAAGAGCCTTAACTTTTGGAGCTTTGATGGCTCAAGTTGAGGATCTGATTAAAGTCGAGATGTCAACTAGAGTCCGAGGAGGACCAATTAGCATTCCAAAGAATTCGAGTCAGGCGGTCAATAACTAAGGGCAGCCCTCATATTGAAATGGTAATCAGCAGTCAAGACAAAAGAACAACAATTTTCCTCCTCGGAGTGGTGGATATTCAAATCACGCTTCATTCAACACCTATAACATGCGTAATGGGTCAACCCAGAGTAGTATGCTAATCTGATAGATAATGTAGTTGTGATCTGGGATAAGACCAAGAGCTTCGTAAAGTTTAGGAAACCAATTCCAATTAGTAGGACAATGGAGGAAAAGAATAAAAAATATTGCAGATATCATGAGGATATCGGGCATGATACCAATGACTGCATTTCCTTGAAGAAAGAGGTTCAAACTTTGATCGAAAATGGAAAGCTTCTGCCTTATGTAAAGTCGCAACGGAACGGTTCGAAAGATAATGTTGCATCAACTTTGAAGGCTGCACGAGCTGAATTTGATGATTTTAGATACAAAGTTTGAATCATTTGATGCTTCTTCTAAGTATGTGGAGAAAGATTTGAACAAATTGCTTCTGATGACAATCGAGGAGCCCATAGAAAAGGGACGTGTGCGGGATTTATGTAAACTTTTTGAACCGTTAGCCATTTTCAGAGGCACTAGTTCGAGGAAGGGACATGTTGTCAACTTGACAACTCAAATTGAAGGGACAATATCCATACATTTGTATGGAAAGAAATTTATTCCTTTCATTTTGTTTGATGAGGATGATCTACAAGGTACAGCGGGACCACATGAAGATGCTGTGGTTATTGGAGCAGAGGTGGCTGGCGTCGAAATTCGACGTGTGGTGATTGACACTGGCAGTTCTGCTAATGCCCTTTTTAAATCCATCTATGATAGAATGAAGAATCAACCTCGGATTTCTCAATCAGATCAGACAATCATAGGATTCACGGTGTAACAGCTCGTGTTGTTGGAGAATTCGAGGGTGAAGTAAGTTTGGGAAAATGACCATTTAAAAAAAAGGTCCATGTACTTTTTGTGGTGGTGGACTGTCCCACGAGTTAAAATTCTATTTTTGGAAGATCATGGTTTTCAATAATGTACGGGGTTGTGTCCACAGTTCATCAATGTTTTAAGTATGTGGTTGGAGATTGGATTGGGGTCGTTCGAGGCGACCAGAATGTAGCTAGGGAATGTTATGCCACTGCACTTCGGATCGAAGGATCTAGCAGTGGAGACTTAATACATGAATAGCAGTTAGAAGGTGTTCCCTCGGATTTGGAAGAAAGGGTTGACGATCCGATGGAAATCCATGGTCTTTAACAGTAAGTGAAGAAATTGAAGAGTTTACTTTTTCGGAAGGACAAGTGCTTCAAATTGGAACCTTATTGACCCCACTCCTACGTCAACAATTGCTGGATATTTTATTTTCTAATTTAGATATTTTTGCTAGGGGGACAGAGGATGTAACATGAGAACCAATTGAGGTAATTCGTCACAGCTTGGCTATTGATCCATAGGTCAAGCCGGTTATTCAGAAAAGACGAGTATTTTCCTCGGAAAAAGCAGAAGCGATTGTTGCCGAGGTGGATCGATTATCTAAGGTCGGACACATAAGGGAGTCACAGTATCCTTTGTGGATGGCAAATATGGTAGTTGTAAAAAAGAAGAATGGGAAATGGTGAATGTGTGTGGATTTTACAGATTTGAATCGAGCTTGTCCCAACTATCAATTTCCTATTCCTTGAATAGATCAGTTGATTGAATCTACCTCGGGAAATAAAATTTTAACTTTTATGGATGCTTTTGTAGGATATAATCAAATTAAAATGGTACCAAAAGATCAAGAATCCACAACTTTCATAACTGATAGGGGCTTGCAATGTTATAGGGTTATGCCCTTTGGATTGAAAAATGCTGGAGCCACATATCAGAGGTTGATGAACAAAACATTTGCAACTCAGATCGGAAGAAATATGGAAGTATATATAGATGACATGGTGGTAAAAAGTTCAAAAGATGAAGTGCATCTGGATGATTTAGAGGAAGTTTTTTTGAATTTAAGGGCAATCAGGTTCAAGTTAAATCCTGAAAAATGTATTCACCTCGGTCTATCAAAGAAGTATAAATTCTGACAGGAAGGTTAGCAGCACTTAATCGATTTATTTCTAGATTTTCTGACAAATGCTTTCCTTTCTTTCAAGTTTTATGAGGACCAAACAGGTTTGAATCGATATCGGAATGTGAGGCAGCATTCACAAACATTAAAAATGTGTTGTCATCACCAGAAATTTTGTCAAAACCTCGATATGGGGAGAAACTCTTTTTGTACGTCGCGGTATCAGATTTTGCACTGAGCGCAGTGTTAATTAGTGAGGATTCAGGAGTTCCAAAGCTAGTGTATTACATTAGAAAACGTTTGGTGGCAGCAAAAAAGAGATATATGAAATTAGAAAAATTGGCATTAGCACTGGTGATTTTTGCTAGGAAGATACGTCCATATTTTCAAGCTCATACTATTGAAGTCCGAACTACATTCCCTTTGAAAAGGTTTTACAACGACCTGATATTTCGGGGAGAATGACTAAATGGTTAGTGGAGTTAGGGGACTATGACATTTTGTTTACACCTCAAACAACAATAAAGGCGCAAATATTGGCATATTTTATTGTTGAATTTCATTTGATTCAATCAGATGAGAAATAAAGTAAAGAGGATGCTCCAGTAAATTCGACGTGGGTTGTCTGAACAGATGGAGGATCTAGTTTTTCGAGTGTAGTGTTGGGGTTCAATTAATAGCTCCAACTGGATAAACGATGATTCAATCGATTAAATTTGGTTTTAATGCTTCAAACAATGAAGATGAATACGAAGCTGCTATGGCAGGTATAAGATTGGAAAATATTTGTGGAGCAATTTCCAGTACGCTTGGAAACAAATTCTCAGTTATTAGCAAATAAGGTATCTGGATTTTCTGAAGTAAGAAAGGATCGTTTGAGTTTATATCTTTGGGAACTTCGGAATTTAATGCTTCTGTTTGACAATGTTGTTGTGGAATATATTGGTCGAGGGAGTAACATGGTCGTTGATTCTTTAGCAAATATCGCTTACAAGGAAGAATATCCTTGGATTTTGTTACAAGAAAATCCTTCAATTGTTACTCAATCTAACGAGTGTGAATGTATATAGGAATATTTTGTTACATCTGATGTAATCCGAGGCGATTGGTGATCCGACATTCTCAGTTTTTTTACTCAAGGAACATTACTAGATGATTCACGATTGGGCAAGAAGTTGAGAAGTAAAGCCTTCAGATATATAGTAATGGATAGAATATTGTATAAAAAGGCATTGAGCATGCCATTATTACGATGTTTAAGCAGCAAGAATCACAAGAAGTGTTATTAGAATTACATGATGATGAAGGGTCAGCTCATTGTGTGTTCAAAGCTCTGTCACGTCGAGTTTTGCTTGCAGGATTCTATTGGCCTACAATCATAAATGATGCTAAGAATTTAGTTCGAAGTTGTGATACTTGTCAGAGATTTTCTAATGCTATTTATAGGCCAACGGTGCCACTTATATCTATATCTGAGGTGGTACCATTTGATAGAGAGGGGATTGATCTAGTGGGTCCTTTGCCGATGGCTTTTGGAGGAAGACAGATGATAATTGTAGCGGTGGATTATTTTACAAAGTGGGCAGAGGCAGAACCGTTATCTGGGAAACAGCAAAGGACGTGATCAAGTTTATTGTGAACAACATTTGTTGTCGTTTTGGAGTTCTTCGGAGGATTACAACAAATAATGGTCCTTAGTTTAATAACAAAGAAATGGCTTCATTTTGTACTTCTAAAGCAATTCAAAAATGTTTTTCGACGGCTTTTCATCCTTAAGCTAATGTGCAAGTGGAGGTAACAAACATAACAATTTTAGATGGCTTGAAGAAGAATTTGACGGGGGCAGTAGGAAAATGGCCAAACTATTTGCAAGAGGTGTTTTGGGCTTATCAGGTAACTTCTAGAGAGGTTACAAAGGAGACTCCTTTTGCTTTGGCATATGGAATGGATGCAGTCATCCCCATACAATCTACGATATCATCTTTTAGAACAACTCAATATTCTGAAAGATCTAATGATGAAGTTCGAAGGGAGAATTTAGATTTGATTGAGGAGAAAATAGTTTGAGCTCATTTGAATGTATTCCCCTATCAAACTCTTATGAGGAATAGATATGATTTGAAGGTGAAGAGAAGAGATTTTAAAGAAGAAGATAAGGTGTTTTGAAAACTATTCTTGCACACAAAGGAGAAGAACCTCGAAATAATGGCTGTGAACTCGAAAGGGCCCTATATGGTTGTTGAAAGGATAAAGCCAGGGTCTTATCGTTTTTTTGATATCGAGGGGAAGATGCTTCAACATCCATGGAATATACAATACTTGAAGCTTTATTGGGAGTATATATGTTTTTTTATTTTGGAATTTACACTTTCGAATGGCGCACTCTTTCCTATCATGTTGGCCCATGAAGGTTTTAACGAGGTGTTGTGTACATATTCAATATTATCAATAAAATTCGTTGTTGGTCAATGGTTGTTTACACATGCTTGAATAAAACTATCTTAGCAACTTATCAAAGACTGATCATCTTTGAGGTTGGTTAAGAGTAGAATTTTCCGAAGTGTTTATAACACTTTTTGAAGAAACAACCATGTTTAATAAGCACATTATAGTTTTTTCGAAGTACAACGTTTAACAACGCACTGAGATTTTTTTGAACCGCAACCATGTTCATAGGTATTCGAAGTGGTAAGTACTTAAGTCATATTCATTTTAAAATTTAGCTTCGGATAATATGTGAAGAGAATAAATATAACAAAATAAGGAAAGTACAAAAACCAAATTCCTAATCTGACAAATACAAAAAAAATGATAAAGTTACTCATAGGATCCAGTGCAGTAGTATGATCAGTTTTGAGCAACCAGTTTAGTAGTATGATCAGTTTTGAGCTTATTCATATTATTTTCATGAGAAGTCATCAACAATTCATTCCCAACCATATGTGTTATTTGCAGATGATTTTTCATGTAGAGAGTGCCTTTTATAAGCTTAGACCTTGCTACTTCATACAAGTGAAATTTGCTCTACCACTTTGCTAGGCAAATCTTCTCTTAATTTTTTCTCAGCTTCATAAGATCCTTTGTAATAGACCATATCTTTAACCAATTGTTTTAGATGGTTTTGAGAAGATTCGACTTGGGAAGCAAGTGCTTTTGCTGCAATGTCGAGGTCGGTAAATGGTTGAAGTGCAACAACGATCATTGGATTCGAAGGAGGAGGAGGAATTTTTGTTTCTACTGAACTAGGACGTTGAATCATATCTAAAGTTGTGGTTGGAGCAGGAGGACAAAAAAAAATTGGAGACGCCTTGACATCTGTTGGTCTCCCAAAATTAAGCATATGATTTTGAATGACTTGAAGAACAAGATCGTCTTCTCCAGTAAGCACTTCAATGTTCTCAAAATTAATGAAACTATGAGGATCAAAGTTTTCAGCATTTTGATTTTCATTAATAACATTGTCTTCGATGATGATCACGGTGCTGTCATTGGTTGTCTGCTCTTCGACCAAAGGGTTTAGTTGATTTTCAGTAGTAGTGTTATCTTCTTCATCAACCATTGTATACGAAGTGATTTTTTCTTGTTTCTTTTTCTTTTCGTGGGAATTGGAAGAAGTTTTCTTTTTCTTCGAAGATGGTTCTTGATCTTTCCCCTCTTCGATGGGTGAGAGAGTATTTTCTGCGTTTTCTCTTTTTCGAGGCTTTGGCTTCAATGTAGTTGAAGGGCTAGCACCAGATGTGCTAGCTGTCTTTTTACCTTTCTTTTCTTTTTTTTCTTTTTTAGCTTTTTCTTTCTTCTTTTTTTGGTAAATGACTCTATGATCTGTTGCGAATAGGAAGGAAGACTTTACAATCGAGTTGAACTATAATTTTGCAGATTATCTTTGAATCGGGATCTGACATCAGATTTCGAGGTGGCAAGGCACCCTCTGAGTTTGGGAACATGTGGAAGTTAAGGAAATTGATGGGGTGGAAGGCAGTGGTAAATGCATTATTCCATTAACCATTGTATACGAAGTGATTTTTTCTTTCCATGGGAATTGGAAGAAGTTTTCTTTTTCTTCGAAGATGGTTCTTGATCTTTTCCCTCTTCGATGGGTGAGAGAGTCTTTTCTGCGGTTTTTCTCTTTTGAGGCTTTGGCTTCGATGGAGTTGAAGGGCTATCACCAGATGTGCTAGCTGTCTTTTTACTTTTCTTTTCTTTGTTAGCTTTTTCTTTCTTCTTTTTTGGTAAATGACTCTATGATCTGTTGCGAATAGGAAGGAAGACTTTACAATCGGGTTGAACTATCATTTTGCAGACTATCTTCGGATCGGGCTCTGACATCAAATTTCGAGGTGGCAAGGCACCCTCTGAGATTGGGAACATGTGGCAGTTAAGGAAATTGATGGGGTGAAAAGCAGTGGTAAACGCATTATTCCATTCTTTCTCAACCCAAGCAGCACGTTTTTGGATATTATCCTTAGCAGCTGGTCGATGTGCTGAATAACGCCTCAAAATTTCTGGAATAATCATGTAAGTTGAAAATTAAGGAAAGAGAAAGGCAAATGAAATAATTTATAACATAGTGTAAAAATTTCGAAGTGCTTACGATTGCGTCCCCAAATGAGATTTAGCTTTGAAGGTTTAGCACTGGAAATTTCTTTTCCATTCTCCCATGATCCTGATATAAAAATGAATTGTTACTTCCAAAATTTATCAGCTTCTAAGAGGTCATCCATGATTTTGAGGTCATCCACCAGGGTGAGGTAATTAAAGGGAAGCTTCGGACCTTTCGATAGTTGAGTCAAGGAGATAAAATATTTTATGTTGATTGGAATTTGAGATAGTCGAGATGCCATTATCACTGGCATAAGGGTGAACCATTGATTCAGCGTCACTTGAGTAGGGCATAAGTTGATAAGTTCAAAGTATTCCACGATTATAAGATCCAGTGCAAACCGAAGACCCCAATGGATGATTTCGGGGTAGACCATTAGCTTGTCATCTTTACAGTCTAAGGGAGTTTCTCCTTCTTTAGGTAGTCAAAGAGTTATATGATCTCCCATTCCCCATTGCTTTTTTAGAGTTGAAGCTTCGCAATCCTTGTAATATATATACCGAACGTTTTCCAGAGCAATGATGTATTTAGCCTCGATATCCCTTAAATTTCTGCCAATTGTGGCTCTTTCTTCTTCGAAAACAAAGCAAGTATCTTTTTTTGTCGAGGATTATGGGTATTTGCTGAGTTCTCATCATCGCATTCATATTCGAGATCGGTTCTAGTAGCCTTGGAATCAGATTCGTTAGCCCTTAATGTTTCTTCTCCAAATTTTTGAGGTAATTCATTTACAGTTTTTGGTGAAGGTTTATTTGCTTGAGGAACTTCCTCAGTTACTTCTCTCTGAGGAGGAGCTTCAGTATCTGGGTTCGAAGGGGGAGGAGCTGAAATGATTTCTGAATCGTCTCCTTGGCAATAAAATTTATACTTTTTTTGTTTGTTGAAGAATGATTCGAAGAAGGAATATTTGATTCTTGCCTTATAGAAGATTCTTCACTAATCAAAGGAGAAATTTTACTTTGAGATGAAGAGGCTCGAGGTGTTTTAGGACCTAGGACTTTGGAAGATGAACGTTCTTTAATTATTGGAGAAGGAGAAAAAGCAGGAGCTTTGGTTGGATCGAAATTACCGTAGTAAATGTTTTTGGTGGTTGTTCCAACAGGCGCGCTATTGATTAATCTTGCAGCTCTATATTCATCCGCTCTTTGAGCAATGCAAAAGTATTTGTACGATCCGAAGACTAAGTTGTTATCAGGTACTGGAGATTTTGGTTTCTTGGGTATGTTAGCCTTGGATCTTCTAGTTTTTGGGTTTTTTCTCATAAACCGGATAAAGATTGATCGGAGAAGATGAGTTTTGATCAGAAAGTTTGGTTTTTCTGATGAAGATACTGGAAAAATGAGGAACGCGATGAAGGTAACCAAGCGCTTGAATTATCTCTCAAATGATTTGTATTGTGAGAATGAAAATGAGGCGACTGATTGAATTTATAGAAAGAAAAGAAGATGTGTGAAGTGAAAGGGTCTTCGATGGTGATAGGGTAGAATACAAAGGGCTGAGGAGATTAGGAGCTCGACGTCTGTCATACTAGGCATCTAGCTATGAGTCTAGAGGCTATATAGTAATGATGGATCGAACGGTAATATGAATTGTTACATTTGTATATTGTTTTGATAGAAGTCGATGATTATATTTTAAAGTTCTACTTCCATAATAATTCGAGGATCTCTATTTCCATAGTAATTCGAGGAGAAATATTGGCTTTGAGGTTAGATAAGATTTTAGTTTCTTCAAATCGGTATTTGTTTTTTACCCTGCTTCGAATGTCTGCTTTAAATTTTTGCATTTTCCGATTGATATTGATTTTTAGACTTTGAGTTTGTATTACAACAATCGATATGACGTATGGAAGAATTCGAAGACATTTTAGTTCTCATTCATTTACTGATATGAGAACTAGGGGGCTTCTAATATGGAAATAGGATTTTAAGGATTAAGTTGTAAATAATGTAAAGTTAAGGATTAAACTGTAAATAATGTAGTTTAAGTCCTTAAATTATATATAATGTAAATTTTAGAGAACATTTGTGACTATGTATAATTGTTAAAGACTAAAGAGCAATTTGTCATCTTTTGTAACAGATTTCACTTTAAGGCTAAGTCTTGGCTCCTCTATATAAAGGGCAAAGCTAATCTAATGAAGGGTTTGAACACTTTTTCTATTGAACTCGTTTGTACTTAAACTTTCTCTCTTTAAAAACTCTCTAACTCTTTCTCTCTCTAGAATTCTCTTATAAAAATTTACTAAGGCAAAATCTATACTCACCAATGACGATGGTATATGTCAAAATTATTACGAGGTAGTAAATCATAATTATGACGAAGGTATTGTTCAAAGCTATTTTAAAATGTCAAATTCAGAACATTAAAAAGGTATAATTTGAAGTCATCTCAGAGCCACGTCAGACATACGCCATTATCCATGTGTCACTTCTTGATATGTGATCAACAAAGTTATTTAGGCGGTTATAACATAATGACATATGTAAATTAGTGATTGGATACACGTGTAATTAAATAATTGATAGAATATTGATATAAAATCTATAAGTAGAGGTTAAAATCTTCTTTGAAATACTGATAACGTTGTAATGATACAAAGAGTTTACACCATATTCATTTTCTTTCTTGATATCAATTCGTTACTTTGGCTAAATATTTGGAGACAATTTCCTTTAACAATAAATATTGAATCCTATTAGAGACAAAGTTAATAAACTATTTAATATAAAATTATTATTATTGTTACCAAGGGAATGAAAAACCTCTTTATAATAACGGAAATATGCTTTTGAAACATTACGCCCATTAGTACATATTACATCTATTAGGTTAAGCTTAGAAATTCTATTAATATCCTGTTATTTGTCAACCAAAACAAGGATAACTACCCGACTAATTATTTATGTATACGTATCCCATATCCTTCTAGTTATTGTGAGCTAGTTAAAGAATGAACGGATGAATTTATTATCACCGATCACTTAGTATAGGTAAGTATTAATTATCTCATGACGCTAGGGTTGTAGTTAAGTCAAGTATAGTTTAGTGGTAATTTAAAAGTGTCAGGGGTTGGTAGAAATAAATGAAGTATATCTGAATGTATCATAGTTTCCAATTGGTCAACGATTCTTGAACCAAAAAACACTGATTTGAGGTGGACTTATATTTTTATGAGGGTGTCGAGATCTTAGTAAAAGTAGTTATGTGATTTTAAAGAACTATTTTGAGGCTGATCTATGGCCCAAACTGACAGACCTTAGAGCCCAAAAGTTCGCTTACTAAGCTTGTTTATCATGTTTTAGTTCGACCATCTTCGTTCCTACCTACGAATTCTATTCGTATTGGGACATGTGTTGAACTTAACTTAAGTTTTGTAAAGGTTATTATTGTTGCTTTTATTATTTTTGTGAGTGAAAATAATTAAGAATTGTTTTGACTATCCACATGTTAATACCAACAAATGAGAGGGAAACTAAAGAGTGAGAAATTATCTTATGAATTGAAGGCTTAATACTTATTTTATTTTGTTCAAGAAAATTATAAAAACAACTTGTTTACAACTAAAACGTTTTTCCAAATATGTCCCGGCAAAATCTAATATACTTTACACCACCGATGAAACCTTTTTTGCGCTTATTGAAAGCTACAAACTATATAAAGAAAATGTTGATAGCCCAAGTTATTGTTCTTTTTTCTCAAGTTGGCTACCAACCTTTTGTGCCCAATATTTTCTTGTCTTCATAGTTTATTTGTAATCATCATACTTGAGAATAACATAAATAAAATGAGCCTAATATTTTATTGTCTTGGTAGTTTATTTGTAATCATGATACTTGAGAATAACATAAATTGAATGAATGAGTTTCATAGAAGAAGTGAAATGAAAAAACCACCACAAACTCCATCAACTAACCATTAGATGAATAAGGTGGATTCCACAATAAAATTAAATCATAGAGGTTGATAGGTCTTCCAATGATCATAAAATCTGAAACGTGGCCGATTATCAATATAGTAATATCTTATTTCTAAAATCCGAAAAATCCCGCACCCGTAGACTTCATGTCCGCGTGTACACTTCCCGAATCAGACTCATAATAAGTTTGGCTTTGAATTGAAGATATTGACACGATCACCCTGCTTTTTATCATTCCGAGAGGTATAGTTTTGATTTCTTCTTTGACGTTTTCTTTTGTGATACTACATTTAAATTGGAAAATATTCAAACATAAAATTTAGAAAAAATATTAAGTAAATAGAATATCGGAAAAAAATAGTTGATCGCAAAACTGTGATGATATAAAATTTAAAATCGTATTTTCAGTTATTATTTTAAGATCATCTATAACCTTCGGTTTCGGTTGATACCGAACGAAAAAAATTGGTTCATAATTCTAGTTTTCATACTCTAAAATGAAAACCTGAAGCATTACTCGATCTCGATTTTGGTCCCTAGCAAACCCGGGATCGATACATAATAGAAAGAGAAAAGAAACTGTATGAAGTAAAATTTCAGTCGCAGAGAAAAGGAAATGGAGAAGAGAGAACAAGAAATGTAAGGGACAAACATAACAATATAGGTTATAATTCTAAGACTATTATTGATAAGGTCATATATTTAGTTAATATGTTAGACATCTTTGGTTGCATTAGTTATAAGCATTGGTCTACTAAACTACATTGTTTCAATCATTTAAAAACTCAGACTAATAGTATTTATGTTAAATGGCACCCCCAACTCTAGGTAGAATGAAGTTTAATTGTGAAAGTACTTCTCTCTCTAATGGAGAGTCAAGTATTGGTTTTTTTATTAGGAATTCTGATGGTATGATGTTAATTGCCAAATGATTAACAATTGGCAAAAGTTCCCCTATTGTGGCTGAATCTCGATTTCTTTTAGAAGGCTTGATATTTTGCAAACAAAATAATTATAGTAAGGTTGATATAGAGATCGATTCATTAATGTAATTCAATATGCTAAGATTTGATTAATATCCTTGGTATTTAGAACTTGTTATTAAATGTTGTAGAAGTCTAATTTCATCTTCGATGGTTATAAGAAATATTGTTAGAGAACAGAATTGTATTGCTGACTGGGTGGCCAAAAATACAATTAAAAACAAATATGATTGTCTCTATCTATCTGCTAATTGCTCGAAAAATCTTAAAGTCATTCTCTACCTTTAAGGGAGTGGTATTGGATACCTTAGACTAAACACATGACTTATAACGGCTACTAACAATAGGCAAGGAATCCTTGACCTTTATTTGTTTTTCATCTTGCAGGTCTTAAATTAGTTAGAACAAGCAACGGAGATGGGAAACACTACAACCATGAAGATGATACAACGGAACAAAAACCAAGGGAGAGGATGGATTGAAAAAAGAGGGTCAACTATGAAACTATTACAAGGAAGAGAAGAAATTCAGAAAGAGTTAACACAATCTAGTTTGTACAAAACAAATCAATGTAGATAAGCTAGGAATACTAGTTCAAATCTATGTAATTATCAATTGTGTACTTCTATTCAATATCAATTAAAAAAATGTAAGAGACAAAAAAGAAGAAGAAATGTAATATATTTAATTCACGATTTCATATAATTGAAGTTTTAATGTTACTATAATATATTTAATTAAAATTTAGTATATTATTATATTAAAATTTAGCTTATAATATAGTTTAAGTTTAATTCTCATTAAAAAAACCTAAGTTATAATTTAAAATTTAATTTATAAAAAAAAATCTAAGTTTTAACGTAAATGTAAATTTAATTTATAATATACTTAATTTATTTATGGATGATGTCAATTGTAGTCATTTATAATAAAAACTTAATTTATAAATTGTTGAAAATAAATATAGGCATTAATTTTATTGAAAATTAACAACTAAAATATAAAAACATACAATAAAAATAAATAAAAATGGAGGAATACACAAATGACAAAGAAAACATTACGATAAACTACATAGGGAATTTATTAAATCCGGAACTTCCACTTGTTACATCATTTTCAAAATTCATTTCGTCATTTCGATATGTAGCGCTCGTTGCGTTCACGTATAATTCTCATTTTTTAGATCCAAAACTTTTCGAATTCGGAGTCATATTGGTGGTATTTACATTCATGATGTTGCAATTATAACTATATTTCATATATTCTATCTTAGTCCAATTAAGATCATTCACCTCTTTCAAAAGTGTGTTAGCTTCGGCTTTCATTGCTAGAATCTAATCCAAGCCTTTAGTCATTTCCAAAGATGCATCAATATCACTTATTTTATGTTAATTTTTGTTTCAACGAGCATAATTTCTACGAATGGGCCTATTAATATTAGTAGCTGGTGGATCGATATCAAGTCTGAGATCACAAAAAAGTTGTTATTCTGTAAACTGTTCTTCGGATTCTGTCTCAATAGCACGAGACTGGTTAGTTTGAGAAGTATGATAATTTTGTGTTATCGATTGAAACATCACTTAATCCTTTAAAATTCCCTAACAATGATAAAAATGGAATTATTTTTCATTGATAAGGGTTGAATATAAGTTTAGTTTAAGCATTTTCTAAATGAAAAATAATAAATTAATTAATTAATATTGACACATATACACGAACATTAACAATTGTAATATGTTGAAATAATTTGTAATAAAAATACTTACTTGATCCGCTATGTTAGTTCCACTAACTGTTGTTCTTTCAACTTCTTTATCGCTTGGTTCCATTTGTAAACCGAACAAAAAATATGAATTTTGCAACGATTAATAATACATTCTTCAGTTAATTGTACATGGTTGATGTTGTTATCAGCGTCTCTTAAATATTCATACATTGAATACTTGATTTGTTTCCAAAAACGACTTTCGGTTTGTTGCACTCCAACATATGGATCTTCAGAAAGTTTCATATACCCTTTGCATATAGCTATGTCTTCGCTCAATATCCATTTTTTTTACATTTGTATTGGTAGAATATAGAATGTTTTTAGAGTGAGACTATTATTTATCTTTGAGATTGATGTTATTGAAATGTTATGAATGAGTTTGATTCCAACCGTGTCTATTTATAGCATTCAAGTTAAGACAACAACCACTAACTTCCAATGTTCAATCCAAACTTTATTTTATGATTTGACTTAAGCTTACACAAAAGGCTTACATAAGAATATTCGTGATAAAAAACACTCATTAACTTCCACTCACCCATCCAAACTTTAATTTCAGATTTGACAAAAGGCTAACACAATTACATCCAAGACAAAAAAAACCCTCACTAACTTCCACTCACCCATCCAAACTTTAATTTTTGATTTGACAAAAGGCTTACACAATTATCTTAAAGACAAGAAAAATATCCATTAACTTCCACTCACCCATCCAAACATTACATATTGATTTGTAGGCTTACACACTTATCTTCAACACATGAAACACCCATTAACTTCCATCACCCATCAAAACTGTAATTTTTTATTAGGAAAAAGGCTTACATTATTATATTTAAGTAAGGAAAACACCTACTAACTTCCACTCACACATCCAAACTTTAATTTCTGATTTGACAAAAGGCTTACACAATTATCTTCAAGACATGAAAAACACCCACTAACTTCCAATTATCCATCCAAACTTTAATTTTTGATTTAATAAACGGCTTACACGATCATATAAAAGACAAGAAAACACACACTAACTTCTACTCACACATCTACACTTTTATTTATGATTTGACGCAAGGCTTACACACTTATCTTCAAGACGAAGAAAACACCCACTAACTTCCACTCACCCATCCAAACTTTAATTTCTCATTTGAAAAAGGGCTTACACAATTATCTTCAAGACATAAAAACACCCAGTAACTTCCACTCACCCATCCAAACATTAATTTCTCATTCAAAATAAGGCTTACATAATTATCTTTAAGACATAAATAGACCCACTAACTTTCACTCACTCATCCAAACTTTAATTTCTGGTTTGGAAAAAGGCTTACAAAACTATCTTCAAGACAAGAAAAACACCAACTAACTTCCAATTACCCATCCAAACTTTAATTTTTGATTCAACAAAAGACTTACAGAATTATTTTCAAGACACAAAAACACCAACTAACTTCCACTCACCCATCCAAACTCTATTTTCTGATTTGATAAAACGTTTACTAAAATATCTTCAAGACAATAAAAACCGATTAACTTCAACTCACCCAACTAAACTTTACTTTCTGATTTGCAAACAGGCTTACACAATTATCTTCGAGACATGAAAACATCCACTAACTTCAACTCACCCATCCAAAATTTAATTTCTGATTTGACAAAAGAGTTACACAATTATCATTAAGACATGAAAACACCCATTGACATCGACCCACCCATCCAAACTTAATTTCTGGTTTGACAAAAGGCTGACAAAACTATCTTCAAGACAACAAAAACACCCACTAACTTCCATTTACCCATCCAAACTTTAATTTCTGATTCGACAAAAGGCTTACAGAATTATCTTTAAGACAAGAAAAGCACCCACTAACTTCCAATTACTCATTTAAATTTTAAATTTTATTTAACGAAAGGCTAACATAATTATTTTCAAGACAATAAAAAACCGATTAACTTCAACTAACTCAACTCAACTTTACTTTCTGATTTTCCAAAAGTCTTACACAATTATCTTCAAGACATGAAAACATCTACTAACTTCCACTAACTCATCCGAACTTTAATTTTTGATTTGATAAAAGGCTTACACAATTATCTTTAAGATATGAAAATACCTACTAACTTCCACTCACACATCCACACTTTAATTTCTGGTTTGAAAAAAGTCTTACAAATCTATCGTCAAGACATGAAAAACACCCACTAACTTCCAATTACCCATTTAAAATTTCATTTTTTAGTCAACGAAAGGCTAACAAAATTATCTTCAAAACAATAAAAAAATGATTAACTTCAACTCACACAACTAAACTTTACTTTCTCATTTTCCAAAAGGCTTACAAAATTATATTCAAGACATGAAAACATCCACTAACTTTCACTCACCCATTCAAACTTTAATTTCTGATTGGACTAAAGGCTTACATAATTATCTTCAAGAGAAGAAAAATACCGACTAACTTCAAGTTACCCATCCAAACTTTAATTTCTTATTCGACAAAAGGTTTCCAGAATTACATTTAAGACTTGAAAACACCTACTAACTTTCACTCACCCATCCAAACTTTAATTTCGGATTTGACAAAAGGCTTACATAATTATCTTCAAGACAAGAAAAATACCTAATAACTTCCAGTTACCCATCCAAACTTGAATTTTTTATTCGGCAAAAGGATTCCAGAATTATATTTAAGACATATAAACACCCATTAACTTCCCCTCACCCATTCCAAACTTTAATAAAACGCATCTAGTTACCCATTTCAACTTTTATTTCTGATTTAACAAAACTCTTATAAAATTATATCAAAGACAAGCAAACCCCACTAACTACCACTAAACCATCCAAATTGTAAATTCTGATCTGACAATAGGCTTACACAATTATCTTCAAGACATGAAAACAACCACTAACTTCCACCAATCCATTCAAACTTTAATTTCCGATTTGAAAAAGGGCTTACACAATTATCTTCAAGACATGAAAGCACCCACTAACTTCCACTCACCCATCCAAACATTAATTTCTCATTCGAAAAAAGGCTTACATAATTATCTCCAAGACATAAAAACACCCACTAACTTCCACTCACCCATCCAAACTTTAATTTCTAGTTTGAAAAAAGGCTTATAAAACTATCATCAAGACAAGAAAAACACCCACTAACTTCCAATTACCAACCTAAACTTTAATTTCTGATTTGACCAAAGGCTTACATAATTATTTTTAAGACAAGAAAAACAACCACTAACGTCCAATTACCCATTTAAATTATTATTTTTTATTTAACAAAAGGCTAACACAATTATCTTGAAGACAAGAAAAACACCCACTAATTTCCATTCACGCATCCAGACTTTAATTTCTGATTTGACAAAATGTTTACACAATTATCTTCAAAACAATAAAAAAAAACCTATTAACTTCAACTCACCCAACTAAACTTTACTTTCTAGTTTGCCAAAAGGCTTACAAAATTATCTTCAAGACATGAAAACATCCACTAACTTACACTCGCCCATCCAAACTTTAATTTCATATTTGACAAAAGTTTTACACAATTATCTTTAAGACATGAAAATACACACTAAATTCCACTCACACATCTCAACTTTAACTTCGGATTTGACAAAAGGCTTACATAATTATCTTCAAGACAAGAAAAATAGGCACTCACTTCCAATTGCCCATCCAAACATTAATTTGTAATTGAAAAAAAGGCTTACAAAATTATATCGAAGACATAAAAACACCCACTAACTTCTACTCACCCATCCAAACTTTAACAAAACGCACCCAATTACTCTTTTAAACTTTTATTTTGATTTAACCAAACGCTTATACAATTATATCAAAGACAAGAAAACACCCACTAACTTCCACTCACACATCCAAACTGTAATTTCTGATCTGACAAAAGGCTTACCCAATTATCTTCGAGACATGAAAACAACCATTAATTTCCACTCACCCATCCAAACTTTAATTTCGGATTTGACAAAAGGCTTAAATAATTATCTTCAAGACAAGAAAAATACGCATTAACTTTCAATTACCCATCCAACCATTAATTTCTGATTCAACAAAAAACTTACAGAATTATTTTCAATACATAGAAACACCCACTAACTTTCACTCACCCATCCAAACTCTATCTGATTTGATAAAAGGCTTACAAAACTATCTTCAAGACAAGAAAAACACCTACTAACTTCCAATTTCCCATCCAAACTTTAATTTCTGATTTGCTAAAAGTCTTACACAATTATCTCTAAGACAAGAAAAACACCCACTAACTACCAATAACCCATTTAAACTTTAATCTGATTTGACAAAGGTCTTACATAATCTTTAAGACACGAAAATACCCACAACTTTCACTCACCTAACGAAACTTTAAATTTTTATTTGAAATAAGGCTTACACAATTATCTTCAAGACAAGAAAAACATCAACTAACTTCCAATTACCCATCCAAACTCTAATTTCTAATTTGACAAAAAGAGCTTACACAATTATCTTCAAGACATGAAAAACACCCACTAACTTCCACTCACCTATCCAACTTATAATTTCTGATTTGGAAAAAGGCTTTCACAATTATCTTCAGTACAAGAAAAACATGAACTAACTTCCAATTACTCATCCAAAATTTAATTTTTAATTTGACAAAAGGCTTACACAACTACCTGAAACAACAACAACATCAACAACAAGGCCTTAAATTTTAATAGTATAATTTTTCAAGTACATCCTCAACCCTCTGGTAGGATATATTAAGTATTTCCAAAGTAATAATATCTTAACCACATGAGTTCTGTAAAAATGAAATAGTATGCAAAAACAACGTATTGAAAAAAATTGAAGATATTCGGCTTATGACAATTTACTAAATCGTTTTCATGATTAATTTTGTAGTTTTGGTTTAGATCATAACCATGAGGCACAAATCAATTCCAGTACAACCGAGTGAAACTGTTGAATCTGAGCCATACGTAACGCTCGAACCCATAGTCAATATATCGTATGTATTTGTTTTTGGAGTTCCGCACAAAATGATTAAGATTTTGAATATATCTCATATAATCCTACCCATATCTTGGAGATCTTATTAAAAGTTTTTTAAAAAAATTAGTCAATATAAAATAGATAAATACGATAAATATACTCGGTCACCATCTTAAGCAGTACTGAATAAGGTAGTAGGGTTAAATCTGGATGACAGATTGATGCAAGAATCAGTATAAAATTTTAAAGAAGTGTATTAAGTGTTATGACGAGCTCCATCTCGGATCCATCCGAACCTTCAAGAATATGTGGGCTCAATATTAAAATCAATTCATCAAAATTAAGATCAACCAACACAAGGAATATTAAGGATATGTTAACATCGTCACTATGACCAAAGTTTTCCATCATATACTAAGCCATGTTAGGACAACATGAGGTTTCCATCATATATTAAACCATGTTCGCCCCTTCCATATCGAGCGTGCGTCCAATCAAAGTTATTGTGATCCTAAGCGAGAAAATAAGATCCTTCAACTAGAGTTTATTAGATCTTTCAACTTATAGTTTATTAGATCTTTTAAATTTATCTTTAAAGTATACCTTTAAGTTGTTTGAATCTTTAAATATTTAAGTTATTAGATATTTTAAATAGTTTATTAGTCTTTCAATTAATAGTGTGTTAAATCTTTCGATTAATAGTTTATTAGATTTTCCAACTGAATTTTTAAAGTTGTTGGAATATTTAGATCTTTTGATCTTTGAACTATTTGATATTTTCACTAGGTTATTAGATTTTTCAACTAACGGTTTATTAGATCTTTAAATTATATCTTTAGATATTTTAAATAGTTTATCAAATCTTCTAATTAATAGTTTCTTAGATCTTTCACATATATATTTAAATTTGTTGAAATATTATATACTTATACAACAATTTAAAATGGTTAGAATTATCTATATATACATACATTACTTGTAAAAATGTAAATAACAAAATAAAATTAAAAATATATTTTATAATAAACTAAAAAATTATTATAAATAAAGCCAGACAATAGGTTAATTGGAAAAAATAGTAATGATGTTTAATAGAATTATATATAAAACCATAACAAAATAATAATAAAGTGTTTAATACAATGAATATTAATAAAAAAAAACTAAGTAATCATAAATATAGTGTTGGGTGATCTTGATTGTCAAAAAATGGTGGTGATGAAGGATGTTACATATCGTAAAAAGTATTAACCAACTTTGTCACTAATTTAAATATGTATCATGAAAAAATTATCTTAGAAGTAAATATTTACTGCTTAATATTTTTGACCAAGTCTATATTATAAAACAAATATAGTACTTCAAGTTTTCATGGATTATATTGACAAGATCGTATATATTCTTTATAACAACGAGGTATATATATATCAGATTAACAAAATAATAAGATACAAGTAACTAAGGAAAATAGAAGATGAGGTACAACACATAGAGAACGAGGATCATAAGAGTATCTAGACGAGGATTATAAAAAGGTATGAGACGAAGGTCATAGAGAAGATACTTGACAAGGGTCATGAAGAAGTATGAGACAAAGGTCATAAAAAATATACAAGATGAGCATAAATATGAGACGAGGGTCGTGAAGAATTATATGACGAGGGTCATGAAGAAGTAAAAAATGATTGTGAATGAAGAAGATACAATACGAGTATAAGAAGAGGTTGCTTAAGCGGTGATCATAAAACAACATGTGTCGCTATGTTATAAGTTATTAGGAAATATTGTTAACAGCTACCCTGCAGTGTGGTTAGACGGTTATAACATGATAGGACGAGTATGGACGTGATGGATATATTATATCTTGTAAAATATATAAATATGGACCAAATTTTTCCATTGAGAGGCTGATCACATTTTAAGTAATATAAAATCAGTGTATTTAGTGTTATATTATTTCTCGGTTATCTCTCGTCGTCTTGGTTTTACATTTTAGAAGGAATTCTTTTCTCATATTTGGCGTCATTTGGGGAAATGTTTCTTTAAAAAAAATTATAATACCAATAGTAATGAAAAGATCCGAAATTGAAATGAAAACACCAAGGATCCGTTCGAATCCAGAAAATCCGGTGACTGTTACGAGAATCACGACAAACTTGTGTGCTAGTGAAGGAAATTTAGAACGTGATCGGCTCTTAGATATGATAATATATGGTAACCAACCAATCGAAGTGACATATGGTGCCCGCGATAAAAGTACTGCAACAAATCGTGTGCATGGTCATTCTACACCAATTCAGGGAGAGAATGTCTTTAAGAACCGACAACAAATTAAAGATAGTCAGCTGTAATATGAAAGAGACCATTTAGCTGAAGTTAGAATGGAGAATTTAACCAAAGCGTTACAATTGTTGACAAAAAGGCTATGATACAAAATAAGAGGAAGCAGAGGTCAAATAGAGGAAATGCTAAGGCAAGTTGCACAGAGAGGATGAAAGAGAAAGAGGTAATATTCTCAAACAAAGTACAAGAGAATATTGTGATCATAGATGAAAGCGATGGAAAAAAGTAAAAGAAAGAAAGTAGGAAAATGATGATCATGAAGACCAATCAAGTAACGTGATTTTAAAGAAAAATAATGAGAAGAAAGAGATTGATTATAATGAAAAAAGTTGAATCTGACAACTTATATGCTACATGAATCTTCATTCGAAAAGTAAATACTTGAGGGAAAACTTCCCAAATAAATTGAGCTCTATCAAATGGATACTTATGACAGTTATGGGGATCCCGAACACCAACTAGAAGAGTTCATAAACTTAATGATGGGGTTTAATAGAGATGATTTTTCAATCAACGTAGTTTTTTTTTAATGATCTTCAAATGAAACAGGCTTGATCTGTCTAATTTTGTACGTAAGAGAACAATTCAAGAATTTAAATGCATTTGAAGCATTTTTAAAAATTACTTTGTTGGTACTAAAGGACACAAGAAGAAGACTGATTCCATTATGAACATGTACTGAAGAAAGCGAGAAACATTAAAGATTTATGTTCAAATATTTGTTCATAAGATAAATAGTTTGTCAATATTCAAGGAAGCGTTTGTAGTGGTAGCTTTCAAAATAGGCTTTTTTACGTATGGATCGTTATAAAAAGATCTCATCATATGTTATGTAGAAAATATGGGAGATATCTATCCAAGGACAGACCAATTCATCAGGGTTGAAGAATCTAAGAGAGAATCATCCTCTTACCCAAAATCACAAGAATCAAAACTGTTTATATCGGACATGAAGATAAATTACAAGATCAAACAAGATAAGGTAGCAAGATCTACATTGAATAGATCGAAGGTCTCGTATTATAGCAACCCTACTCAAAGTTTTACCGCTTTGAATAAACTATTGGGGTCATTTTTTACAAAACAAAAAGAAAAGAATAAGTACAAGCATCGCAGTTCTATCTTGTTTATTCAATATCTCCATATCTTGAAAATTTGGCTCGATAGCAATCAAATAATTCAGGAGAGGCTTATCCACCAGCTAGAAATTATGATTCTGAAAAAAAAAACCTTTGACGATCATAAAGAGGAGACACAATGTGGTGAACCTCCGGATGGAATTATTGAAGAAACATTAGCAAGTTGGTAAGTGGTTAAAATAAAGAATCAAATAAGTGACAGTTCCAGGTTCAAATTATTGGAGTTATTAAATAAAAATTCAGATGTTTTTCCTTGGAATTCAACGATGTATTCAGAGTCAACTCATTTGTCATTTGTCACGAGTTAGCAATCGAGAAGAGAATGGGGTTGGTTCGTAAAAAAAGAAGTGATTTCTCTCCAACAAGGTAGATATCATTGTCAAACAAGTGGAAAAGTTGTTAAGACTTGGATACATTAGAGAGTTAAGATATCCAACTTGAGTTGTCGATCCTGTGCTAGTTAAAAAGAAGAACGAGCAATAGAGAATGCGTAGATTTTACTGACCTCAACAAGACATGTTCAAAAGACATTTTTCCTCTGCTTTGTATCAACCTGCTGGTAGACGCGGCTTCAGGTCAGAAAGTCTTGTCATTCATGGAAGAATCTTTGGGACACAACCAAAATTAAATGCATTCAAATCATGGGTAGAACACTGCATTTTAAACAGAAAGAGAGTTATATTGTTATTAAGTTATGCCTTTTAGTTTAAATAATGCAGGCTCGACCTATCAAATGCTTATCAATTAAATATTTGAAAAGAAACTGGGAGCACACAGCATTTTAGACATAAATAAGTTTGTATTGTTATTAAGTTATGTCTTTTAGTTTGAAAAATATAGGGTCTACCTCCCAAATGTTTGTCAATTAAATATTTGAAAAACAACTGGAAAAAAATATAGAGGCATACATAAGCGATATGATTGTGAAAACATCAGATTGAAGTTTTGTCTGAAGTATTTGAGAATCTCCTAAAGTTTAATCTTAAGTTGAACCCTTTTAAAATGTTCATTCAGAGTTCAAAGTGGAAACGTTCTTTAATACATCATTATAAAAAAACTGAATAGAAGACGGTCTAGAAAAACTTAAAGCATTGTTAACTATATATCTACCAAAAACATTAAAGAAGTTCAGATATTAATCAATTTTTTTGCACCATTGTTGAGGTTTATCTCTAAAACTTCTACTAACATTCACCCTTTCTTTGAAGTTCTTAACGTGGGAAAATTCAACTCTAACTGCGAATGTAACGAGCTTTTTTGGTGAAGGATTTTAGTGATAGTGAATAATTATGAATATTAGAAGAATAAACGTACATTTTATTGCTCTAATCGAAAATCTTACATTATAATTCAGTTTTCATCCCTTTATATACTACAAAGCCCTATAAATTATCCCACTATCTCTTAATGACTCCCCACTCCATGGTATGCTAGGTCGTGGGTCTAATGTTATGTTTTCACGTTATTTATGTTATCCTATTATCTTTAATGGTCTCATCTGCGTAATAATCAGTTGTCGACTAGTGCCCTCGGTTGGTGACCCTCTAGATATTCCTCGTAGTATAGTATGGTGTTTACATGGATGCTATCAGAAGTTATGCTCAACTTAGCGATGTACCTCCAGTTCTGTTGTATGACCGAGAGATCCTTATTCTAGTCGATGGGCATAATCTGATGGGAGGGTTATACCTTATCAATCAAAGATTACGAGTAATTATCTGATACCATACTACTTCTGCTACATAGTTGAGGATATCCGTTCTTGGTTGAAGGGTATTAACCTTGTGGAGCGTTTTTACCTTATCAAAACGCCCTCTAGTCCTTTTGAGCACGAGCCACTAGAGGGGTTCGTCTTTTGAAATGAGTCCAATAGTATCCAGGACGAGGAGTTAGTTTTATTCTTATCTCTGTGAATTCCACATGCGTTTTACAAGAATTATCTTTTCATACGTAACATCGAGCATGCATTTTTTTTATCTCGGTAACCTATCGCCACGTATCACACATCGTATACCTATACCTAACAAACACAGCCTCTAGCTGCATGGTTAACCAAAATGGCGTTTCACATCTTGTTTATTGTTTTATTGGTGCACCCTTTGATTTCTTTACAATCCATAACCTTTTTTGGCCCATATATTTTATCGGCCCCTTATTTTCTTTGCTATTAGAAAGACTACATATTTTAATAGATTTACTTGTGGAATTATTTTTACTATATTAAATCAATTTTTGAGAGAAAGTAAGTTCTTGTTCGCGGTTGTTCTTTATTCCTCCTCTTCTTATTTTCAAAAATAGTAACAAGGTAAACATCGAAATGCTTTGCTCCTCTCTTTTGTTTCGTTATTCTACTTCATTTTTGCTTTGATTAATAGTGTTATAGTGACCTTTGGATACCCGACCTCTTGCATGGAAACCCTAAATTCTTTTGTTATGGATTTCCCATCTTCTGACATCAACTTCTCTATTTGCACCCAGAAATTCCTCGCAGATCTTTGAAAAGGAAAAAGCTACTACAAACTCCCTCCCAATTCTTCCACCGGTGGATAAGGTGGAAGATAAAAGATTCCTGGATAGTTATTTTGATCGATTGGATCCATTTTATAAATGAAAGAGCATAGAAAATAATCGTAGATTTAAGATATTTTATGGTTTCCAAATGTCGTAATGACTAGACCTCCAGAGCATGGTGAGCATTCTCATCACGCTCGAGATGGAAAACTTGCTTTTACATAACTCTGTTCAATTGGGGGCTTCGATTACCTTTACCAAAGTTGACTAATGAGATTTTTTATATATTAGGATCTTTCCCATGCAATTAACAGCTAACGGTTGGCGGTTGGTCCTTTGTATTTTAGTAAGTTAAAAAATTATGAACATCGAGATCAACCTAGCGGATGTTTTTGGTAGCGTTGACATTTATAAGTTGTTGAAGACCCTCTAGTACTACATATCTACATGTAGTGGGTGAACAGTTTTTAACCTACTTAACTCTGATAAACACTGAAAGCATTCTTTTATCTTTGTCTCTGGTTACTCGGAGCATCTCGTTGGACAGAATAATCTTAAGTTAGAATGTAGATGGATGAGTACATGTATGCCTATAGTTAGTTTTTCAATTTAAATTAAGTTGGTATTGTTTCTTTTGCGATATGTTGAAATCTCGTTGTTTCGCTTTGTCAAAGGTACATATTCAGGAAAATATCAAGAACTTTGGAGGAAGGTTTACAGCGACCGTGACGTAAATACATTCGAGCAATTAGATGTTGTTGTATATCCTGAGTGGAAACTCAAGTACCCTCATTTGTTTACTCTCATCAATGTTTTTTAGCCGGTATGTGGTCTATATCGGAGATCACAATATCATAGGAGGGAGACATCAAATAATATATTTGAATATAAATACAAGTATCAAACAAAAAAAATGAAGGTACGCGAGAAGATATTTTGAAGTTGTTTTCCAAACCTATCTGTTCCTCAGTGATCCTCCATCACTTTCGCATCAGCCTACCCTCCCTCCATCATCGGGATGACTGGATGTGACACATCCTCGACGTCCCAACAACCACTATCTTACCACTAACATTTTTTCAAGAACAAAAAACCTGAGCCAATTTCAAGCAGATATTTTATGCTAATTGCAGATCAACTCTCTATCTTTCTTAGAGTAAACCTCTGTTTCTATTCCAATGTTGAATACCCAAGTACACCAAATACCACCTCACAACATATGCAACAGAATAATCAAAAGATTAGATCATTTGCATAAATCGCAAAACATAAAACATATGGATCTCACAACAATATCTTCCCTACTATAGAAAAAACTTGAAACGCGTACAATAATTTTCTCCAACATAGATAAAGAAATACTTTTGGTTAACTCAAAACATACCTTGATATGTAAGTTTTCTCATGACAGGCCAGCACATAAAATCATTGAGAAATCTCTTAAATGTTTTGGATTTGTATGATAGTTCAACCTCTCAACATGGGATTATAGACACATATTGATAGAGTTTGATAAAATTTAAGACTACTCAAAGATCTTCAAAAGATCAATACTGTTTATTGAGAAGTTCTCCATGAGGCTCTTTAAATGGAACCCTAATTTGACTATAGAATTGAATCATCTATTAACCTGGTATGGATCAAACTATCCAATATACTTGAGTTTATCTACAATGAGGCTATCATTGCATCAATAGCCAAAGTATTAGAGGAACCATTAAAAGTTTGGGTTCCACCTAAAACTAGAGCAAGGTTTAATGCTTTTAAATTATGGGTGGAGATGGATGTATCAAGAGCTTTAATACCTCAAATCTAGATAGGGGATTGGTGTTTTATCAACCTCTCTCATTTTTTTTATGGATTTTGGAAATAAATAAAATATGAAAACTTACCATCATACTGCTTAAAATGCCACCACATTGGCCATAACATGTTGTTTAGAAATAAAACCAAACAAACCAATATCACCAACTTTAATACCAGTAAAATAAACCAAACTTCACCACAAATAAACAAGACAAAAATTTTATCCTCACTGGTCCAATCTTGGTTCCCAAAAATAAAATTCATCATCATAAAAAATTCAAACAAAAATCTTCATATTCAAGTTCACCTGACATCAGAAAACACAAGCCAAAAAATCACCTTAAACCTCAACAAAGATTCAGAAATAATGATTGTATTTGCAGAAGAAACATATGCAGAAATGATGCTCATCTTTTACTTTCAGATAGTTTAGATAACACTGAAATATACCATTCATCTACTCAAAAATACACAATTGGCAGCCTATACATCTTTATCACTAATGAATATTGAACAACCTCAAAAGTTTATAAAGGTGATATGGAAAAAAGAAAGCAAACTCTACCTTTCAACAAGAATAAACACAACACAAATCAACTTATTCTAAAAGACTAACACAACCCTTTACAGCTCAAATTTAAATGATACTCACAATCCTTAATTGAAATGTGAAGGGAGTGGAGAATAAAGCAACAACCAGAAGACTCATATCATTAAAAAAAAACTGCTAAAGTTAACCTAATCAAAATTGAAGAACCTAAAATTTAGGTTGATAAAATAGTATACCTAACTAGAAAACTTAGTTTTCAATACTGCTTTGCTAATTCTTCTAACAAGATTTAGATTTGTTGGTAAGATGAGCTCAAGGTAGAAATTGTCTCAGACCATGAGCAATTTCTACACTTAAATGTTTGTCATTCATCCTTGGATAAGCCTTTCCTAATGATAGTAGTTTATGCTAAAGATACCAATAAGTTAAGAGAACATTTCTGGAATGGCCTAAGAGATATAATAGATTACACAAAGTGTTGGATTATCATTGGGTATTACAATGTTATCATTAATTCACAAGAGAAATTATCTTGCTCAACCTTATGCCAAAGAAGCATTGATGATTTTAACAATACAATACAAGACTGCACGCTAATAGATGCTTGTTTTACATGTACAAGATTCACATGGTCCAATAATCACAAATAGAAAAGATTAGATTGGGTCTTATACAGTTCTGAATGGCTTGATTATTTGGACACCACTAAAGCCAATTACTGAATTAATCATTTTTAATGGTTATCTTTATTTACTACCTTTTAAAGTTGTCACATCCCTAAAAACGTGATCATCAGTATTGGAAATATTTGAAATAGGTTTATATGTGGTTCCAAAGAAGACAAGATTGCTTAAAATTGAGCTTCATGGAACTTTCTTTGTAAACCTTATAACGAATGTGAACTTAATATCAAAAGTATAGTGGAATTAAAAAAATATCCTTTTTGTATACAATGGTTCACATTTAGAGATAACAGTTCCATCGGGGCCAAATTTAGGTTATTTCTTTATAATAATAACTATCATCCTCTATCAGCTCTACAACCTACCAGCAGTTCTAAAATATGGAGAAGACTTACAAATATTAGAGAAACTGCTGAAAACTATACATTATAGAAAGTTGGCACGTGAAAGGTAGATATTTAAAACTCCGATTAAAACGAAAGCTCATTGGTTCACGATATCATTAGTTTAAAACTGTATATTACTACTCAAATATGGAATGTCAATAAAACATATCTTCATAGAGAAAAATCAAGTAGCTGATTGGCTTGCTAAAGAATCACTCATATGGAAATAGAGACTCGACTTCACCAAAGACACCAGTCATGTTAAATTGTGTGTTATTTCATTCCTATAAAGTTCATGAATAGGTTACCTAAAGTTGGAAGAATAAAACGTACCACTACATAAATTTGTTTTAAGACACGATATTTGCAATGAAAAAGAACCAAACAAAGGCTCATAGAAGGGAAAGAAGACAAGAACTTAACATAAAAGTTTCACAGCCAACGAAAACAAGTTTCAGTCTAAAAAATAATCTCTCCATAAAACTTATACAAAAGGAAAGAATAAAAAAGAATATCGTGAGTATTTTTCTTAATTTTCAATCTAAATAAAATATGCGGAGAAACTTATCTTCCTCAAATTCAATAAACTTCAACTTGAACTTCTTCAACACTTTAGAAAGAACTACAAAATTTAGAATAGCAATCCGCTGAACATAAACAACCTTCGTGACAAAAAAAACACTTCTCATCATTTGAAATTAGAAAAAAAAATCACGACACAAAAAGTTAAAAACTTAATTTAAAATCGTCTAATTTTAAAAACCGAATAACTTATAACTGTACAGGTTTTGGCTTTTGCCTTTTAACTCCAAGTTTTTACCTTCTAAATTAGGCGATAACCTTATAGTTTTATATATTTTCAATAAAATTAATTTTTTAAACCAAAAGAATACAAGCATAAGACAATATATATAAAAAATCATAAAGCTTATTAAAGTAATTATTTGACTTTGAGATTATGTCAATTTTAATACATCAAACATTTACTTAAATCCATGTTATGAAAATATGGAGTGTCAATTCTTATAGATCAATGCATCCACCTAAAAACCACTCAAACAAGAATTATTAGAGAAAAACAATATTTTTTTGAAATAGTACATGATATACAAATCTCTTCAAGAAAATCAAGAACCTTGCCTCGATGATTTCTCTCGTTCCTCATCTTTTATCCTTAGTCTTTAATGGACGATTGAGAGGGTTCCTCTCGGATCTTCAGATCTACTATTCTGGATAATCACTTCCCAGCTTTGGATAACCATTCAGGCCAACCCAAGATCAGGATTAATCCAACATTTGAGTCTACAACAAATGTTGCAAGAAAAGAAGCTGCTTCAAAGTCCTTTGCTGACCTGTTCAAGCAAAGCAAAGACAAGTTAGTTCACAAAAATGTTCAAAGCTTTTGGATTAATGAACATGTCGAGGTCAATTTTGAGGCTGCACATCTGGTTCAACTACAAGCTAGGCTAAGCATACTATTGTTGGAAAATTCTCTACGGGGAAACCGAAATATGCAGCGGTTAAAGCATTTCTTGATTCTTTTAAATTTAAGGGCGAAATTGAAGTCTCTGCTTGGGACTTTCGTCATATTTTTATTGAGTTTTCGTTTCTTGAAGATTTGAATTAATCTGGAGATGAAAAGTTTGGCAAATTGGTGACAAACTTATGAGGCTATTTGTATGGTCACCCAACTTTAATCCTAATTTTGAGAACCCAGCTACGCATGTCTATGTGAATTTGCCTAATCTGCCACAATTTTTATATAACGAGTCTACAATTCAAGAAGTGGCCAAGTCAATTGGCACCCCTCTTAATGTCTGGGTTCCTGAAAGAAATAGGGCTAGACAAAATCATTGCAGAATTTGGGTGATTGTGGATGTTTCTAAAGCTCTTCCTAAGGACATTAAACTAACTTTTGGGCAACATATTTTCTGTCAAAAGTTAATTTATAGTAGATTCCCTCAGTTTTGCAAGGTATGTTCTCACTTAGGGCATGCAGATAAAGAATGTAAAAAACTTACCCAAAGAAAACCTGTAGACCAGGTCATAGCCTCCAAACAAGACAGTCTTGTTCCTGAGTTTCAGATTGAGAAAGATGGCAAAACGTTGAAGTCAGTGATTGTAAACAAACCATATAAAGGAAAAGACAGTATTGAAAATATTGAAGAGTCAGATCAGAATGTTGTACCTTTGGAGGGGAATAAGATGATAAAAGCAATCCATATGCTCCAATTGGGTTCTTCTGTTAATGATGTGGAAGAATCTTCTCTACATGATCATACCTCTCCAACAAAATAAACTACGGGTAGTCTCCCTCAGTCACCAATAAACAAAGAAAAAGTTAGATCTAATGGGGACAAGAGGCCTAAGACCAGTAAAGCTAAAAGGTCTAAAGTATACAATTCGAAAGGGATCATTTTCCCTAAATTCGTGCAACATAAGAATGTTTCCAAAAAATCTAAACATTCAAAATGATAGTTATCCTTAACTGGAATGTCCGTGGGATAGGAAACAAGCTAACACAAGAAAGGATCAAAGGATTGAAAAGAGCTAAAAAGTTAGGGTTCATTGCAATCCAGGAGCATATGGTATCCGAGCCAAAGTTGGAGTTTTTTTTAAAAAAAGTTGGGGTTTCAAGGCTTTGCTAATAATGTTTCTAATAAAATCTGGGTGATGTGGAGTGGTATGTATGAAGTGGATATACTAGCTATCGATGATCAGTTCCTGCATGTCAGAATAAATCACAAATTGATTTAAAAATATTTATATGTTACTGTGGTATACGCTAAATGTTCGAGAAACCTAAGAAGGCTGCTTTGGGATAGATTAAAGGCTATTAATACCCGTGACAGGAAATGGATGTTATTGGGTGACTTTAATACTATTGCATCTTCTAATGAACATCGTAATTGTGCTACTAACAATACCTCTAGCATGAATGATTTTAACGATTTCATGCATGATTGCACTCTAATGGATGAAAGCTTTACTGGAAACAGGTTCACTTGGACTAATGGGAGGCAATGGAGGAGATTGGATAGGGTCATTTACAATGGGGAATGGCTGAGCTATTTTGATAATACTACTATTCATCATTTGCCTAAAACTTGTTCTGATCACTCTCCACTTCTGGTTATTAATTCTTCTACTTCTACTAAAAGGGTTTATACACTCAAGTTCCTAAACATGTAGTGTCATCATACTGACTTTTATAGTTTTGTGGAAGAATGATGGGGAAAGGAAGTGTCTGGTACTCCTATCAAACGGTTCTGGTTTAAGCTCAAAATTCTTAAAGCTAAGTTGAAAGTGTGGAATAGAACGGTATTTGGGAATGTTTTTTATTCCTTAAAGGTGGTTGAGGAGGAAATTTCTACTCTTGAAGCTAATCTGATCAATTCTAACTCTGTGGAAGATAAGGCTAGGCTTGATTTTTCTAAAAGTAAACACCTTGCTCTGCTCGAAAGGCAAGAAATCTACTGGGTACAGAAAGCTAATGCTAAGTGGGCCAAGGATGGTGAAAGGAATTCTGCGTTTTTCTATAACTATGTCAAAATGAAGCATAAAAAGTCTATTATAAGTAGAATCTAGACTGGCTCTAATTGGGAGGAGGATCCTAATGCTATTGGTGACTCAACTGTGAATCATTTTAAAAATTTAATCTCTGGTTGCCCTAATCCTTGGTGTTCTAATATTCTTGAAGACTATATTCCTAAGCTAGTGACTGAGGCTGATAATGATGGGTTAATGAAGGATTCTACTGAAGGGGAAATCTTCGAGATTATCAAAGATCTTATCTCTACAGCTGCTGCCGGTTCTGACGTGTTCAATGGTCCTTTTTACGAATTCTGTTGGCCTATTATTAAAGTTGATCTTTGTGAAGCTCTTAAGGAGTTTTTCAAGGAAGGGCAGATTCCTATGGATATTTTTGCCACTGTATTGTGTTTAATCCCTAAGAGTGTATCTCCTAACGAGTGGAAGGACTATAGACCTATCAGCTTAACTACTTACTTTAGTAGGATACTTTCAAAGCTTATTAATAAATGGATTTCTACTATTCTGCCTAATCTCATATCAGATGTTCAGGGGGCTTTCACTAAAGAGAGGTGTATTCATGAAAACATAATGCTGGCTCAGGAGTTTATAAAGGATCTACACACTAAATCTAGGGGAGGCAACATAATGCTAAATCTTGACATGGATAAAGCCTTTGATAGGCTTGATCACATGTTTCTACTTAGTGTGATGCAAGCCTTTGGCTTCAGGAACGACTTTATTAGGCTTATTGAGAGGAATATTGAGAATTGTCAGTTCTCAGTCTTAATAAATGGAGCATTGAAGGGTTACTTTAAATCTAATAAAGGGTTGAGACAAGGTGTCCCACTGTCCCCAATCTTTTTTATTCTGGCTCAAGAGTATCTAATCAAGAACCTGTCTCATCTGTCTAATACTGATCCTAATATTAGATTTAAAGCCAGATGTGGTGTTTACGTACCGTGTCTAAGCTTTGCTGACGACTTGTTGATCCTCTGCAATGGCTCTAATGCTTCTGTCAAAAAGGTAATGAATGTGGTTAGACACTATGAAGAGGTGTCAGGGCAGATTATTAATAAAAGCAAATCCAGGGTGATAGTAGCTAAAGATACTTTACCTCACAATACCAGAAGACTCAAAAGGCTCCTTGGGTTCAAGATCAGCTATCCCCCTTTCAGGTATTTGGGCTCAGTAATCAAAAATAAAAGTCTGGTTAGCAATTATGAGGATATCATTACCAAGACAAGGAACAAGATAAATGAATGGGATCAAACTACATTTTCTTTTGGGGGTAGGTTAATCCTAATCCAGTTTGTCTTATCCACTTATCCCTTATTTACTATGCAGCACTCTCTAATTCCTTATCCCTTATTTACTATGCAGCACTCTCTAATTCCTGAAGTTCTCTACAGTAAGTTTCTTTAGGGTTCTAAGCAGGATAAGGCTGCTATCAGTTGGTGTAGGTGGGCCAAGATCTGTAAACCTTTTGGTAATGGAGGCCTAAATATTAGAAGCATCGAGGATATGTCTCTTGTTTTCTCTTATAAGCTATGATACAACTTGAGAAGCCAGAATACACTATGGTCTAACGTCATGAAGGACATTTATTTCAAGCATCATCATCCTCTAACGGTTCCTATGCATATCAGTAGCTCCCATGTATGGAAGAGAATATGAGCTATAAGGGACAGGGCTGAGAAATATGTTGTTTGGCATGTCAAAGAGAGAAATTTGGATTTAAAGCTTGACAGGTGGTGTTCTAGTGAGTCCTTTAAAACCTTTTCTAGTGGTGAGGACATGTTATCTCATATTCCCTCGTTGATTAAGGACTACTAGTCAAATGGATGGATGATTAACAACCTTGAGAATGATCTGAATCCATCACATATTCAGAACATCCTCAAAGTTACCCTGGATGACTCTACGAAAGATACAGGTTCATGGACTTTAAGCAATGATGGCTGTTTTAACTCTAAAACTACTTGGGATGAAATTTGTGAGACATGGCATGGATCTTACCTTTATTCCATAATATGGAACAAAATAACCCCTCGTACATATTCCTTTCTCTTGTGGAGAATTTTGAAGAATTGGTTGCCAATGGACACCATCCTGCAAAACAGAAATATCAAGTTAGCATCCAAGTGTCAGAATTCTGAGAATATCGAAAGTGTGAATCATGTGTTTGTGAATTTTGAGAAGGCTTGGCATGTGTGGGCTTATTTTGCTGGGCATTTCAATGTCTACATCACTAGAAATATGTTTATCTCTCACTTAGTGAGAACTTGGTTCTGGTCTTCTAATAAGCAGGTTCATGTCAGAAATATTTTACCTCCTATAATTCTCTGGGTTATTTGGATGGCTAGGAATAAGCTAAAAATGGAGAACAACCAATTGAGGGTTGTGGACATGATTGATAAAGTTATTCAAATTCTATCAGATTTGGATAGGTCTAAAATTCTTAAGAATCAACACTGGGGTTATGACAACACTGTTGGTTCATCCTTAAACTGTGTGAACCATCTCAAGAGTAAGCATATACCAGTGGCTCTTAGTTGGGTATGTCCTAAATTGGGCCGTTATAAGCTCAACACCAATGGAGCTTGTTCGATCAGTGGGGAATGTACTGGTGGAGGTATCCTTCGAAATAGTATGGGTGAAATGGTGTTTGGCTTCAGCAAATGGTATGGTAAAGGGAGTTCGATTATGGATGAAACTAGGGCGTTTATGGATGGTATTCAGAGTTTTCGGTCTAAGGGCCTCACTAACATTGATATCGAGACAGACTCTAAGCTACTATGCGAGATTATTCTTTCGAATAAGTATCCCCGGTTCTTAAAGGCTTCTATAAACTATTTTTACAGGATTCTTACTCCTACCATGAATATTACTCATATATTCAGAGAACATAATGAGGCTGCAGACTGGCTAGCTCATTCTGTCTCTGAATCTAATGGGGAAAAGTTTTTCGACAATGATGTTACCCCTGCTAAGCTTCGAGCCATAGTCTTTCTAGAGGGCTTAGGGTTAGGGCACATCAGATCTAATCCTACTGATTGAGGACTGTTTAAGAATAAATCAGTGAGTTTATGGATATTACCTTGGGTTTTCTGTCGATTCTTCTCTTGCATGTCGATTCTTCTCTTGCATGTCAGTTTACTATGCTTGCTAGATCGAAGAACTTCGGTGTTGTTAAGATTATGATTTGGGGTTGGCTCTGTTCGAAAAGGAAGGTTGTGGTCTGAGTTCGAGTATTGGTGATCTTGATCTTCATCTTTCATGTCGATTTCGGGTTCGTATTTACTGTGCTTTGTTGGATCGAAGATTTTCAGGGCTGGTATGAAGTGGATTTGAGGATGGTTTTGATCGAAAAGGAATGTTGTGGCTCTGGGTTTGAGTTGTTGGTTATCTCGATCATGCTGGTTTGACTGGTTTTTGGAGTTCTTGCTATGGAGTTATGGATATGTAGGGTGAATGGTTGTGGGTGGGTGTGGTTTCAAAGTGGGAAAAAATGTATGAAGAGGGAGGCTCGTCTAGGATTATGATAAAGGTCTTGGGCTTGGACCTCCTTTGTATTCAATTTTTGTGTTTAAACTCTTGATTCGTAATAAAAGTATGATGGGTTTGGCCCATCAATTAAAAATATATAAAAAATTAGAGCATAAAAGATACAAATACACAACTTCAAAATCAATAAAAAAAACAAAACACATTTTTTCTAACATTAACACGCATCTAGTTATTCAAATAGAAAACATGTTGCAACCAAATAAATAAATAAACTAATTAATAAGTTAATATATCTTCTTCACAGATTAAACAAAGCATATCTATATATGCATGAAAAGTAACTTTCGATGTTTAATGCGATAGCAATTAAATTGTCTACAAAGTCAAAATATGCCGTCAATGATAACAAGCTGAAAAGATTGTAAGATAAAACTATACTAGGTAACAACAAAATATATTGTCATGGTTTGACTTTTTACTTCAACCCGACGTCAATCTCCATGTAAAAAGATACTTTCTGCCTCTAGTGAGGTCAACTTTCCACGTGGCGAATTCCCACACAGCCAACTCCAGTCAAATAACCACGTGGCACTATTCTTACAGAATCTAAAAAGCTATATAAACAACAACATATTATAAAGTCATACAAGAAAATCAAAGTAGCTAGCAAAACCAGTAAGTTAGAGAGCAATGGCAGTTTCGGTTTGTAGATTTTTTATAGTAATGCTGTTCGGCTTTTATACAACAAGTGCTTATGGGCATAAGGTGCCAAAATCCGATGTGGATCTATTAGAGTTTCCACTCAATCTTGAGTACTTAGAAGCAGAGTTTTTCTTGTTCGGAAGTCTAGGCTATGGCTTGGATAAAGTAGCACCAAACTTGACAATGGGAGGCCCATCTCCTATAGGTGCTAAACTAGCCTATCTTGATCCTCTCACTAGAGACATTATCCTGCAATTCGCATGGCAAGAAGTTGGACACTTGAGGTGATCGTAATAATTTGATTTTGAGTTTTGTTTTCCATAAGAATAAGACTTTTTTTTTTCATTAATTGGGTTTGGATATCTACGATGCAGGGCAATACAGAGCACGGTTAAAGGATTTCCTAGGCCACAGCTGGATCTAAGCGCAACATCGTTTGCGAAAGTGGTAGATAAAGCATTTGGGAAGAAACTGCACCCTTCTTTCGATCCTTATGCCAATAGCATCAACTACCTCATTGCCTCCTATGTCATCCCCTATGTTGGCCTCACCGGCTATGTTGGTGCAAATCCTAAACTCCAGGGTCCTACTTCTAGAAGGGTGAGTGATAGTTTATCATTGTTTTAAAACAAATGTATATACATTCTTGACCTGGATTTATGTAACTTATAAATCTCAAGCCTCGTAGTCTAATGCTGTGTTGTTCAGCTTGTGGCAGGGCTTTTGGGTGTGGAGTCCGGACAAGATGCAGTAATAAGAGGGTTGCTATATGAGAAGGCGAAAATGCTAGTCCATCCTTATGATATAACTGTTTCCGAATTCACCAACAGAATATCAGAGTTACGGAACAACCTAGGGGGAGAAGGACTTAAGGATGAAGGTTTACAGGTACCTAAGAAACTTGGAGCAGAAGGCAAAATTGGAGGAAATGTGTTAGCTGGAGATGAATACTCCCTTGCTTATGCCAGAACACCTCAAGAGATTTTAAGGATTGTGTATGGAACTGGTAGTGAATGCATACCTGGTGGGTTTTATCCTAAAGGAGCTGCTGGCCGGATAGCTAAATCTCATTTATCCTACTAGTTCTATGTTCTACATGCATCACTTACTATGTTTACCTGGGCTTTATGTATTTCAGGTTGCAATGTATCAAAAATAAAGTTGCACTAGATTTTATCATCTGTCATATCCGGACAGAACATAATATGATGAGTCTTGAAAGTACAATTGAAGAGAAGATAAATATTTCAAGTATCATAACCAGAGAGACAATAGAATCTAATATCACAACAAAGTTTCAAAATGTTATAAAATTGTGATATGCACCTATCCTAAAAGGACTATAATAGATAAAAGCATCATAGATAGTGAAAGATTAGCCTATTCATTGATTTTCGTCTTTGAATGTAACTCCTATCGCTTAGAGGGTCTTGTATCATCTTCTCCGCCATCTTCATCAGAATCATCGGAATCATCTTTACTTGATCTCTTCCTTTTCAGTGGAGTCTCATCTTCCTCATCACTGTTCTCTTCTGGTTCAAAATCACTTGCATCTTCCTCATCTTCTGCAGGACCGACTGGACGGATCAGGTATTCTGTTCCCATATCCTCTTCCTATATATGAATTGACCAAAAGGAATTTAGACCCAAAGAGATACAATTTCATAACTTGAACAAAGATAACTAAAACAGAACATATCTCAACTTCTGATGATCTTTTATTAGTAGTATCAACATAGCTATAAACAAAAACTTGAATAAAAACCCTTGATATCTACAGTTACTATATTTACATAATTTAGTAGGTTGAGCAAATAGACATCGAATAGATATGATTTTGGCAATGGAACTAAAGCCTTCTACATTGAGTACAAATATGTTAATAATCATAACATATTTGAACACCGAATCAAAAAAAAAACGAATCAGATAAACATATAATTAACCAATATTAAAGAAAACCCTATAACAAAAAGGAGACAATAACAAAAAGCTACGTTTTGAAGAAGATAAAAGTTAAACCTATCATTGTAAGTCAAAGTTCAACCATTTGGGATTCAAATTTGGGCTCTTTAAGTCGGATTTGCTACAGATCTATCTAAATTCGAAATTCTACCCTAATAAGAAACCCAACTCTAAACTCGTAAGAACACGATTGAAACCGAACAGGTAAAAATTCATGGCTTAGTATGCGACCTAGATCTAAACAAAACAAGAAACCAAATCATTGCAGGTGCATTGTAGACAATAAACAAAATTGATAAAAGTAGTTGCTTTTTTACCTCCTCTTCATCATCCTCATCATCATCGTCATCGTCGCTGTCATCGTCGTCATCGTCGTCATCGTCGTCATCGTCGTCATCGTCGTCATCGTCGTCCTGCTCTTCTCCGTCATCATCTTCGCCGTCGTCATCGTCGCTGACAGAACCCACAGGGGGCTCACCTGAGACCGGTATTACTTCCTCTTCCTCCACCTCATCGTCGTCCTCCTCATCGCTTTCGTTGTCGTCGTCACTGTCGAGTTCTTCTTCTCTGTCTTCAACTGTATCACTCTCTTCCTTCTGAGACTCCTCCGCAGAAAGAATTCTATTTTCCTCTTCGAAATCTTTGCCGTCTTCCATGGATTCGAATAATAGAGACTTCCAAAATCTAAAAAAGTTGATTGCTTTAATAAGGATGGTAACCTAGCAGCAGTAAAGAAACTAGAAAACAGTGATCTGCAGAAGTTTAAACTCAAATATCACGCGGATTGATGACCTGGTATAAAAGAAGGCGGTAGCCTTGAGAAAACACAATCTTAGTGGTTACTGTTCTCTTATTTATTCATTGCTTCACACGTGTGTACAAAAGGAACAAAACCACGGATTGGAATATTAGGGTTTCTTTTACGACAAACCGGGTAACATAAGAGGTCCGGCCCATCCTCAATAAAAAGCAAACTTTGATATTATCGTATCTAATCAGAAATCCGCATCTATAGAGTAGCATGGGCGTATACCCGGTACAATAAGAGGTTCGGCCCATTCACTCTAAAGAGACAAGCTTTGATATTATCGTATCCAATCGGAAATCGGCATCTATATAGTATATGAGCCAAAGTACATATATTCAAGTTAAGTATGAGTTCATATACTAATTACTTCAATAATTACCGTATTTCATTCATTAAAGTTCATATGCTAATTACTTTAATAATGACCGTATTTCATTCATTAAATTTTTTAACCTATATTTGTTAATTTTTAACTTATAGTTTTAAAAAAACTTTAAATGTCATAAGAAAGTTAGCAAATCAAAATAATGGATTTGTATGAAAAGAAATTGATAAATGGTATGAAAAATTAATTATGTTTTGGATATAAAAAATCATCAAAAACTATTTATTATAAAAAAAAAAAAAAAAAAATGTTTTATCGTTAAAGTATATAAAAATATATATTTTATTGAATAAAATTTTAAATATTCGAAGGATTTTCTAATTTATATTAAAACAAACTATAAAAACATGTGTTTAACAATACACATGCACTCTTTTATTTGATAATTATTAATTAACCAATTTAATTTAAAGTAGTTTTGCAATCTTATTGTGGATTTTGTTGGCCGAGATCTTTCATAGTTAACCTTTGATCATTGTCGATGCAAGTAACATTTGTATTTCATAATCCACATATTCGTCCTATATTATTATGTTCTTTTAAAGGTAATATGCGTACTTCCACGATATCCGTTTAATAATCTTAGTCATTCTATGTGTCATGTATCGTCGTATCCTTTTCAGGGTAGACCTTGTACTTCTATGATGCTCATTCAGTAACCTTTAGTCACTCCATAAGCAACACCACGTTGTACTAATATGAAAAATGTCTTATAGTCGTTATATGAACGCGTACCTATATCAAAGAAGTATTTAAACACGATATGTCCTTATTACTGCCCACATTAATCATTAAATCAAATACATAGTATTTGCTTAAGGATTATCTTTACAGACTTGACGATGTAAGGTTTTTCATTCATGAAATTCATGCATGAATAATGTAAGCGTCTGTTGCCTAAAAGTCATATCGATTTGTTTTAAAAAGTTGTGTTGCTTGATGTGACACGTTATATGCATATCATCAAATGTTAATGTAAATTAATGGCTGAAGATGAGAAGTATTTTTATGTGACGTTTGTGACATTTCTTCTTTGTTATTACTAATTTGACGAACCCACTTATGAACTATTGATCAATCTTTTAATCGATGGTGGATATCGTTTTTAGCAACTTATATAAAAATGCCAAAGCCAATATTTCATTTTTTATTATTCTTTTTAGAGATTCTATTATTTTTAAAATAATTATCTTTAATTGCTAATAACACAGCGTGATACCCTAACACAATACTCATGAATATTGTGAAATTGTTTGATGAAGGACTTTGATATCCAACCTATATTTCTTTGAACAACGTCTCATCTTCCACGATCGTCATATATGGGTATGAGTCATGTACATTATCCGTTCTTTTATAATTTACTTGTTATTTTGTAGTAGTATGGGACGTAAGAGTCACAAAAAGTATGTATTATACTTTCATATAACACATCGATTGTTGAATCAGATTGCAAAATGACCAGACATCTGGTCAGTTTGGAGAAATATATAGTTTTTTTAGTACGTCAAGCAGGTATCGGGGACGTCTTCTAATGAAATTCAATTTGCTAGCCCTACAATTATTTGTACATGAGATTACACGAAGATAATTGTTCACTAATTACACAAATGAAACTTATTTTGGACAAAATCTCAGCTACCACGTTTTAAACAATTAATCAAGTAACTACATCAACCTCTCATAATCCATACCAAAACACCTTCTCTGATGCAGCCACCCAATTTACTTCAAAAGAAGAAGAGGTGTATCTTAAAATAATCTTTGGTACGTTTAAGTCCAAACGTTTGGCACTCCCTTCTTTCCTGCATAATGACATCGAGGTTGTCCGACATCCCTCTCCCTATGGAGCAATTCACCGCTATGGCCAGCCTGTGAAAAAATCATCACATCCCATTTTATCACCATAACATGGGAGACAATTTCAAAGTGGTAGATGATTTGTTGGAATCAGAGAAGAACTGGAAAACTCGGTTTTTATTCATCAGTGGGTCATGGGAGAACGAGAGAAAGATCAAAGCTAAGGTTAACCCTAGCATGCTTACTAGCAGGTGGAAGAGTACAAGTAAGTCTTTAATCTTTTTTTTCATTTTCTCATTCTCATTTTTACAAATATTCCACTCCTGAATCACTCATTTCTTCCTTGTCAGTATTACCAAAGGAGTACACCGGTTATCTGGAGGAGGGGCAGACTACATGTGCCAAGATCAATGCGCGGGACACAGAATGTTGAGGGAACGCTTCCACAATTGTTTTACTTTTGGCAATTTGGTGAGATCCCATTTGTGGAATACTACAGGCCAGAGAGATCTCACATGGGAAGAATTAACCACACCACCTCCCCCAACTGTCATCCTTAAGCGAACAGAGGAAAAAGATGGCAAACTGGCCTTGCCCTCCAGAGCCATAACTCCTAGCAAGATAAAGGGAAAGGGAAAAAAGAAGAAGGTTGCAGCAGAGGCAGTTCGAGTTGTTGCAGAAGAGACCGCTCCGGGGAACCCAAGAGGGATCGATGCTACCTTGCTCAAGGTAGTTGAAGATGAAACTTTTAACGAGGTTGATGAATCGCAAAATCCACCAAGCCCCCTTAAAAAGGATCGAAAGATGGGAGCAAGCAGCGATGAGAGGGCTGCTAAGAAGAAAAAGGTCACCTTAGGGGAAGAAGTAATCCTTCGCCCTTCGGAGCCTCTTCCTTCAGCAGACCCAATTGATCCCACCTTAGCAGAGAAGATTCCCACCGTACTGTAATCCGGAGAAGGTATCGGAGGAGAGATTGATGGAGTAGACATCAGTGTCTTCGAAGACATTGATCTTTATTTCAATGATTCTCAGAAAGATGACTTCACTGACCCCTAACGTCCTTCAAGCTCTAATATGGTGACTTACAATGGCAAGTCCTATACTGTCTCCGTACTTAACTTGGAAAGGCAAGTGAAAAATCAGTCCGCCCTCATCAACACCCTCAACACAGACAAGGAGATTATGTCAACTAACCTCATCAAAGCTAACCAGAGCATTGGGGCACTGAAGATGGAGCTTGAAGAGTTGAAGAAGGACAAGGAAGATTTGTCAACCAAGCTAGCCACTTCGGAGAAGACACCTCATTAAAACCTCCCCGCGCCACCAGGGTAGGAAAGAGTATTCCCCCTAATATTTACATGGACTTTAAACAAGTAAATATTTACACAACTTTCATTCCAGATATAACCGGAGGTGTTCAATATTCCACGGGTGCTTTAGGATTCTTCCATCTTTGTCTTGAAGCCTATATGTCCCAGGCTTAATTTTTTCGGAGACCTCATAAGGGCCTTCCCAGTTCAAAGCTAGTTTTCCAAACTGCTTCTCCTTAGTATGCAAGAAAACCTTTCTTAATACTTTATCCCCTGACTGAAATCCCTTCTCTTGATTTTAGAAGCAAATCTACTTCTCATCAAGCGTTGGTAATGGGTGGTTCTAAGATGAGCCTTAACTCTTCTTTCTTCTATTAAGTCTAACTGACTTCTAATCGCCAATTCATTGGCATGTTCGGAATAATTGTGGACTCTGTATGATGGTAGAGTTGCATCTATAAAAGAAAATGCATCCATCTCATACACCAAGGCAAAAGGAGATTCTTCTGTAGCAGCTACGGGAGTAGTCCGGTATGCCCACAATACTTATTGCAAATAGCTTGGCCACTTCCCTGCAGCCCCTTCTAAATTCTTTTTCAGTGACAGAATGGTCCTGTTTGCCACTTCAACTTGACCATTTGCTTGTGGGTGGAAAGGAGAAGAGAAGCAATGCTGAATGCCCCTGGAGGCACATAAATTCTCCATATCCTTGGTATCAAATTGTGGCCCATTATTTGTGGTTATCTTTTATGGAACCCCAAATCTGCAACAAATGTTAGACAAGATAAATTTTATAAGAGCTTTCGAAGTAGTTCCTGCCAGTGGGGCTGCTTCGATCCACTTTGAGAAATAATCAATAGCTACAATAATATTCTTGCACCTTCCGGACGCCATTGGTAGAGGCCCAACTAAATCCAGTCCCCAACGAGCAAAAGGCACTGGCTCAGAAATTAACTCCATAGGAACAGCTGGGATATGAATTTCGTTACCATATCTTTGTCATGGGTCATATTTATTCACCAATTCTTTGGCATCTGCCATTATGGATAGCCAATAGTATCCGGCCAACAAAACTCTCAGGGTTAGAGCTCTATAGCCACAGTGTGCTGATCCCTCTCCATCATGTAGTTCGGCTAAGACAATTTGGGACTCTTCAGCCCCCAAACAACATAGGAGAGGTCTGCTGAATGACTTCTTATAAAGAACCTCTCTTATGATTAAGAAACCACGGGCCTTGTGTTTCATTTTCCTTGCCATAGCCTTCTCGGGAGGTAAAATCCCATCAGAGATGTATTGAAGACGGGGAAATCTCCAGTCTTTGGGTTGAACCACTTGTACGCTTAATCTATCCTCCTCTTCCTTGCTCTAATTTGGTTGTATGGATGAGGATTCTTGTACATGAATCCATCGGTAGGACTCAGAGTATGCTATGGTTGCTAAAGAGTCTGTCGGTGTGTTTTCCGATCTAGGAATATGCTCATAGTTAACATTTTTGAAGTTGGATGCTACTTATTTAAGAATAAACAAGTATTTGATAAACTGCTCCTTCTTGGATTCAGATTGACCTTGAGCATGATGGATAAGAAGCTGAGAATCACTCATTAATCTGACTCGTTTAGCCCCACACAGGATAGCTAACTTTAGACCAGTTATAGCTACCTCATATTCAAACTCATTGTTAGAAGCCCTAAAAGCAAAACATATAGCATGGTATAATTTATCGCCATAATGAGAGGTTAAACAAATCACATCTCCACAACCCATTGTACTTGATCCACTATCTGTCCGGATAACCCACTCTTTTTTAGTTTTCTCTTCTGTAGCTTGTTTAGTACTTATGTCTGAATGAAACTCTACCAAGAAATCAATAACAAATTGAGCTTTGATTGCAGTTCGTGGGGGAAAATCAATATCATAATCACCCAGTTCCACTGACCATTTGGTCATCCTACTTGATCTGTTTGCCTTTTGAAAAACATTCTTTAAAGGAAAAGATGTCCGGACAATGATGGAATGAGACTGAAAATATGGTCCCATTTTTCTAGCGGCAATCACCAAGGCTAGTGCTAGTTTTTCAAGCTTTAGGTACCTCTTTTCAACATCCATCAGACTATTTCTGATGTAGTACACCGGACGAGGATAATTGTCCACCTCTCTTACTAGTATTGCACTTATAGCACATATTGAGACAGTTAAGTATACATACAGTGTTTCTCCGTCAACAGGCTTAAAAAGGGTTTTGGGAGAAGACAAATGCTTCTTTACTTCATCAAACGCCTGGTCGCATTGTGGAGACCAGTTGAAGTATTTAGAACCCTTCAAGGTCTGAAAAAACAGGGCACATATGTCCGAAGACCTTGAAATAAAACGATTTGATGCAGCTAATTTTCTTGTCAACCTTTGTACTTCTTTAACATTTCGAGGAGGGTCCATTTTTAATTGGGCATCGAGCTGGTCCGGATCAGGCTGTATCCATTTTTCACTTATTACATAACCCAAAAAATTTCCGGACTGCACCCCAAACACACATTTTTCTGGATTCAAATTAAAATTAACATTTGTCAAATTGGAAAAAGTTTCTTAAAGATCAGTTAAATGCAACTCTTCTTCTAAGCTTTTCACCATCATATCATCAATATATACTTCAATATTTCTTCTAATCTAATCAACAAATGCTTTGTTCACCAACCTCTGATAAGTAAGCCAGCATTTTCAACCCAAAAGGCATCACCTTGTAACAATGGAGACCCCTATCTGTAACAAAGGTAGTGTATTCTTGGTCCTTTGGATCCACATGTATCTGGTTATAACCGGAGAAGGCATCCATGAACGATAATAACTTGTTTCTAGATGTGGAGTCTACCAACTGATCTATCCGGGGGACTGGATAGAGATCTTTTGAGGAAGCTCTGTTGAGGTCAGTAAAGTCGATACACATACGCCATTTCTCATTCTTTTTCTTTACTAACACTGGAATGGTTGTCCATAAAGGATATTGAAACTCCTTTATGTGCCCCATCTTGGTAAGTCGGTCAACTTCTTGAACTATTACATCATCTTTCTCCTCAGAAAAAGCTCTCATTTTTTGCACAACAAGTGCAACATCTATCCGGATAGACAACTTGTGTGATATAACACTTGCAGGTACTTCGGTCACATCAGCATTGCACCAAGCAAAAACATGTTGGTGATCTGCCAAAAAGGACAACAATTTTTTCTTCAATTATGGTATCATCTTGGAGCCAACTTTAACACTTCTTCCTTCAGCCAGAGAGTAGGTTGCAACTTCTTCGATTGGTATAAAAAAATCATGGGTCTCTCTGGGGTCATCAATTTCACCCTCACCCCTAGAGGACCCCAACAACTGCTAATCTTTATTAATCCGAACTGCATAATTTAAACATTGATGGACTGTCGAAGCCACATCATGCATCCTAGAGAGCCAGGACCTCCCAAAGATTGCATTATAACATGTGGGGAAATCTACCACAATGAATAGTACCCTGGCCATCTTCTTGAAAGAGCCTTTGCCCAACAATACCTCCTCCTCAAATTCTCCGATTACATCCGCAAAGCTCAATGTGAAGCCCACAATGGATCTGTTCAAATATTGAATTGCTTCCGGATTCTTCATCTGTTTATAAAAACTTAAAAAAAGAATATTGGCTGAGCTGCCAGTGTCAATCAGAATTCGCCTGATATCGTTGCCCCCAATTGAAGCTCCTATCACCACAACATCCTCATGAGGCCCGATTATATTTCTTAAATCATCCTCATCAAAAACAATGAAAGGAAAATGAATTTAGGACTGATAAGAAGACATGCCTCCCTCTAACTGAGTAACTAGAGTGTGAACATGACTCTTCCTTGAAGAAGGAATCGGTGCAGTCATAGTGTCCCCCCCCCCCCCAAATATAGTAAGTGACTTAAAAAATCTTATGAGTCCAGACACTGTCTTAGTTTGTTCTGTTATAACCTCCCCTTTATTCCGGGTTAGATCAGGATCCAAATACTCCGAATCGGCATCAAATTTTTCAAGGATCACCATAGCCTCTTCTGGAGCAGATGTCCCAGCATTGTTCGTTGGGCCAGTTCGGGGAGCATTGTCAGGCTTGTTTCCACTCCTTCTCTTGACATAAGCTCATAGCTTTCCCCTTTGAATAAGATTCTGTAATTCTTGTTTCAAGGCGATACAGTCTTCAATGTTGTAGCCAATATCATGATAATACTAGAAAAAACAAGTATTACGACTTTCCCTAGGAGATTGAAGCGCTGTCGGCTTCTTGAAATGTACCTCATCTTTAGTTTTGTCATAAATGGTTTTCACATTCTCCTTTAATTCAGCAAACCACTCCGGTTGGACCCAAGGTCCATGTTTATTTCTGGACTGCTGGCTCTGAGCTGGATTTGGGTGGGATTGAGTCTGTTTGGCCTTGTTGGATCCCTGTCCGGTTTCTTTGGCCTTGTATCTGTACTGATTCTGGTTTAGAGCAGTTGGGGCAGACCTCACTTGTTTGTGTACCCTAGTCTTCTTTTTTTCATCTACATTGATTTGTTTTCCCACCTCGTTTAGCAAACTGCCTCAAGTCATGGCCTTCTTCCTTGTCACTGAATCAACTAGATTCTCAGGGTTTAACCCTTGTCTCAAAGAGGCTATTGCTACTTGCTAAAAGCAATCAGTTAACCCATTCTTGGTATTTATGAACCCGCTTATATAGTCTTTCAGTGACTCATTTGGCTCTTGTGCACAATGGATAATAGTATCTCCATTGTCCTTCACCTTCTTACTTCCCACAAACTGCCTTCGGAAGGCCACCCAAAATGTATCAAAATTTCTGATACAACCTTGTGGTAAGCTGTTGTACTATTTCAAAGAACTTCCCGTAAAATATTGGGAGAAGGCTCTACAAAGAAGTATGTCAACATCATCAAAATTCATCATAAAGTTTTTAAAATGTTCCAGATGGTTGTCCAGATCTTTGCTCTCATCATATTTCTCCATTTTAGTACTATCAAACCTCTTAGGAAGGTTTCCGGACAGTATCTTGGCTGACAATGGCGATTGCCTCCAATTCTGACTACGACTAAAAACCGTATTTTCATCAGGTGTTGCAAATATACTTGGCTCATCATGGAAAGAAAAAGGATCCATCAGCAGTTGATCCACATGCCTATGACTATGGTTGTGGCTGTGAGACGACCCTTTTCCCAAATGCCTCTTTAGTCTCCCATGCCTATCTTTCTTTCTTGAATATTTTTAACTAACTCTTATTTCTTCCTGGACCTCCCCTCATCATTTCCTGATGACAAAGACTCCTCAAGCTTATCCTCATTCGAGGAGCTACTAGAGGACTCAGATTTTGAGCTCTCCACCGTCTTGGACCGGTGAGACTTCTTAGAACTGACATGTGTCTTTTTTGTGCTCAAATGAGTCTTTGCTGATGGGTCGTTCTCCCTTTGGTTGTCAGTATGGTGAATGGATGACGCTTTTGACTTTTCCTTTAAACCCATCTCTGCCTTTCTAGTGGCCCTCAACAGTTCTATTTCAGATTTCAACTTGTTTTGCTCTTGGGTCGTGTACTCATTGTTTTCCCCTACCACCTCCACCAAAGGTGGTGGAATTGCTTGCTCGTCCGGATTCATCCGAACCGGTTTTTCTTGCTGGTTTTGAATGCTAGATTCAAAGACCTTCTTCTCCCACTATGGTCGCCAATTTGGTGAGGTTTATTTTAAGCTGAGGGTAATTTTGTTAAGTGTTTCGAAAGTTTTTAGAGTATTAAATGTTTGGGTGTTTTGTAGTGAGAGACTTGAGTTGTCTGGTTGTTTTAAATGTTCATTACCCTCATTAGGAAAGTAGTCGGGGGTATTTATACACTTAACTATGGACCCATGGGCTTTTGGGTTAAATTATGAAACCGGGTCAAGTTTAAGGACTCATTCACTTAATAAGCTGATTAGCACCTAGTTTAGTCAAAAAGTGTTTAGTTATTTTATACTTTTGTCATGTCTGGATAATTCAGTGGGCAGTTTATGTCCCAATTGCCCTTGTCCGGAAATCTCAATAAGCAGTTTATGTCCCAATTGCCCTTGTCCGGAAATCTCAGTAAGCAGTGGTGGATTTATCCAGACTCATCAGATTTGACTAAACTTGTAACACATCCCGTCTTTATTTTTCAAAACATCTCGAATTCAGATATTTGTTGGTTATAAATATTTTCATTCCCACAACCAATTTTTTTGGGTTCGGATATCTACCCTTGGATACTCTGTCATTACTTATTTTTTCTGAAAAGAATATTTCTTTCCAAATAAAAAAGTAAAAAAATAAGATAATTACAAAATAATAAATTATTATTATTATTATTATTATTAAGACTTAGCATTTAAGACTTATCCAACAAACCTATTATAGATAAAGACCTAAATTTATAATAGATTTTATACTTGAATTTCCCTTCTATATAAAATCCAATAAACTAATTCTCTTTCTTTTATTTTTTTAATTTAAAACTTTAAAGGTTCATATCTTTTAAACTGTAAATAAATAAATAAATCTGAAAATATGTTTGATTTTTTTTTTCTAAGACGAACAAAACTAGTACCACTCATGATAGGTTTTGAATTGTTTAAAAAAAAAATATATTTTACACACGTTTCCGAGTCTATGGTTTCGCATCGATCATAGTGAGTTGGTTTCGCATCTAGCATCTATCATAGTGGGCCTTCGTATCTTGCAGTAGTAAATTTATACAAGTTTCGCATCTAGCAAAACAAAGAAGGTCTCGCATCTAGCAAAACAAAAAATGTTTATTCTCTAGCAAAACAAAGAAAGTTTCGTATATATCAAAACAAAGAAAGTTTTGCATATATCAATACGAAAAAAGTTTCACATCTGCTTCGTTTACCGTATAAATTTTAAAAAAATTAAAAGTCCTATATCTTTTCAACCATAACTTTTAGAAGACTATTTTTAAAATTTTATATTTACTTATAATTAATTTTATTAAATTATATTTGTTGAGCAGATGTTCAAATGTTAACCTATTTTTAATTTTTAACTAAATATGTTAAACTTTATTACATTCAATTTTTCTAAATTTATTAAATGTAATATAATTTGCTATAACTCTAAATTTAATTAAATACGAATGATATAAAATTATAAAAAAATAAGACCATAAACACAAAAAATTACACCTAACGAAATTATATAATTTAAAAAATAATAAAATAATAATATATTATATATTAATTAGTATGGATCGGATTCAGATACCCGTCAATTTAGTTCGGAAAATCCACAATGCATCTCAACCGATACAGATTTAAATTCACTATCTGTCGTTCGAATATCCTAATTAATTTCCCAGGAAAAAAATACCATTCCTAAATAATTGCTTCTTACTTGGCATTTGATAGAATTCACCAAAAGAGATAGAGTGATGTTAACTTCTGATTGGGTAATATTATATATAAATCAACATTTAAAGTGAAACAATATATTTGATCAACACAGATACGGAGATAAAGTTGTATAGTTAGAAATAAAAATGTGAATATATATTAAACTTGATTGACTAGTTTAAAGATGAATGAATATATATGGTAATCAGAAATACATTTGACCAGCTTAAGGATAGATGAAGACATATATAGTAATTAAACTTGACCAGTTTAAAGATTGATGAATGTATATAGTAATCAGTATTACATTTGAGAGTATAAGGATAGATGAATACATATATAGTAATGTGTATTAAATTTGTTCTTATCAATCCGAATTCGTAACCACTCCCACATATGGAATCTTGCAGGTTATATATACGTGCTATATAAACCATGTAAAACTTATCAAGAAAACAATCACACAAAATAAAGATAGTTAAAAACAAACAATTGGAAAATGGCAGTTTCAGTTTTTAGAGTTGTACTGTTCGTGTTATTTGTTCATGCGACAAACATTGTTAGCGCCAAACATTACAATCTTTCGGTACCAAACTCCGATGTCGATCTGTTAGAGTTTCCTTTGAACCTGGAGTATCTAGAAGCAGAGTTTTTCTTGTTCGGAAGTCTGGGTTATGGTTTGGATAAAGTGGCACCAAACTTGACAATGGGAGGTCCATCTCCTATAGGTGGTAAATTAGCTAATTTGGATCCTCTCACTAGAGATATTATCTTGCAATTCGCATGGCAAGAAGTTGGACACTTGAGGTAGACATTATCTTGCAATTCGCGTGACAATAATTTCATACATCATTTCTTAAACTAACAAATAGCAATCCATGTAAAGTTTAACAAAATGTTTATAATTCTCTATCTTTTGTTATAAGTTTTTTAGTTCCAACAATGCTAGACTTAAATGTTTTATAGCAAGGAATTAATATTATATGAATTTCTTCTTGTCAGGGCGATTAAGAGCAAAGTGAAGGGGTTCCCTAGGCCACAGCTGGACCTAAGTGTCCGAACATTTGCGAAAGTGGTTGACACAGCATTAGGAAAGAAGCTGAATCCTCCTTTCGACCCTTATGCCAATAGCACCAACTACCTTATTGCCTCATATCTCGTTCCATATGTTGGTCTCACAGGCTATGTTGGTGCAAACGCTCATCTTAAAGGTCGTATTTCAAGAAGGGTAAGCTTCCTCTCTTACTTTATTTATTTTAGTAATTAAAGTTAATCCCTTCATTTGGTAAGTAATTCAAGCTCTACCAATAAAATGGAACTAGTACTACAAGGGTGATAACCTTTTCATATCTATATATCATAAACAACCATTGTCACATGTTTTGTGGTGGTAAAGAAAATTTCTATAAGACTCTATCTCATGTTTTCTGTAGCTGGTTGCTGGCCTTCTGGGTGTGGAATCGGGACAAGATGCAGTGATAAGAACCTTGCTATATGAGAAGGCAAAACAAATCGTCCACCCCTATGGGATAACAGTTGCCGAATTCACAAACAAATTATCAGAATTAAGAAACAAACTAGGACATGGAGGAATGAAAGATGAAGGGCTAATGGTTCCTCTAAAGTTGGGAGCTGAAGGCAAAATAGAAGGAAATGTGCTTGCTGGAGATGAAGAATCGGTTGCTTACGAGAGAACACCAGAAGAGATATTAAGTATTGTGTATGGGACGGGGAATGCAAGTACGCCTGGTGGTTTTTACCCTAAAGGAGGCCATGGCCGAATTGCTGAATCTTTCTTATATGCATAAAAAACATGATTTTCTTTAATATACTTTATCTATATAAGAACAACAAAAAATGGTGTTGGATTATCTGAACTGTTTTTTCTTTTCTTGGTTACAAATTATCGTGCTAAAAGGTTAGCAACTTATAATTTTATTTTTGGCTCTTTTCATGTCCGAGGTTTCTAGTCTAAATGCTAAATCGTACAATTAAAGGTCACAAATATTTTTGGGGAATTGCTAAAAAAAAGCTAAAACTACTCCGCTAAGTCACCTTTCTCTTTTTTAATATTTACGAAATTGCCACTAGGCAAAAAACCCAAAAAGTCCTTAGAAATTCATTTAATTACGTTTTATGTCATTATTTACTTCATGAAGTTGCAAAACAGAATATCTACCATAACCTAACATTTTACTTCCTAAAACTCACTAAAATCATAAAAACTCAAAACTTAAACTAACCAAAACTCTTTTTTTTTAACTTTGTAAAACTTAATAAAATGTTAACAAAACTTGCCGAAATGGTAATAAAACTTGTTTTTCTACAAAAACAACATGAAATTTGACCCTTGTATCTTTCTCTTTTTCTGAAAAAATAATTTTAAAAAGAAAATAAAAAAATGTCAGTTTCCGCTAGACGATGGCGTCCAGATGGTGTTCGTCGTCATCATCCTGTCGAAGAAGATGGTACTTTCCGCCGGGCAAATGGCGTACACGATGGTGCCGACACCATTGCATGGCGGACACGGGGGTCTGTATGCCATTGCATGGCGTACAGACCCCTGTGTCCGTCGTGCAATGGCGTACAGACCCCTGTTTCCGCCATGCAATGGCGTCAGCACTATCGTGTGCACCATTGCATTGGCGGACATACCTGTATCAGATCTGTATCGTTTTTTTTCTATTTTTTTAACATTTATCTTTTAATTTTGGCCATTTTTGTAGTTTTTTAGTAGGTTATCATTTACTAAAGACTTATACTAACTAAAAACAATATAAATTTAAAGTAAAACAAAATACCCATTATGGTTTAAGAAACCTTTCGAATAACTAAGATCTAAATATGTTTTTTTTCAAATAAGTCATTTAAGTGTTAGAATATATGATTAAGTGGTTTTGAAGGCAATAGGTAACATTTTAATTGATAATGATAGTATTAACTTCTTTAGTTTTAGTTTCAGTTCTTTATGTTTAGAGAGACAAAGTAGAGAGAAGGTAGAGAAATTGTATTTTTTTGGAAATTATGGTAACTTCACGGAGTAATTTCTTCTATTTATACGATTTCGTGAAGGATAAAATCATCAAAAAAATAACTTCACGGAGTAATTTTTAAAATTCAAAACAAGCGACTTCATGGAGTAAAAATGGCTTTTTTTAGCAATTCCCATATTTTTGAGATACACTATGAACTTCAAATGAAATAACATAATGAGCGCGTATTCTTAGATATCCAGTTTTCATTTTACGCCCAACCATAACATATCTATGCTCTATATATTTAAATATGATATTATTATATTATTGGATAGCTTTAATTTATATAATATAATGAAGTGACGAACTATTCTTTTTTTAAATAAATGGACAGTATTTTACAATTGCTAAATTTTCTTAGATACGTAGCAATTGAACAGCTACCAAACGTATTAATATTTAACAAATGTTAAGATTATTAAATATAAAATTTCCATAATTTTTAAGATAGCTAAAAAATCAATAGAATTAAGAAAAAAAAGTAATTATGTTTACTAACTTTGATTTTATTCCTAATATTTTTTTAAAAAATAAATGGAGGAGACATTCAAATTTGGTTTATCATTACAATTTTTATTTAGATGATCACTCCTATAATATATCTCCAATAAATTTTGTATCGAAAGAGTTTTATTGAATTAATTAGAAATTCAAAAACTCTCTTTAGTATAGAAAACATATTAAAAACATTTGAGTTAAATTGTGTTTGACAATCTATACTCAAACAATTATAAAAAAAATTATATTCCTACAATATGGAAATCATGTAATTATGTAACATGTTGATTTCTAACTTGAACACTTTAACAAAATTTGATATCATAAAAATTTAAAAAAAGAATTGTATTATTCATTAAAAAGTATGAGTACACAGAAATAAAAATACAATCTAAAACCAAAAAAACCTAAATAAATAAAGTTGAAATCAAAACCTCACTTGATATAGTTATCATCCAAACTAAAAAAACTTTGTGCGAACGGTGTGCTTGTGGGAATGGTGTGCTCGTGAAAGTCTTTGGATTGTAGTTGATCGCTTCTGGTATAATAGGAACTGAATATATGGTTTTTAGTCTAAAAGAATTCCTAGAGTAGTCAATCGAATAACTAGAGAGAGAAAGTGTCAAAATAATATTGTAGGGAGAATGTGACAAGTGTTTAAAGTCTTAATCTCTTGGTTTCTTACATTGTAATATGTTTTCCTACCTGGTTTGCAAACCACCGCCAAACCATCTTTAGTATCTATAAAACATTTGGTATATTCTTTTAAGGTTTCAGTGAGATGCTACCAACAATGGATTATAGTGTCTCGGTTTCCTCTAAGCTCTTTGCTTCCCACAAGTTGTCTTTATAAAGCCATCTACAACATGTCAAAGTTTTTTATCGATCCCTGTGGCAGCCTATTATACCATTTCAAGGAATTGTCATTGAAAATATGATAAAAAACACTACATAACAACTTATCATCATCAAAACTCCTCATGAAATTTTTGAATTTCTCAAGATGGTTATAAATATTTTTATCCCCATCATATTTTTCCAAATGATAATCAAGAAACATGTGAATGAAATTTTTGCGAAGCTTGCTATCTGGATAGAAAAAGAGTGGGGAAATGAGTTTCACTCAGCTTTTCTGCCCATCAATTTTGTCAACAACCACTTATGGAGGATCACTTTGGGTGCTGACCTCCCGGAAAATCTAATAGAGTCACCACGTTTAAATTTAGTTGTGAAAAAACTGGTAGCAATGGATAGTAAGGTGACTCTTCCAAGTGAGGAACATATCGGATAGTCATATGTTCGTAAAAAAAAGAGGGAAAAGAAAAAAAACAGCTAGCACATCTGGTGCTAGCTCTTCAGAAAATCCAAGCCCTCAGAAGAAGGCTAAAAGAAAAAAACCTGAAACCAGCCTTCATACTATTGAAGAAGGAACCAATGAAGAACCTTACTCGAAGAGAAATAAAATTGTTTCTCCAAAGAAGAAGAAGAGAATCTCGAAAACTTCTCTTACCAAGATATCTAGAAAGCCATCTGAAGAAATTGTCTCTCAATTTCCTCCCTCCGAAACTGAAAATACTGAAACAGAAGATCATTGAGGAGGAATTGTAACAAATGATAATCAAGGAGGAACAAAATCTTACGATCATCGAGGAGATGACCACTTTTATCCGGATGAACCTGCTGGTGAAGAAGAACATCAAGCTCTCTACAAATATATGGATCCTAAGGTTCAAGAAATCCAAGAACGACATTGACAAATTGGGCATCAAGTCAGTGCTCCTATTTTACATGAATTCCTACCATCTTCGGATGCTCATTTGGTTTCCTCATCTGCTATCACGCCTTTCAATAATGAAAGATTCATTCCTATCCAAAAATAACAACCATCCGAAGAGGTCTTACTTTCTCTGTAACCTTTCGCCCAACTCGAAGCAGCAGCCAAAGCATTATGCACAGAAGTAAATTCATCTCGAAACCATTTAGAAAAAATGGCTAAAGAGATAGTTCGATGTAAGAATGTTACTGCTGCAGAGAAAAAATAAAAATTTGGGAGACATATCGAGGAGCAATTTCACGCCTTCCAAATTGACAGGGCGCAATTTGTCCATGAAGCCATCCAACTTAAACGTCATCCTTGTTCGGCGCATGATCAAGAGCTGAATAAGCTCAAGACTTCTCATGAAGCCAAGATAGAAGAACTTACGAGCAAACATACAAATCAGTTATCCGAGGAGAAACAAAAGTATTCCATTCTTTAAGAATCTTTAAAAAGATTGAAGAAGAGAATAAAAATGTTATAAGTGATATTGATAACCTCAAATTTTTTGTTGGAAAAGAAAATAAAATTTTGTGGGAGCTACCAAAACTAAATGTGGGAAAGACACATTGGCTGCTATAGCAAATGTCGAGGAGCAAAAATCAAACAATATGCTTCGTGAAATCTACGCTGCATTTCCCAAGTTAAATCAATCTAGCTTTTGGGAATTAATCCCCCAAGGAAACCGACCCAATAAACCATTTGATCATGTCCCCACCGAATCCTCCGATAATAATTCTGAAGGCAAATTATAACTGCTTTATCCCTTTCCATTGTTGATATATTTTCTTGCTTTTGTTCGAATTCGTTCAATTGTTTTATTTGGACTTGTTTTGCAAGAATTCTAGGGTTTTTTAGCATTCAGAATATTTTATTGTAAGATCCGATTCTCTTTCGTGAATTATTACTTTTCTTTTTTTATATTTACATGCTTTATTATAAAACTTATAATAATTTGATTTACAAATTCATTTTCTCCACGAATAACAATAATGTCTTAAAAATCACCTTTACAAAATGTAACACTTTGAATAATAATTGGTGTATTTAAAGAATGTAAAGACCTCGAATACGTCTATTGCGTTTAAATAACGTATCACCTCGAATGTTTCTAGTGCGTTTAAAGAACGTAGCACTTCGAATGTTTCTAGTGTGTTTAAAGAATATAGCACATTGAATGTTTCTAGTGCTCTTAAAGAACGTAGCACTTCAAATATGGTCGTTTCTTCAAAAATTGCTAATAATAAACGTGTAACACTTTGGAACAATTACTCTTGGTTAAGAACTTCAAAGATGACCAGTCTTTGACTAGTTACCAAAATTATTGAAATACTTATGTTTTAAACAACCATTGGCCAAAAAAGACTTTTATTAATATCTTTGAATAAATACATGACACCTCGTTAAAACCTTCATGGGCCAATACGATAGGAAATAGTGTGCCAATTATTCAAAAATAATTCAAAACAAAAAACTCACTCCTAATACAACTTCAAGTGTTCTATATTCCAAGGATGTTGAAGCATTCTCCCCTGCTCATCACGAAGGCGGTACGTGCTCGACTTTATTCTCTTCATCACAGTATAACGACCCTTCCAATTCGGTGTTATCTTTCCAAGTCGTTTATCATTTGTATGGAGGAATGCCTTTCTTAAAAATTCATTACCCACTTTAAAATCCCTTTTCCTCACCTTCGAATTATATCGACTCATCATCAAAGTTTGATAATTATTCATATTCAAACGAGCTTTAACTCTTTTCTATTCAATCAAATCTAAATCTGTTCGTCTTGCCTCTTCATTCACCTCTTCGGAATATTGAAGTACTCTATAAGAAGGTAGAGTAGATTCTCCATGATAAAAGCATTCATACCATATACTAAGGGAAACGATGTTTCTTGAGTAGCCTCGTTAGGAGTCGTACGATAAGCCCACAACACCTCTTGCAAATAATTAGGCCATTTCCCCGTAGTATCCGCTAAATTAATCTTCAAACCTTCCAAAATAGCTCTATTAGTCACTTCTACTTGAACATTTGCTTGAGGGTGACAAGGTGTAGAAAAACACTCTGTTATTCTCTTCGAAGCAAGAAAAAAAAGTCATTTCTCTGTTATTGAACTGAGGACCATTTTCTGTAGTGATTCTTTGAGACACTCTAAAACGGTAGAAAATATTTTTCATAATAAACTTAATAATATCCTTTGCATTTGTTCCATTAAATGGTTCAGCTTCTTCCCACTTCGAAAAATAATCCACAGCCACAATGATCATTTGACGTCCTCTAGAAGCCATATGTGATGGCCTTACCAAATCTATTCCCCACGTGTCAAAAGGGTTACTTCGAAATACATAAGTGGTACTGCTGGTTTGTGAATAGAATGGGAAAAACAGTGACAAGTATCACAACCTCGAACTAGAACTTTAACATCATTCATAATCGAAGGTCAATAATATCCTGCCAACAAAACCTGACGTGTCAAAGACTTGAAACAAAAATGTGTTGAACGCTCACTAGAATGTAGCTCAAACAAAATCTCTTGAGGCTCATTTTTTACTAAACAACGTAACAATGATATGCTCAAAGATTTTTGTACAACACTCCATCTAATACAACATAGCCATGAGCTTTAATTCTTAATTTTTTAGCCAATTGTGGATCTTGAGGTAACATTCCTCTTAGCAAAAAATTAAGAATATCAGACCTATAATCACCTCGAATTATATCAGGAGTAACAAATACCTCATCAACATATTTACATTGCTCAGATCGTGTTAAAATAGAAGGAATTTTCTGTAACAATATTGAAGGATATTGTTCCGTATAAGAAATTGTTGCCAAAGAGTTAGCAAGTGTATTATCTCCTCGACCAATATGATCTATAATCACTTTGTCAAACAAGAGAGCCATATTTCGAAGCTCTCGAAGATACAAAATAAAATGATCTTTTTTAGCCTCAGAAACATCTGCCATATGATTTGCCACTAACTAAGAATATGTTTCCAAACAAACTATAGTTTCCCCACAAATATTTGCAAGCCTTAAATAAACCAATGCAGCTTCATATTTTGCCTCATTATTTGGAAAATGAAAACCCAATTTAATAGTTTGATACATTACCTTCCCAGAAGGAGCAATTAACTGCACTCGTGCACTAGATCCCAAAATAGTAGAACCACCATCAGTTCGAACCACCCACGGTGAATTTTCTAACAATACCTCTATGTATGTATCCTCATCTGATCTGCTTGAATGAAATTCAGCAAGAAAATCAGCCAAATCTTGAGCTCTAATAGCGATTTGAGGAGCAAAAGTGATATCAAAATTTCGCAACTCTACTACTACTTAGTCATCCTTCTAGAAATGTTGGGTGTTGCAACACATTCTTGAGTGGAAAAAGGTTCGAACCTCAATAGTATGGGCTTGAAAATAAGGGCGCATGTTTCTAGCAGCAACCACTAAAACATAAAACATTCGTTCAAGTCTTAGATACCTCTTCTCAGCTGCCAACATACTTTTACTAGCATAGTAAACTAGTCTTCGAACTCCCTTATCTTCAATTATCAAAACAACACTCACAGCAAAATCTGACACTACTATATATAAAAGCAGCTGCTCTCTAGCTCGATGCTTGGACAATATCTCTAGTGAGAATAAAAGTTCCTTAATCCTTGAAAATGCTTCTTCACAATCCGATGTCCATTCAAACTCCTTTGGTCTTTGTAATACTTGGAAAAAAGGAAAACACTTGTCAGGAAACCTTGAAATAAATCGATTAAGGGCAGCTAACCCTCCTATTAAGATTTTCATTTCTTTAATAATTCGAGGTGATATCATTGATACTAAAGCCTTCAACTACTCTGGATCAACCTCTATTCCTTTTTCACTAATTATATATCCCAAGAAATTCCCAGATCAAACTCTAAACGTACATTTCTCAGGATTTAACTTTAATCGAATAACCCTTAGATTAAAAAAGGTTTCTTCTAAATCCTTCAAACTCTTGTCATCAGCTGAGCTTTTAACTAACATATCATCGATACATACTTCCATATTTCTCCCAATCTGAAAAGAAAAAGATTTAGTCATAAACCTTTGATATGTTGCTCCAGTATTTTTCAGTCCAAAAGGCATAACCCTAGAGCAATATAAGCCTCGATCTGTGATAATTGTACTGGTATTTTGGATCCATCTGAATTTGGTTATATCCTGTAAAAACATCCATAAATGATAAAATTTTATTTCTTGAAGTAGAGTCAACTAACTGATCTATTCGAGGAATATGAAATTAAAATTTAGAACAAGCTCAATTCAAATCAGTGAAGTCAACACATATTCTCCACTTTCCATTCTTCTTTTTTACCAACACATGGTTTTCTATCCATAAAGGATAATGTGCCTCCCTAATATGTCTGACCCTGGATAAACAATCCACTTCAACAACTATAACATCTGCCTTTTCAACAGAGAAAGCTCGTCTTTTTTAGTAACTGGATTGATCCTCAAATTTATAACCAGGCTATGACATATCAAATCCGATGGAACCCCGACTACATCTTCTGTTTCCAAGCGAAAACATCCAGATTATCAATCAAAAATGATAACAAATACTAAGGTAAAGTCGGAAAATCCACCACCATGAATAAAACTCAAACCTTATTTCTAAAAGACCATTTTCCTAAACACACTTCACCCTCGAATACTCCAATCACATGGGTTGTCACCCTTGTAAACCCAATTATAGTATGGTCTGATTGACAAATTCGAGGAGGATTACGTATCCTATCATATGCTGACTTGAACATAACATTTGTAGAGCTTCCTGTATCTATCAGAATGCGTCGGGTTTCAATACCAACTATTTCTGCTCCAATAACTACTGCATCTTCGTGAGGACCTGCAGTGCCTCTCTAATCATCCTCATCGAAAAGAATAAAGGGAACATCTTTCTTACCATAAAAATAAGTAGACATCCCTCTTTCTATTTGAGTACCACGTGCATTTTTTGGAGCTATTAGTGTTACCAGACATAGTATCTCCTCTGAAAATTGACAAGGATTTAAAGTAATCACATAAAATTCAAACGCTTCCTTGCTTCACTGGCTCATCAACAACCATCAAAATCAATCGATCTGGATCTGTGTCCATATATTATAAAGTAACATCAAAATCATCGAACTTAGAATCCAGAATCATTAGATTTTCTTCATTTTAATTCGGATTTGGTGCTTGTAAATTTGATACAATAGGAACCTTTGACCCACTATTCTGCCCTTTAACATAAGCTGTTAATTTTCCACTCTCAATTAAAGTTTGCACCTCCTTTTTCAAAGCTATACAATATGAATAATTTTGTCCTATGTCATTATGATACTTACAAAACTTGTTATTATGCTCTTCTTTGGGTTTATTTATCAGAGAAGGCTTTTTAAAATTGATATATCCTTTTACTTTTTCATAAATCACAGCAACATTCTCAGTCAAATCAATATAATATTTTGGCCATATCCACTTATTTGGCCCTGGTCTTTGAAATTGATACCCTATAGCCTGAGTCGGTTACCCTCCAGTTCGAGGAGAAAAAATATTGTTGTTCCTCTGACGAGATGGTTGGGTCAAGTTTGAAGAGTTCCCCTAACTATTTCGCACCTGCCCTAAACTCTTTTAACTAGGTTGAACCACTCTTCAAACTCTAGTCGGTTCCTTCATTTTAATTTGATCAACGACTTGAGCCATCAACGCTCCAAAAGTCAAATGTCTTCTTTTTGTTGTTTCATTTTCTAAATCACACAGTAATAAACCTTGTCGAAATGCAGCCATGGCTACCAACTCTTCACAATTATCCAAACCAGTTGTTATTAAAACAAAACACTTTGTATAGTCCTTCACCTTCTCTTCGACAACTTGCTTGCACTGTATTATTGCGTTACCATTTCCTCGCATCTCTTTACTTCCCACAAATTATCGTCGGAAAGCTGTATAAAAATCTCTCAAATTAGAAATAGATCCCATCAGAATCCTATTGTATCATTTCAAAGTTGTGCCCTTGAATGTTTGAGAGAAACCTCTACATACCAGCCTATCATCATCTTCGAAGTTCATCATGTAGTTTTTAAACTGTTCGATGTGGTCATCAGGATCTTGCATTCCATACAACGTTTTGACTTTAGAGATATCGAACCACATCAGAAAATTAATAGACCTTATCTCCCTCGTTAAGGGAGAATTTCTCCAGGTCAACTCCTTGAACGTACTGATTATCATCTCTTGTTCCTTTGACAACATATAAATTGCGATCATCAATTCTTGTGTATTGATTCGACGTATTCTATTCACACCAATATGCTTCCCTCAAAAAGCAAGGTTCATTGTCTCTTCTTGATTTACATTCTTTTCTCGACTTGCGATGCCGACCTTTTTCTTCTTTCGAAGATCCCCAATACATCTTATGCTCATATGTTGATTGTCTAACTCATCATTACTAGACGTAATATACATATGTTTGTCTTTTTGTATCTTTTCGTGAAGTACAATGATCTTTACTAGATTCAAAATTTGTTTTCTTCTGCTCACTTCCAACTTGGCGAGCCGTACAAGATCGATCAGATTGGATGTTCACATTATTCTTCTCCATTTTTCTTATCACATATTTCAACCTACTTGATTGAATATCTTGCTCTCTTTGATCATACTTCTCATTTAGAGCCATAATTTTATCCAGTAACTGATTCATTCGAGTTTCGATGTCTGAATGACATTGTTGAACTGAAACTTGATCATCTTATTTATTTTCCTCTCTGTGAAAATCAGATCTCAACGCTTTAACTAATTTTCGACCAAAAGATCATTTTCATTCCCATGCTTCATTATCAACCAATAACAACTATAACAGATCAAAAAATTTGATTTTCTTTGGTTTTAGATTTTAAAATCAAGGTGTCGATCGATTGAAATATTCTATTATGGTCACCATTTTGTTAAGTATAAGTTGTGTTCTTGAAATTAAAAGAGAGAGATAAAGATTTTAGAGAGAGAAGGTAAAAAATATACAGCAACTAACACTTAAAAAAATGTTGATCCTTGTATTAACAGGCTCTGCCTTTATTTATAGGTAAACAGACTCAATATAAGATAATTGGTTACAAAAATGAGTTAATTGCACTTTAGGCCCCATCTTTACATGTAGTCTAAAATCTGTCATATATCTTTACAACTAAACATATGAGGCCTTAATTCATTATATTTAAGCCCGCAACATTCTCTATCCTTATCAGATCCCGTTGTGCTTGCCGATCTTATTGTGATAAATATTATTTGAAAAGTATTTCAGTAATATACGAAGCTGTAATAAATTTAAGCTAGAGAGTAGAGAAAGAATTGAGCTACTGTAGTTATTATTTAGAGAGAGAAAGTTCCATTCTCTTAATTGCATTCTTAAAAAGTATTTACAAGCTAAATTTAAGCCAAATTGGCATAATATGGCTAACTATGCCTATGGGTCAAGCCCATAAGTTAATATCCATTAGGCCCAACATTATAATAATATAAATATATTAAAATGTAATTAATTAAATAATAAAATAAATACAAAAGATGAATATTGGCCTAATTTTGAATTCGCCTTTCGAATATTTTTGTCTTCATCAAATGAGAACGAAGAATTTCTTACCTGTGTATGATGGGGTTATAGTATAGTTTTCTACAACTACGATATAGATAATTTAAAACAAAGAAACTATTGTTCGTGAAAGAGATAGTACTTGATGAAATGAATGATGAAGGTAGAGAAGTATGTTTTAAAATAAATATGTGGATGATTAAATTGATAAAAATTATAATTGTTAGATAAAAATATCATAAAGGGCTAGTTATGTATTAGGAACACGAAGCGATAATAATTTGGTGTCAAAAGAATTAATGGAATTGATAACACATTTTGTGATACTTATTTATGTGCTTTGTTTAGTCTTTAACTTTTTTTCATGAATAATTAATTTTCACATACTATGAGGGAGTCATGATAAGGTTGTATTCTGTCAAGATATTACATTCCCTATTAAAATGAGGTAAATTGATTTAGAGTTGTGGTGAAGGGTAAATCAGAGACATGAATATACTACCATTCAAAATAATGATGAAGGTGAGGTAAGTTAATTTAGGGTTATGACGAGGTGTAAATCAGAGACATGACGAAAGTGTCATTCAAAATAATGATGAAGGTGAAAATTAGAGTAATGAAGATGGTTCCATTCAAAGTAATGACAGGAGAATCAAAAACACGCCGAGAGTGTCATTCGAAATAATGACGATGATGCAAATTCAAGTTATGACGAGGGTACAATTAGAATAATGACAATGGAGTAAATTATAGTTATGACTAATATCAAAATAAGATTTTAAGGTTTAAGTTGCAAATAATTTAAGTTTAAGGATTAATTTGTAAATGATGTAAGTTAAGTCCTTAATCTATATATAATGTAAGTTTTAGAGAACATTTGTGACTATGTATAATTGTTAAGGACTAAAAAGCAATTTGTCCCCTTTTGTAACAAATTTCATTTTAAGGCTAAGTCTTGGCTCCTCTATATAAAGGGTAAGGCTAATATAATAAAGGGGTTGAACAATTTTTCTATTGAACTCATTTGTACTTAAACTTTCTCACTCTAAAAACTCTCTGACTCTTTCTCTCTCTAGAATTCTCTTATAACAATTTACTAAGGCAAAATCTATACTCACCAAATTGGCGACTCTGTTAGGGATTGAATAAAACAAATTAGTGACTTTATCTGTTCGAATGTGATACAATCTTGTTGTATTCCTTGTTCAAAATTAATACAATGAATCCTGAGAACAATCCTTCACTTCGATCGACGATGGAAACTTTGAAAGATGATATACAGAGAGACGGAAATAGACCTGATGGATCATCTCCGATCCAAACTCAATCTGATATTGAGGAGCGAACGAACCAGCTTTTAGATAAGATAAATGCGTTAAATGAAAAGTATGAACAAAGAGAACAGGAGATCCACTCGGCGAAGCTTAAATCCGAGGTTAGGCAAGAAACAGAAAAGACTGAGATGGGAGACCAATCTGAGCGATCCAGTAATGATCGACGAGCTAAAAATGAGAAAAAAACGCGTTTTTTGTCTCCAAAAGAACGATATTCATCTCGCAAAGGGAAAAAGGATAAGCAGAAGTATATAACCTCTAGTGATGAGGAGGTTGAAAGCTTAGCTTCGGGTTTTAAAAGATACAACGGTTCTTCGAAAGAGGAAATGACAGAGATCAGTCGAGGAAACATAAAAAAGAAATCAAATCTAAAAGGGAGAATGTTCCTCGTTTTACATGGTGCGAAGGAAACACTTCGAATCAGTATGTTGAGACCGATCAAAATTTATATGTTATAATGGGAACAAATGATCAGTTTGTTCAAGGCGTCGACTGGAGAAACTCTCCGTTGACAAGTGAAATTCGCTCTATAATGCTTTCGAAGCGTTTTGACATTTCCAAGGTAGAGAAGTTTGACGGGATGCAGCATCCCAATGATCACATTGAACAGTTCAAGAACTAAATAATGAACTTTGAAGATGACGACCAACTGGTGTGTCGTGCATTTCGGAGGGGGTCAATTTCAAAGTTTAGGATTTTTTATATTGCATTTCGAAGGAAGTTTGTGGGGAGCAAAGAAATAAGAGCAAATGATGATACCATTATTCAGTGCAAGAAGACACCTGGAGAGAAGTTGAAGGATTATACGAAGAGATTTGTTTTGACAAAAACTAGTTTGGACAACTGTGAAGAGAATGTGGCAATGACAGCTTTTCGCCAACGATTATTGCCAGGGGTTCTGGCCAATCAAACTTCGAAGAGAAGAGCCTTATCGTTTGGAGCTTTGATTGTTTAAGTTGAGGATCAGATTAAAGTTGAGATGTTAACTAGAGTCCGAGGATGACCAATTAGCATTCCAAAGAATTCGAGTCAGGCGGCCAATAACTAAGGGCATCCCTCAAATTGAAATGGTAATCAGTAGTCAAGACAAAAGAACAACAATTTTCCTCCTCAGAGTGGTGGCTGGCGTCGAAATTGGACGCGTGTTGATTGACACTGGCGGTTCTGCTAATGTCCTTTTTAAATCCATCTATAATAGAATGAAGAATCCACCTCGGATTTCTCAATCAGATCAGACAATTATAGGATTCACGGGTGTAACAGCTCGTGTTGTTGGAAAATTCGAGGGTGAAGTAAGTTTTGGAAAAGGACCATTTAAAAAAAAGGTCCAGGTACTTTTTGTGGTGGTGGACTGCCCCACGAGTTATAATTCTATTTTTGGAGCAGGAGGACAAATAATTTTTGGAGACGCCTCGACATGTGTTGGTCTCCCAAAATTAACCATATGATTTTGAATGACTTGAAGAACATGATCGTCTTCACCAGTAAGCGCTTCAGTGTTCTCAAAATTAATGAAACTATCAGGATCAAAGTTTTCAGCATTTTGATTTTCGTTAATAACATTGTCTTCGATGATGATCACGGTGTTGTCATTGGTTGTCTGCTCTTTGACGAAAGGGTTTTGTTGATTTTCAGCAGTAGTGTTTTCTTTTTCATTAACCATTGTATACGAAGTGACTTTTTCTTTCCATGGGAATTGGAAGAAGTTTTCTTTTTCTTCGAAGATGGTTCTTGATCTTTCCCCTCTTCGATGGGTGAGAGAGTCTTTTCTGCGGTTTTTCTTTTTTGAGGCTTTGGCTTCGATGGAGTTGAAGGGCTATCACCATATGTGTTAGTTGTCTTTTTACTTTTCTTTTGCTTTGTTAGCTTTTTCTTTCTTCTTTTTTGGTAAATGACTATATGATCTGTTGCGAATAGGAATGAAGACTTTACAATCGGGTTGAACTATCATTTTGTAGACTATCTTCGGATCGGGCTCTGACATCAAATTTCGAGGTGGCAAGGCACCCTCTAAGATTGGGAACATGTGGCAGTTAAGGAAATTGATGGGGTGGAAAGCAGTGGTAAACACATTATTCCATTCTTTCTCAACCCAAGCAGCAAGTTTTTGGAAATTATCCTTAGCAGTTGGTCGATGTGCTGAATAACGCCTCAAAATTTCTGGAATAATCATACAAGTAGAAAATTAAGGAAAGATAAAGGCAAAAGATGTAATTTATTTCAGAGTGTAAAAATTTCGAAATGCTTACGATTGCTTCTCTAGATATGATTTAGTTTTGAAGAATTATCATCGGAAATTTCTTTGCCATTCTCCCATGCTCCTGATATAAAAATGAATTGTTGCTTCCAGAATTTATCAGCTTCTAAGAGGTTATCCATGATTTTGAGGTCATCCATGATTTTGAGGTAATAAAAGGGAAGTTTCGGACCTTTCGATAGTTGAGTCAAGGAGATAAAATCTTTGATGCTGATTGGAATTTGAGATAGTTGAGATGCCATTATCACTGGCATAAGGGTGAACCATTGATTCGGTGTCACTTGAGTAGGGCATAAGTTGATAAGTTCAAATTATTCCACGATCATAGGATCCAGTGCAAACCGAACACCCCAATTGATGATTTCGGGGTAGACTATTAGCTTGTCATCTTTGCAGTCTAAGGAAGTTTCTCCATCTTTAGGTAGTCAAAGAGTTATATTATCTCTCATTCCCCATTGTTTTTTTAGAGCCGAAGCTTGGCTATCCTTGTAATATATATACTGAACGTTTTTCATAGCAATGATGTATTTAGCCCCGAGATCCCTTAAATTTCTACCAATTGTAGTTCTTTCTTCTTCGGAAACAAAGCAAGTATCTTTTTTTTTTGCCGAGGCTTATGGGTATTTGCTGAGTTCCCATCATCAGATTCATATTCGAGATCGGTTCTAGTAGCCTCAGAATTAGATTCGTTGGCCCTTGATGTTTCTTCTCCAGATTGTTAAGGTAATTGATTTACAGTTTCTGGTGAAGGTTTATTTTCTTGAGGAACTTCCTCAGTTACTTCTCTCTGAGGAGGAGCTTCAGTATCTGGGTTCGAAGGGGGAGGAGCTGGAATGATTTCTGAATCGTCTCCCTAGGAAATAAAAGTTTTATTTTTTCTGTTGGTTGAAGAATGATTCGAAGAAGGAGTATTTGATTCTTTCCTTAAAGAAGATTCTTAACTAATCAAAGGAGAAATTTTACTTTGAGATGAAGAGGCTCGAGGTGTTTTAGGGCCTAGAATTTTGGAAGATGAACGTTCTTCAATTATTAGAGAAGGAGAAAAAACAGGAGCTTTGGTTGGATCGAAATTACCTTAGTAAATTTTTTTGGTGGTTGTTCCAACATGCACGCTATTGATTAATCCTGCAGCTCTATATTCATCCTCTCTTTGAGCAATGCAAAAGTATTCGTGCGATCCGAAGACTAAGTTGTTATCAGGTTATGGAGATTTTGGCTTATTTGGTATGTTAGCCTTGGATCTTCTAGTTTTTGGGTTTTTTTTCTCATAAACCAGATAAAGATTGATTGGAGAAGATGAGTTTTGATCAGAAAGTTTGGTTTTTCTGATGAAGATACTGGAAAAAAGAAGGAACGCGATGAAGGTAACCAAGCGCTTGAATTCTCTCTCAAATGATTTGTTTTGTGAGAATGAAAATGAGGCTACTGATTGAATTTATAGAAATAAAATAAGATGTGTGAAGTGAAAGGGGCTTTGATGGTGATAGGGCAGAATACAAAGGGCTGAGGAGATTAGGAGCTCGACATCTGTCATACTAGGCATCTAGCTATGAGTCTAAAGGCCATATAGTAATGATGGATCGAACGGTAATATGAACGGTTACATTTGTATATTGTTTTGATAGAAGTTGATGATTATATTTTAAATTTCTACTTCCATAATGATTTGAGGATCTATATTTCCATAGCGATTCGAGGAGAATTATTGGCTTTGAGGATATATCATATTTTAGTTGCTTCGAATCAGTATTTGTTTTTTAACCTGCTTCGAATGCCTGCTTCGAATTTTTGAATTTTCCGATTGACATTGATTTTTGGACTTTTAGTTTGTATTACAACAATCGATATGACGTATGGAATATTTCGAAGACATTTTAGTTCTCATTCATTTACTGATATGAATACTAGGGGGCTTCTAATATGGAAATAGGATTTTAAGGATTAAGTTGTAAATAATGTAAATTTAAGGATTAAACTGTAAATAATGTAAGTTAAGTACTTAAATTATATATAATGTAAGTTTTAGAGAACATTTGTGACTATATATAATTGTTAAGGACTAAAGAGCAATTTGTCCTCTTTTGTAACAAATTTCATTTTAAGGCTAAGTCTTGGCTCCTATATATAAAGGGCAAAGCTAATCTAATAAAGGGGTTGAACACTTTTTCTATTGAACTCATTTGTACTTAAACTTTCTCTCTTTAAAAACTCTCTAACTCTTTCTCTCTCTAGAATTCTCTTATAACAATTTACTAAGGCAAAATCTATACTCACCAATGATGATGGTATAAGTCAAAATTATTGGGAGGTAGTAAATCATAATTATGATGAAGGTATTGTTCAAAGCTATGTCAAAATGTCAAATTCAGAACATTAAAAAGGTATAATCTGAAGCCATCTCAGAGCCACATCAGACATACGCCATTATCCATGTATCACTTCTTGATATGTGATCAACAAAGTTTTTTAGGCGGTTATAACATAATGACATATGTAAATTATTGATTGGATACACGTGTTATTAAATAATTGATAGAACATTGATATAAAATCTATAAGTAGAGGTTAAAATCTTCTTTGAAAAACTGATAACATTGTTATGATACAAAGAGTTTACACCATATTCATTCTCTTTCTTGATATCAATTCATTACTTTTGCTAAATATTTGAAGACAATTTCCCTTAACAATAAATATTAAATCCTATTACAGATAAAGTTAATAAACTATTAAATATAAAATTATTATCATTGTTACCAAGGGAATGACACACCTCTTTATAATAACATAAATATACTTTTGAAACATGAGGCCCATTAGTACATATTACATCTATTAGGTTAAGCTTAGAAATTCTATTAATATCCGGTTATTCGTCAATCGAAACTAGGATAACTACCCGACTAATTATTCATGTATCAGTATCCCATATCCTTCTAGTTATTGTGAGCTAGTTAAAGAATGACTGGATGAATTCATTATCACCGATCACTTAGTACAGGTAAGTATTATCTCATGACGCCAGGGTTGTAGTTAAGTCAAGTATAGTTGAGTGGCAATTTAAAAGTATTAGGGGTTGGTAGAAATGAATGAAGTATATTTGAATGTATCATAGTTCCCAATGGGTCAACGATTCTTGAACCAAAAAACACAGATTTTAGGTGGACTTATATTTTTATAAGGGTGTCAAGATCTTAGTAAAAGCAGTTATGTGATTTTAAAGAACTATTTTGAGGCTGATCTATGACCCAAACTGACAGACCTTAGAGCCCAAAAGTTCGTTTACGAAGCTTGTTTATCATGTCTTAGTTCGACCATCTTCGTTCCTACCTATTTTTAACGAATTCTATTCGTATTGGGACATGTGTTGAACTTAACGTAAGTTTTTTAGATGTTATTATTGTTTCTTTTATTATTTTTGTGAGTGAAAATAATTAATAATTTTTTTGACTATCCACATGTTATAAAAAAAACTTTTTTTACAACTAAAAAGTGTTGCCAAATCTGTCTCGCAAAATCCGATATACTTTACACCACCGATGAAACCTTTTTTGCGCTTATTGAAAGCTACAAACTATATAAAAAAATGCTGATAGCCCAAGTTATTGTTCTTTTTTCTCAAGTTGGCTACCAACCTTTTGCGCCCAATATTTTCTTGCCTTCGTAGTTTATTTGTAATCATGATACTTGAGAATAACATAAATTAAATGAGCCCAATATTTTCTTGTCTTTATAGTTTATTTATAATCATGATACTTGAGAATAACATAAATTAAATGAATGAGTTTCATAGAAGAAGTGAAATGAAAACACCTCCAAAAACTCCATCAACTAACAATTGGATGAATAAGGTGGATTCCACATTAAAATTAAATCATAGAGGTTGATAGGTCTTCCAATGATCATAAAATCTGAAATGTGGCCGATTATCAATATAGTACTATCTTATTTCTAAAATCCGAAAAGTCAAGCACCCGTAGACTTCATGTCCGCGCGTACACTTCCCAAATCAGACTCATAATAAGTTTGGCTTTGAATTGAAGATATTGACATGATCACCCTGCTTTTTGTCATTCCGAGAGGTATAGTTTTGATTTATTCTTTGAAGTTTTCTTTTGTGATACTACATTTAAATTGGGGAATATTCCAACATAAAATTTAGACAAAAATATGAAGTAAATGGAATATCGAAAAAAATAGTTGATCTCAAAACTGTGATGATATAAAATTTACAATCGTATTTTCAATTATTATTTTAAGATTATCTATAACCGTCGGTTTCGGTTGATACCGAACGGAAAAAAATTGGTTCCTAATTGTAGTTTCAGACTCTAAAATGAAAACCTGAAGCACTACTCGATCTCGATTTCGATCCCTAGCAAACCCGGAATCGATACATAATAGAAAAAGAAAAGCAACCATATGAAATAAAATTTCAGTCGTAGAGAAAAGGAAATGGAGAAGAGAGAACAAGAAATGTAAGAGACAAACATAACAATATAGGTTATAATTCTAAGACTATTATTGACAAGGTCATATATTTAGTTAATATGCTAGAAATATTTGGTTGCATTAGTTATAAGCATTGGTCTGGTTACCTGAAGTTTGCTACTAAACTGCATTGTTTCAATCTTTTGAAAACTCAGACTAATAGTATTTATGTTAAATGGCATCCCCAACTCAAGGTAGAATGAAGCTTAATTGTGATAGTGCTTCTCTCTCTAATGGAGAGTCAAGTATTGGTTTTATTATTAGGAATTCTGATGGTAGGATGTTAATTTCCAAATGATTAACAATTGGCAAAAGTTCCCCTATTGTGGCTGAATCTCGATTTCTTTTAGAAGGCTTGATATTTTGCAAACAAAATAATTATACTAGGATTGATATAGAGATCGATTCATTAATGTAATTCAACATGCTAAGCTTTGATTCATATCCTTGGTATTTAGAACTTGTTATTAAATATTGTAGAAGTCTAATTTCTTCTTCGATGGTTATAAGAAATATTGTTACAGAACAGAATTGTACGGCTGACTAGGTGGCCAAACATACAATTAAAAACAAATCTGATTGTCTCTATCTATCTGCTAATTGCCCGAAAAATCTTAAAGTCATTCTCTACCTTGAAGTGAGTGGTATTGGATACCTTAGACTAACACATGACTTCTAACTGCTACTAAGAATAGGCAATGAATCCTTGACCTTTATTTGTTTTTATCTTGCAGGTCTTAAATCAGTTAGAACAAACAACGAAGATGGGGAAACACTACAACCATGAAGATGATACAACGGAACATAAGCCAAAGTAAACGATGGATTGATAAAAGAGGGTCAGCTATGAAACTATTAGAAGGAAGAGAAGAAATTCACAAAGAGTTAACACAATCTAGTTTGTACAAAACAAATCAATGTAGATAAGCTAGGAATACTAGTTCAAATCTATGTAATTATCAATTGTGTACTTCTATTCAATATCAATTAAAAAAAATTGATGGTTAAAAAACTGTAAGGGAAGAAAAAGAAGAAGAAATGTAATATATTTAATTCACGATTTCATGTAATTAGAGTTTTAATGTTACTATAATATATTTAATTAAAATTTAGTATATTATTATATTAAAATTTAGCTTATAATATAATTTAAGTTTAATTCTCATTAAAAAAAACCTAACTTATAATTTAAAATTTAATTTATAATAAAAAAACTAAGTTTTAACATAAATGTAAATTTAATTTATAATATACTTAATTTATTTATGGATGATGTCGATTGTAGTCATTTATAATAAAAACTTAATTTATAAATTGTTGAAAATAAATATAGACATTAAATTTTTTGAAAATAAATTTTGAAAATTAACAACTAAAATATAAAAAAATACAATAAAAATAAATAAAAATGGAGGAATACACAAATAACAAAGAAAACATTACGATAAACTACATAAGAAAGTTATTAAATCCGGAACTTCCACTTGTTACATGATTTTCAAAATTCAATTCGTCATTTCGATATGTAGCGCGCTCGTTGCGTTCACGTATAGTTCTCATTTTTTAGATCCAAAACTTTTCGAGTCCGGAGTCATATTGGTGGTATTAACATTCATAATGTTACAATTATAACTATATTTCATATATTGTATCTTAGTCTGATTAAGATCATTCACCTCTTTTAAAAGTGTGTTAGCTTCAGCTTTCATTGCTAGAATCTAATCTAAGCATTTAGTCCTTTCCAAAGATGAATCAGTATCACTTATTTTATGTAAATTTTTGTTTCAACGAGCATTATTTCTACGAATGGGCCTATTAATATTAGTAGTTGGTGGATCGATATCAAGTCTGAGATCACAAGAAGGTTGTTTTTCTGAAAGCTGTTCTTCGGATTCCGTCTCAATAGCACGATACTTATTGGTTTGAGAAGTATGATAATTTTGTGTTATCGATTGAAACATCACTAAATATTTTAAAATTTCCTAACAATGATAAAATTGAAATTATTTTTCATTGATAAGGGTTGAATATAAGTTTAGTTTAAAAATTTTCTAAATGAAAAATAATAAATAAATAAATTAATATTGACACATATACACGAACATTAACAATTGTAATATGTTGAAATAATTTGTAATAAAAATACATACTTGATCCGCTATGTTAGTTCCACTAACCAGTGTTCTTTCAACTTCTTTATCGCTTGGTTCCATTTGTAAACCGAAAAAAAATATGAATTTTGCAACGATTAATAATACATTCTTCTGTTAATTGTACATGGTTAATTTTGTTATTAGCGTCTCTTAAATATTCATACATTGAATATTTGATTTGTTTCCAAAAACGACTTTCGGTTTGTTGCACCCCAACATATGGATCTTCAGAAAGTTTCCTATACCGTTTGCATATAGCTATGTCTTCGCTCAATGTCCATTTTTTTACATTTGTATTGGTAGAATATAGAATGTTTTTAGAGCGAGACTATTATTTATCTTTGAGATAAATGTTATTGAAATGTTAGGAATGAGTTTGATTTCAACCGTGTCTATTTATAGCATTCAAGTTAAGACAACAACCACTAACTTCCAATGTTCAATCCAAACTTTATTTTATGATTTGACTTAAGCTTACACAAAAGGCTTACATAAGTATATTCGTGAGAAAAAATACTCATTAACTTCCACTCACCCATCCAAACTTTAATTTTAGATTTGACAAAAGGCTAACACAATTACATCCAACACAAAAATAAAACCCTCACTAACTTCCACTAACCCATCCAAACTTTAATTTTTGATTTGACAAATGGCTTACACAATTATCTTAAAGACAAGAAAAATATCCATTAACTTCCACTCACCCATCCAAACATTACATTCTGATTTGAAGGCTTACACACTTATCTTCAATACATGAAACACCCATTAACTTCTATCACCCATCCAAATTGTAATTTTTTATTAAGAAAAAAGCTTACACTATTATATTTAAGTAAGGAAAACACCCACTAACTTCCATTCACACATCTAAACTTTAATTTCTGATTTGACAAAAGGCTTACACAATTATCTTCAAGACATGAAAAACACCCACTAACTTCCAACTATCCATCCAAACTTTAATTTCCGATTTAACAAACGCCTTACACGATCATATAAAAGACAAGAAAATACACACTAACTTCTACTCACACATCTAAACTTTTATTTATGATTTGACGCAAGGCTTACAGACTTATCTTCAAGACGAAAAAACACCCAGTAACTTCCACTCACCCATCGAAACATTAATTTCTCATTCAAAATAAGGCTTACAGAATTATCTTCAAGACATAAAAAGACCCACTAACTTCCACTCCAAACTTTTATTTCTAGTGTGAAAAAAGGCTTACAAAACTATATTCAAGACAAGAAAAACACCAACTAACTTCCAATTACCCATCAAAACTTTAATTTCTGATTCAACAAAAGACTTACAAAATTATTTTTAAGACATAAAAACACCCACTAACTTCCACTCACCCATCCAAACTCTATTTTATGATTTGACAAAACGTTTACGAAAATATCTTCAAGACAATAAAAACCGATTAACTTCAACTCACCCAACTAAACTTTACTTTCTGATTTGCAAAAAGGCTTACACAATTATCTTCAAGACATGAAAACATCCACTAACTTCCACTCACCCATCCAAACTTTAATTTCTGATTTGACAAAAGACTTACACAATTATCTTCAAGAGATGAAAACACCCAGTAACTTCCACTCACCCATCCAAACATTAATTTCTCATTCGAAATAAGGCTTACAGAATTATCTTCAAGACATAAAGAGACCCACTAACTTCCACTCACTCATCCAAAACTTTAATTTCTGGTTTGAAAAAAGGCTTACAAAACTATCTTCAAGACAAGAAAAACACCAACTGACGTCCAATTACCCATCCAAACTTTAATTTCTGATTCAAAAAAAGACTTACATAATTATTTTCAAGACATAAAAACACCCACTAACTTCCACTCACCCATCCAAACTCTATTTTCCAATTTGACAAAAAGTTTACTAAAATATCTTCAAGAAAATAAAAACCGATTAACTTCAACTCCCCCAACTAAACTTTACTTTATGATTTGCAAACAGGCTTACACAATTATCTTCAAGCCATGAAAACATCCACTAACTTCCACTCACCAATCTAAACTTTTATTTCTGATTTGACAAAAGGCTTACACAATTATCATTAAGAAATGAAAACACCCACTGACATCCACCCACCCATCCAAACTTAATTTCTGGTTTGACAAAAGGCTGACAAAACTATCTTCAAGACAATAAAAACACCCACTAACTTCCGTTTACCCATCCAAACTTTAATTTATGATTCGATAAAAGGGTTACATAATTATCTTTAAGACAAGAAAAACACCCACTAACTTCCTATTATCCATTTATACTTTTAATTTTATTCAACGAAAGGCTAACACAATTATTTTCAAGACAATAAAAAACCGATTAATTTCAAATAATTCAACTCAACTTTACTTTCTGATTTTCCAAAAGGCTTACACAATTATCTTCAAGACATGAAAACATCTACTAACTTCCACTAACCCATCAGAACTTTAATTTCTGATTTGATAAAAGGCTTACACAATTATCTTTAAGACATGAAAACACCTAATAACTTCCACTCACATATCCACACTTTAATTTTCTGGTTTGAAAAAAGGCTTACAAATCTATCGTCAAGACATGAAAAACACCCACTAACTTCCAATTACCCATTTAAAATTTCATTTTTAGTCAATAAAAGGCTAACAAAATTATCTTCAAACCAATAAACAAAACCGATTAACTTCAACTCACCCAACTAAACTTTACTTTCTCATTTTCCAAAAGGCTTACAAAATTATCTTTAAGACATGAAAACATCCACTAACTTTCACTCACCCATTCAAACTTTAATTTCTGATTGGACTAAAGGCTTACACAATTACATTTAAGACATGAAAACACCTACTAACTTTCACTCACCCATCCAAACTTTAATTTCGGATTTGACAAAAGGATTACATAATTATATTCAAGACAAGAAAAATACTTACTAACTTCGAGTTACGCATCCAAACTTTAATTTCTTATTCGAAAAAAGGTTTCCAGAATTATATTCAAGACATATAAAAACCTACTAACTTCCACTCACCCATTCCAAACTTTAACAAAACGCATCTAATTACCCATTTAAACTTTTATTTCTGATTTAACAAAACTCTAATAAAATTATATCAAAGACAAGCAAACACTCACTAACTTCCATTAACCCATCGAAATTGTAATTTCTGATCTGACAACAGGCTTACACAATTATCTTTAAGAGATGAAAACAACCACTAATTTCCACCCACCCATCCAAACTTTAATTTCCGATTTGAAAAGGGGCTTACACAATTATCTTCAAGACATGAAAGCACCCACTAACTTCCACTCACCCATCCAAACATTAATTTCTCATTTGAAAAAAGGCTTACATAATTATCTTCAAGACATAAAAACACCCACTAACTTCCACTCACCCATCCAAACTTTAATTTCTAGTTTGAAAAAAGGCTTATAAAACTATCATCACGACAAGAAAAACACCCACTAACTTCCAATTACCAATCCAAACTTTAATTTCTGATTCGAAAAAAGGCTTACACGATTATTTTTAAGACAAGAAAAACAACCACTAACATCTAATTACCTATTTAAACTATTATTTTTTATTTAACAAAAGGCTAACACAATTATCTTGAAGACAAGAAAAACACCCACTAATTTCCATTCACGCATCCAAACTTTAATTTCTGATTTGACAAAACGTTTACACAATTATCTTCAAAACAATAAAAAAATCGATTAACTTCAACTCACCCAACTAAACTTTACTTTCTCATTTGCCAAAAGGCTTACACAATTATCTTCAAAACATGAAAACATCCACTAACTTCCACTCGCCCATCCAAAATTTAATTTCATATTTGACAAAAGGCTTACACAATTATCTTTAAGACATGAAAATATACACTAACTTCCACTCATACATCTCAGCTTTAACTTCGGATTTGACAAAAAGCTTACATAATTATCTTCAAGACAAGAAAAATAGGCACTAACTTCGAATTGCCCATCCAAACATTAATTTCTGATTTGAAAAAAGGCTTACAAAATTATCTCCAAGACATAAAAACACCCACTAACTTCTACTCACCCATCCAAACTTTAACAAAACGCATCTAATTAATCTTTTAAACTTTTATTTTGATTTAACAAAACGCTTATACAATTATATCAAAGACAAGAAAACACCCACTAACTTCCACTCACCCATCCAAACTGTAATTTCTGATCTGACAAAAGGCTTACACAATTATCTTCAAGACATGAAAACAACCACTAATTTCCACTCACCCATCCAAACTTTAATTTCAGATTTGACAAAAGGCTTAAATAATTATCTTCAAGACAAGAAAAATACGCACTAACTTCCAATTACCCATCCAACCATTGATTTTTGATTCAACAAAAAACTTATATAATTATTTTCAAGACATAAAAACACCCACTAACTTCCCCTCACCCATCCAAACTCAAATTTCTGATTTGAGAAAAGGCTTACAAAACTATCTTCAAGACAAAGAAAAACACATACTAACTTCCAATTTCCCATCCAAACTTTAATTTCTGTTTTGCTAAAAGTCTTACACAATTATCTCTAAGACAAGAAAAACACCCACTAACTACCAATAACCAATTTAAACTTTAAATTCTGATTTGACAAAGGTCTTACATAATCTTAAAGACACGAAAACACCCACAACTTTCACTCACCCATCGAAACATTAAATTTTTATTTGAAAAAAAGCTTACACAATTATCTTCAAGACAAGAAAAACATCAACTAACTTCCAATTACCCATCCAAACTTTAATTTATAATTTGACAAAAAGAGCTTACACAATTATCTTCAAGACATGAAAACACCCACTAACTTCCACTCACCCATCCAACTTTTAATTTCTGATTTGGAAATAGGCTTTCACAATTATCTTCAGTACAAGAAAAATATCAACTAACTTCCAATTATTCATCCAAACTTTAATTTCTAATTTGAGTAAAGGCTTACACAATTATCTTCAAGACATGAAAACATCCACTAACTTTTACTCAGCCATCCAAACTATAATTTCTGATTTGACAAAAGGCTTACATAATTATCTTCCAGACAAGAAAAAAACATACTAACTTCCAATTACCCATCCAAACTTTAATTTCTGATTTGACAAAAGGGTTATACAATTATATCCAAAACAAGAAAAACACCCACTAGCTTCCAATTACCCATCCAAACTTTAATTTCTGGTTTAATAAAGGCTTACACAATTATATCCAAAACAATAAGACACCCATTAACTTCTACTCACCCATCTAAACTTTAATTTCTTATTTGATAAAAGGCTTACACAATTATCTTCAAAACAAGAAAAAAACCCACTAACTTCCATTCGCCCACAAATGCTTCTATAAATTCATTAAATCATTAACTTTTTCCAATTCAAAATACTCCTCACAAATTCTTCTAATTCGCAACATTTTTGAAAATTTCTTCCAATCGAAAACGCTGCTCACAACTTCTTCCAATTAAAAATACTTTATGATATTTGTTCAACAAAATGAGTATAAAAAAACATATTTTTATCGTATATTTTTGGAATGGGAAGTAAATTTTGAAGCATCTCAAAATGATTTACAATTTTGTTAACGTCAATAACTTATTTTGAAGTTAGAGTACGAAATATCTTTCAGTAATATATAAAAAAACTGGCATTGGAAATTCAAATAGTGAAGCTTCAAAACCTCGTGGCTCTGTGCATGGTCGAAAGTACAAACATCGTAACCGTGAAGGCGCGCAGGGAAAACTAATGGCATATTATTTAATTGGAAACCAACATTCTCCGATGATGATTTTAGACGGTGTTATCATATGCACCGTAGATTATTTTTACGTATTATGGAAGATATTTAATAAGAAAATATATACTTTCAATGAGGTCTTGATGTGACTAAACGCAACAAGTTGACCCCACATCAGAAAGTAATTGTTTCCTTAAGTATATTGGTTTATGCAATACTTATGGATAACTTGGACGAAACATTTCGTATAGGTGGACAAACTGTTATAGATACTCTAAAAGAGAACTGTAATAACTTTATACAAAAGATTTAAGTCATCTACTCGCTAAATCTGAACATCAAAGATTTCCAGGTATGATTGGTTCACTTGATTGTATGCATTGGACTTGGAAAAACTGTTAGCTGGTTGGCAAAGAGCATACACTAGTAGGTCCAAAAACCCAACTATTATGTTATAAGTAGTTGGTTCTCATGATACATGGATATAATATGTTATATTTTTGTATTCCAGGAGCTCAAGATGATATGGTTGTTCTCAGTCATTTATTGTTTTTTTATGATTTAATTAACGAGAATACTCCTACCATAGCTTATGTTATAAATGTTCATGAGCATAATATTACATACTATCTTGTGGATGGTATTTATCAAAATTGAGGAACACATATCCAAGGTATTCAATCACCTATTAACATTCAAGAGAAATTATTCTCTAAAATGCAAGAGCCATATCATAAGGACGTGGAAAAAACGTTTGGTATTCTACAAGCTTAGTTTGCCATAATAAAAAAGCTTGATCATGGATGAGTATAGTAAGTCTTTCTAATATCATGATTACATGTGTGATATTACATAACATGATTGTAGAAGAAGAACGTGAGAAGTATGCAGATGAAGTTTTTGACAAAGATGAAACTGATCCCGTCATATCTCGTAGAGCGCACACACACACACACACACACACACACACACACACACACACACACACACACACATATATATATATATGTATATATATGTATATGAATGTGGTAAAATATGGATGTGGATAATAGGAATGAAAATATTTCACTTGAGAATTATATAATTCGTCATTGGTCAATTTGCAGCAAAAGATTAAACAAACGATTACAAGATGATCTTGTCAAATATATGTGGTCTGAACGTGGTTGATATGGTTATGTTGTTTAAGTAAATCGTTTTTTATTCAAGTTTTTTCCAATTTTGTTTAAGTGAATTATTTTTAATTTAAGATTGTACTTCTTTTTCATTTAGATTCTAGTTTTTTTATTAGAATTTTGCAGTTGTTTTTGTAAAAATTGTTAATTATGTTAAAATTTTGGATACGTAAAAATTAACTCGATAATACAACATTAAACATGAACATAAAAAAATATAATAAATTAAATGACTCAATTGAATATAAACTAACAAACTAACGGTTATGAACTTAAAAGAACATTTTAAAAATATAATCTCCAACAGTATTCAAAGGAACATATAACAATGGAGGCTTTGAACAGTACATCGTCCCTCGACTATTGCGTTTGGTGACAAATAGTCCTTTGACTTTCAAATGTCCGTTGGCAGTCCCTGGACTATCGCGTTTGGATAAAGTTAGTCCACCAGATCATCTGATCCATGAGAGGCTGCCACCTGTCACCATAGTCCCATATTTTTGTATCACCACTAGTCCCTTGAGTTTAGTTTTCTATAATATTCTACATTTTGGGTTTGACCTAAACTCAAGGGACTAGTGGTGATACAAAAATCTGGGGACTATGGTGACAGGTGGCAGCCTCTCATGGATCAGAGGATCTGGTGGACTAACTTTATCCAAATGCGATAGTCCAGGGACTGTCAACGGACATTTGAAAGTCAAGGGACTATCTGCCACCAAACGCGATAGTCGAGGGACGATTTACTGTTCAATGCCTAACAATGGATAACACATATAAGATTAGACTTTTTCCATATAAAATTCAAGAAATGTGGATGTTCCACCTTTCTCTCAGCGAGTTCCAACTCAACATCACGGAGAATATGTTCTTTAATTGAATCCTTAATCCCAATACCAAGTACATTATGCACCTTTTGCCTCACATCGTGCGGGATGTCACGAATCTGAATATTCGGAATCCAAAAAAGATATTGTAACCTGATTTATATATAAGTAAACATTTAAACACAAACTAAAGAACACCAAACAAATATAACACAACATTAAACATGAACGTAGAACAAATAAAATGCCGTAAAATTATCAAAGGAACATAAAATAATATTAAACATGAATATAAGATAACATAAAGTTTAGTCAAAGTCATATCATTCGTCAAAAGTGCCACTCCTCCATGTTTCCTCTTTTCAATGATTTGTTCCTGCACATAATGTGACATATCTTTTGTAAAAAAATTAGTTCTTTCTAAAAGGAATAAGTTATACTCCTCATTTTGGATTTCCCATAGGAAGTCGAACACAAGATACATTGGTTCACTTTTAAGATAAGTGTACTTTGTAGATAATTATTCACAAATGCTAGGAGACTCATGGGCTTTCGTCCTAAATCCCCGTACATGTAGTACATTGTACATAACACTAAATTGATAAAGCCATCAGTAGTCTCATCTGACCTTGTTATCTTCACACGTTTGATGGCTTAGAGGAGATGAGAGTCTTCTCTGACAGTCTATTCCATATTGAACAAAAGTATGAGTTTTATATAAACTATATTTAAGTAGATTGTGTGTGTGTTCAATATGTAATTGTGGACCTTTATATATATGAAGAGAATTAGCGAGTAATATTTTTGCGGAACTTATTATTGGCGGATAACATTCTGACGAGACTTAATATTGGCAGTAACATTTAGGCAAGACTTATTAGGTGTCCATTTCATTAATCGATGATCGTAGCACTAAATTTTATTAATCTGAAAGTGTGTTTAACCAATTTGCAATCGTAAAATTGCATATCAATTTTTCACATCTGACCTTCTCGGTCTTTTCAACATAATTATCATATATTATCGTTAAAGCGGTCAGTAATACGTAACCCAACAGTAATTTGAAAGGTTCAAAATTTTAAAATTTATGAATAAGACGACATTTGCTTAACTCCGTATATTCTATTATGGATAAAAACTGGATAACTTATAAAATTAGAGTTAAAAGTTATAGATTCATTACAAACTTAAAAAACTGAAAATGAAAAATATTATGTCTATACTTACATTTACGAAATGTTTATCATCTACGAGAACAATTCTACAACATATATATATTAATTTGTTGTAAAATAAACATTAAACAAATAAATTTAAATCATAAATTTAAAATAAATTATCTTGTAAAAAATATAAAAAACATAAATATTAATTATTAATAATTAATATAGGTTAAATTATTCATTATAGAGTTAGTAAATATAGAACGATGATGTAAATATTGGGAGTATGAGATAGAGTGAGAAATGAAGAGAGTGATATGAATAGTTAGAAGGTAGTTGAATTATTTGAATTGAATTTTTTATGTTAAAAATTTCTGGAATAGTAAAATAATGACTGGAAGCTATGTTTCTTCTTTCATACTTTTCTCAAAACTATAAAAGTCAGTATGATGACACCACATGTTTAGGAACTTGAATGTAGAAACCCTTTAAGTAGAAGTAGAAGAAATAATAACCAGAAGTGGAGAGTGAGTAGAACAAGTTTAGGGAAATGGTGAATAGTAGTATTATCAAAATAGCTCAGCCATTGCCCATTGTAAATAACCCTATGCAATCTCCTACATTTCCTCCCATTAGTCCAAGTGAATCTGTTTCCAGTAAAGCCCTCATCCATTAGAGTGCAATCCAACATGAAATTGTTAAAATCATCCATACTAGAGGTATTGTTAGTAGCACAATTACGTTGTTCATTAGAAGATGCAATAATATTAAGGTCACCGAATAACATCCATTTACTGTCACCAGTATTAATAGCCTTTAAGCTACCCCAAAGCAGCCTTCTTAGGTTTCTCGAACATTTAGCGCATACCACAGTAGCATATAAATCAATTTGTGATTTATTCTGATATGCATGAACTGATCATCGTTCGCTAGTATATCCACTTCATACATACCACTCCACATCACCCAGATTTTATTAGAAACATTATTAGCAAAGACTTGAAACCCCAACCTTTTTTTTATATTTTTTCCAGCTTTGACTCAGATACCATAGGCTCCTAGATTGCAATGAAATCTATTTTTTTAGCTCTTTTCAACCCTTTGATCCTTGCTTGTGTTAGCTTGTATCCTATCCCACGTACATTCTAGTTAAGGATAACTATCATTTTGAATGTTTAGAGTTTTTGGCAACATTCTTATGTTGCACGAATTTAGGGAAAATGATCCCTTTCGAATTGGATACTTTAGGCTTTTTAGCTTTACTGGTCTCAGGTCTCTTGTCCCCATTAGAACTAACTTTTTCTTTGTTTATTGGTGACTGAGGGAGACTACCCCTGGTTGTTTTGTTGGAGATGTGTAATCATGCAGAGAAGATCCTTCCACATCATTAACGGAAGAACCCAATTGGAGCATATGGATTGCTTCTATCATCTTATTCCCCTCCAAAGGTACAACATTCTGATCTGACTCTTCAATATTTTCAATACTGTCTTTTCCTTCATATGATTTGTTTACAATCACTGACTTCAACTTTTTGCCCTCTTTCTGAATCTTGAAACTTAGGAACAATGTTTGGAGGCTATGACCTAGTCTACATGTTTCCTTTGGGTAAGTTTTGTACATTCTTTATCTGCAGGCCCTAAGTGAGAACATACCTTGCAAAACTGAGGGACTCTACTGTAGATTAAATTTTGACAAAAAACATGTTGCCCAAAAGTTAGTTTAATCTCCTTAGGAAGAGCTTTAGAAACATCCACAATCACCCAAATTATGCAATGATTTTGTCTAGCCCTATTTCTTTCAAGAACCCAGACATTAAGAGGGGTGCCAATAGACTTGGCCACTTCGTGAATTGTAGACTCGTTATATAAAAATTCTGGCAGATTAGGCAAATCCACATAGACAGGCGTAGCTAGGTTCTCAACGTTAGGATTAAAGTTGGGCGACCATACAAATAGCCTCATAAGTTTATCACCAATTTGCCAAAAATTTCGTCTCCAGATCAATTTCAAATCTTCAAGAAACGAAAACTCAATAAAAATGTGACAAAAGTCCTAGGCAGACACTTCAATTTCTCCTTTAAATTTAAAAGAATCAAGAAATGATGTAACCACTGCATATTTCGGTTTTCTGGGACAAGTTTAAAGTATTGAGAAAATTATTAATAAATTGGATTTTGAAAGAAGTCAATGTATTAAAACTATTAATGGAGCCTGATGGAAGTTTTTTGAGCCAAACCAAAGTGTTTCCTCAAAAAAATATGGAAGAACTTCTACATAAGAGAGTGTCATCTAGATTAATATCAAATACAATGTTATAAAATTGTTCCATATGGTGCTCTAGATCACCTTGTCAAATTTATCCATTCGATAATGACCAAATTATGAGAAATCTCTTTTTCAAGAATCTTATGAGAAATTGGTAATTAACTAGATTATACAGAGTTATCTTGAACCTCTTATATATATTTTTGGTATATTTATCATCTTTTTTTTTCATTTTCATATATCTTTCACTGGAAATACTAGTAGTTCTTGGTCGTCTTTCTTCCCCATTAGGTTATGCATGTTTTTCAAAGTTTTATATTTTATACGTACCATATTATCGTTGACATACATTTCATCTTGATACACGTTGTCCTTAAGTACCCATTTTTTGGAGTTTTAGCATATCTGATAATATATCTAGTTGGGTCGTCCCAGTTCTTCCCTATGCATTTATATTACATTGGACCTCAATTTTTCTTCGCTTAGTTCTTCCATATCTTAAGCAAAATGTTAGAGTAGTTCTTCATCTCCACGTCATGTTGGTTGATATTGAGGTAAACATGGATCCATAATATCATCCTAACCAAATGAGATAATCTTTATCAGATTAAGAAAATTAGTTGCAGAAGTGTCATTGACCAATTGGTTCCTCTATGTAAATTTTCCAATCCTGAGCAAATCGTCACCATTTGTTAGGCTTAGATGTTCAGTTCTTTTAAGACTATGGTACATAAAAAATAATTTCGTTAGACGTCGTCAATTTTGATGAAGAAAAACCTCTCCAAAATTTAATAACAATGATGTAAAAGACTTTACAACTAAAGTATTGAAAGAATATATATTTAATTGAGTAAATTTCCTAGTATTACAACCTAGTCCCCATTTAATATGGAGGATAATTCATGTATTTATAATACAAAGAGTCGTAGAAAAAAAGATATGTGAAACATGTTAAATAATATATGTGGTTGCCATCGGTGCACTTTTTTATTTGGTAATTACAAATTAACCAACTTATGGTAAGAATAGGCTTATAATCTTATCGTGTACCTTACTGACCGACGTCTCTTTTAATGAAACTAAATACATTTGTCGATCTTTGTCAAGACGATGTAGGTAGCCTCCATACCCTACTGACCGAAGTCTCTTTTAATGAAACTAAATACATTTGTCGTCTTGACAATGAAACTAAATACATTTGTCGATCTTTGTCAAGACGATGTAGGTAGCCTCCATACCCTATAAAACTTTGTTCGATGTAACGTTGTGTATTATTTAAGGTAGTCATCATACTTCCATAATGTTTGTTTAATAATCTTAGTACGCTCTATATATGCATCTTGTATCGCCATATCCTTTTAAAGTAGACCTTATATTTCTCTGATACTAGTTTAATAATCATTACTTAGTCTACTTAGTCCACAAATGACATCACTTTGTATTCATCTAACGAATGTCTTCTGGTCGTTGTATGAACCATTGCATCTCACAAAAATATAAGTCATCCAACAAGAATATATTTAGTTTATTTCGTCTTAATTTTATTCATTGAAAATGATCATTCTTCCTACTTAGTATTTTTGTTTTTTATATAACTACAAATTTATAGAAAACAAAAACCTCTATCTGATTTTATTTGATTATTTGATTTATAATTTGGGAAGTTAATTTTTACAAAATTTAAAATAGAATATAAAAAATTCAAATTGAGTAATATATTTAACGATTTAATATTTAAATTTAATAAAAAATGTATTTGGATCTACCCATCAATTATTGAAAACAATAAACTTATAGATTTACTCTATTTTAATTAAATATACAAATTTAATATAATAAAATTAGGTATGCATTTTATTCTTTTACTTAAATAAATTATTATTTTTATATTAATCGATTTCTATATAAATTTATTATCAAATTTATATGTTATTTCGTACATTTAAATATAAACAACAAAATTCTACCACATAAATTTTTAGATTTTAAATTATTTGGAAATAGCCTACAAATGAGATGTAGATTTAAAATTATTTGAAAATAACCTACAAATTAAGATGTATATTTGAGTGTCAGCTCCAAATCGTATGTTTGTTTTCGACGTTGTGTTTCTCAAAATATGAATAATGTATGAATACAAAATATAATCAACACAAAATTACCTGGTTCAGATTATGGATCAGTCCTACATTTACAAGTAATAGATTTGATTTTATAGATGGAACAATATGAATTACATGAACACAATATACAAACTAACATTCATTGTTCAAAACTTCTCAAAACATGCCTTAGCTCTTATGTTAGGATGGTGACCAAAGTCCCACATCCCACATCGGTTAAACATGGAAAGAATCAGTGGTATATAAGTAAGAACATACCTCAACTAGTATGAGGCCTTTTGGTAGTGGACCAAATGCAAAGTCGTGAGGGCCTTCAGGTGCCAAAGCGGACAATATCATACTAGTGTTGAGATCGAGTGTGATTCTTACTTATATACGGAGGCGGAATATGCGGACCGGACCCCCATATTCCTAACAAATGGCATCAGAGCCAAACCCAAACAGAATGCGATGGTGGTAATATTCTCAGAGGTCGAACATGATGAACCAGTAGTCATGCTCAAGGTGAATGATCTACTCTATACATCCTAGTTTGGAGCATCCATGACTCATCAAGCGGCGGTACTTGATTGGAGTTGATAGTGGAGCTAAGGAACATGCACAAGATGTCCGCTGTAAAAGCTCTATTGCTCAGGTGGAGCAACTTCTGATTAGAGTGAGCGGATGAAAGTCAATTGAGAGGAGGCTAAGTGGTACTTTGTTCGAGATGAGGATTTGTTAGGGTGGAGACCAAAGTCCCACATCCCACATCGGTTAAACATGAGAAGGATCAGTGGTATATAAGTAAGAACATACCTCAACTAGTATGAGGCCTTTTGGTAGTGGACCAAATGTAAAGCCGCGAGGGCCTTCGGGTGCCAAAGCTATATAGACCAGACCCCCATATTCCCAACATTTTAATATTTCTCTGACTTTCTCGTTTATGATTTTCCCAACATTGTACATGTGTTGCTTTTAAGATTTATATAAGCTTTTAAATGGATGTATATTAGCACAAACATACACAAAATTTAAAATAGCAAACTAGAGTTGTTATAAAAAATTTGTATAACATCCAAATCAATGGATTTGATCAAACGGTACACCAAAAATTTATAACAAAGTTGTACTTGATAAGGGGAGAAAAATATAGGTAACCACTAGGTTAATTATGCCAAATACAACGCTTATGATTGTATATTTAGTGATTAAGGATCAAAGTAAAGCAAACATAAGAAGTAGAGGGGTTAAATTATATACTCCAAGAACTTATCTGTAAATAGTAAAAGAGTAGGGGTGAGAAATTCACCTTAATGGTGGTAATTATGTAATTTTACTACCCACCTCATGTACTATATAAATGACATTCCCTTTTTGGGAAAATGGCTAATGATTAGTCAACTATTGCTACATTTATTCTTTTTGTCTTTTTCTCTCTCTAAAAATACTGATTTCGTTATTACAGTCACTTCATACAAAAATTTCTTAGACAAACCCTCTCCAACGAACATCTACGCTTCCGAACTTACCTAAGTATTTTATGAATTCATCAGTGGTGCCGTCTTTTGGAACCTGAGTGGTACATGGAATTAACGTTCCAAAACCATGAAAACAATATTAAAAAAATTGAAACATAAGTTCGTGGAGAGACTGAGATGAATCCGACCAGAGATCTGATTGGTGCTGAGTTTGGTGACCATCTGATGGAAGAACAAGTCACAAACGAAGGAAACAACCCAGACCAATATGAAGAAGAGCTTCTTGAAGAGCCAGTCTTGGTGGCCAGACGTAAATAATTACTGGAGGACATCGAAAGACTAAATATGGAGAAAGAAACGATAATAAGCTTTAGAAAGGTCGGATCTGAAGTCCGACAAGAGAGAGTTGTGGTAGATCATATTCAAGATACCATCCAACCTGAAGAAATGCAGCGGAGGAGAAGTCATCGATCTTCCAAAAGGCGAGCTAGATCGGAACAAATATACGAGCCGTCGGAATCTAGTGAGTATACTTCTCTGAGCTTATATGAATTTTCATCCTCAGATACCGATTCCAGGAACAAAGAAGATCGGAGGCAAAGAGATTCAAAGGTTTGTAAGAACTCTCATCGGACCAGTCGGAGAAAGAAGGAGTCAATGAAGAAAGGTGATCATGGGAAAAGAACGCTGTATTCCGTGGATCACGACAAAGCAGAAAATATTTGAGTGGAACATGTCACTCCTCGGAGGCAGTAATCAATTTAATTTTCCGAATGACGAAAAACTCTATATAACAACCAATGAAGGTCTGGGGGGAGTGCTTGCAAAGTCGGACATAATTGGAGGTCATCTACACTCTCTCCGGAGATCTTGTCCGGACATCTGCCCAAGTAGTTTGATATTTCTACATTGGAAAATTTCAACGGGACTCAAGATCCAGACAATCACATTGAGCAGTTCAAAAACTTAATGATCTATTATGATGATGACGATAAGCTATTGTGCAGGGAATTCTGCCAAACCTTCACGGAGGCTGCATCCAATGGTATAATCGTTTACCTCAGGGATGTATTAAAAAATTTGATATGCTTTGGAGTGTGTTCCGACATTATTTCGTTGGAAGCAATAAATTCTGTACAAATGGGGATACCATCATCTACTACAGACAAAAAGTCGGGGAAAGCTTAAAACAGTACACAAAACAATTTATTTATGGATTTTTGTGAAGACAATGTGGCACAGGTTCCTTTCCGAATGGGTCTGCTTCCGGGGGTAATGAAAGGCAATGCCATAGAGACACATACCATAACATTCAGAGCTTTGTTAGATCGGATAGAGAAGCAGATATTAGTTGAAGAAACTAGAGCCTTAGAGATAGAATCGATGTCTCAATTCTATCAGGATTTGACCTTGATTAGAGCTAGTACACCGACAGTAAATGTCCGACCGCAAGTTTCACAGCCAACTACAACCGTCCGACCCCGAGCACCAGTTCATGCAATAAGTCAAACTCCTCAACGCGCAATACACAATCAGTAGTACGCACCTGCAGGACAAGCGCCTCAATAGTATATTTGATCCTTATTCAACATATGGGTCCGACCTGCTCATTATGTCGAGTTGACTGAGTGTGTATCAAACTTTTTCGAGAAAGCACATGCAAATGTACATTTTCGCAAGACTTTCCCATTGCAGACCCCAAGGGAGCATAGGAAGAATAAATATTTTCAATTTAATAAAGATATCAGGCATGATACGAAAGATTGCGTGACACTGAAGAAAAAAGTCCAGTATTTGATAGAGAATTTTGATTGATACAGGGAGCTTAGCTAACATAATATTTATGTCAACCTATAGCCAGATAAGAACCCACCAACAATCTTACGATCTGACTGGATGATATTGGGATCTACTAGAGCAATTACTGATGTAGTCGGAGAATTTGAAGGAATAATGGAGTTGGGTCGAGGGTCATTCAAGAAGATAGTCACAGTACTATTTGTAGTGGTGGATTCTCCCATATCATATAACATTATCTTCAGAAGGTCTTGGTTGTCTAGCATGCATGTTGTACCATCCACTGTCCATCAGTGTTTGAAGTACGTGGTAGGTAGCAATGTGGGAACAGTAAGAAACAGTCAAACGATAAAAAAGGAATGTTACAGAGCGGCGTTGTCCCCCAAACAGGTGAAGGGGGTCGAAGCAAAAAAAGAATAGCAATCAGAGGGGCCTCCCACGGATTCTGATCCAATTGATGATCCACGGGAGTCCCCCGGGTTCATATTCCATGAGGATGGTTTTAAGGATCATGGCTTTCGTCCCGGTAAAAGTCTCAAGATTGGTACAATTTTATCCCAAGAGGTAAACTAAAGTTTACTCAAATTTATTTCTACAAAATTACACTTGTTTTCTTGGTGCACTGAAGATGTAACAGGGGTCCCAGCAGATGTCATCTGTTACATGTTAGTAATACGAAACAGTGTTCGTCCGATTATACAGAAGAGAAGATCATTTTCTCAAGAAAACGCTAAAGTGATAATGGAAAAGATGAATCGTTTGACAAAAGTGGGACACAAACGCGAGTCCCAGTACCCTTTGTAGACTGTTAAACCAGTCTTAGTAAAGAAGAAAAATGGCAAGTGGCGAACGTGTGTGGACTTTACCGGTTTGAACAGGGCCTGCCCCAAAGATCCTTTCCATGTCCATAGAATTGATCAGTTGGTCGGCTAGACATACCGAAATCGTTTGCTGTCCTTTATGGATGCTTATGTTGGGTAAAATTAAATCCAGATCGACCTAAGGGACCAAGATAGCACAAATTCTATTACTGGAAGGGGTCTGCATTGCTACATGGTGATGTCATTCAGAATAAAGAACGTTGGGGCAACATATCAGCGCTTAGTGAACAAAGCTTTTGAGAGTCAGATTGGCAGAAATGTTGAGGTTTACATCGATGAAATGCTAGTTAAGAGCCTCAAAGACGAGAATTATCTAGCTGACTTGGAAGAAACTTTTGCCAATTTAACCAAAATAAATTTAAAGTTGAACCCAGAAAAGTGCACGTCCGGGGTAAGATCCGGAAAATTATTAGGCTACATAGTCAACGAACAGGGTATTGAATCCCATCTAGTACATCTAAATGCTCTGTGTACTATGGACCCACCAAGAACAATCAAAGAGGTACAAATCTTGACTGGAAGTTTGGCGGCATTAAACAGATTTATATCAAGGTCCTCGGATAAGTGAGCCCCTTTCTTCCAGGTACTGAGAAAATAAAATTTCTTTGACTGAACTCAAGAATGTTCGGTTACTTTTCATCACATTAATGAATACCTCTCCTCCCCAGAAATCTTGACAAAGCCACATCCGGGGAGAAATTGTTCATTTTTCTGGCAGCGTCAGATTTTGCGGTAAGTGCAGTCTTAATCCAAGAAGAGTCAAACGTTATGAGGCTGGTCTACTATGTGAGTAAGAGGCTTTTGGATTCAGAGAAGTGGTACCTCAAGTTTGAAAAATTAGCACTCGAATTGGTAACATCTGCGCAAAGAATGAGGTCATACTTTTAGGCTCATTTAATTGTGGTACGAACATCTTTTCCGTTAAAGAACATGCTAAAAAGGTCGGATGTATCGGGAAGAATGACAAAGTGGTCGGTAGAACTTGGAGACTTTGATATCGAATTTGAACCGCGAACCACTATCAAAACACAAGCACTAGCTGACTTCTTATTTGAATTCCACTCCAATAGGAATTAAATGGATATTGATAAAGAAAAATTTGGCCCAGAGTGGGTAGTCCAAACTGACGGGGGATCAAGCTCATCTGGAGTGGGCATGAGTACAGTTGATATCTCCGGAAGGAATTGCGATGTATCGAGCAATCCAACTCGGGTTCAAAGCGTCAAAACACGAAGCAAATTCCGAAGCAGCTTTGGCTGGTCTAAGACTTACAAACATTTGTGGAGTCAAAAAAGTCAAGTTGATAAGTGATTCACAACTCCTAGTGAACCATGCTTCTGGGAGATTAGAGGCAATAAAAGATCATTTAGTAAAATACCTGGAGGTTTTGAAGGCTTTAACCTTGCATTTCGAGGATGTCAGATTTGAACATGTTCATAGGGCTGGGAATTCAGTGGCTAATTTCTTGGCCAAAGCATCTTGCTTAGAGGACTACCCATGGATAGTCGTTAAAGAAAATTCATTAATTGTTAAGGGGTCCGAGTCGATTGAAGGAGGTATCGAGGCCTTCCAAATACCTACATCTATAGTGAAAGATTGGAGAAGTGAGATACAAAAATTCTTAGTCCATAATATATTACCAATTGATAAAGTAACGACTAATAGAATACGATTCAAGGCATATGGGTACGTGGTACTCGGAGATGTATTGTATAAGAAATATTTTAGCCGGACTTTACTTCGTTGTTTGGGGAAGGACGAGTCACAATTGATACTTTCGGAGCTGCATTAGGGGGAAGGATCAGCACACTGCGGCTACTAGATATTGATACGAAAATTGACCAATAAAACAATTCTTATCGGACATGTTCGAAAATTACTGCATCATAAATCCTCAAAATAGGAGGTTATACATAACAAAACGTTTTAAACTGGTTGTGGATACAAAGAGTTAAAGAAATAACGATTGAAACATTCAACGTTCGCTAGTCGGATGTAGAGTTTTCCTTGCTATCTTTCGGGGAACCAAAGTCCGAGGACGAATTTTCTGATTCATCGCTGGACTCCAAGTCTTCCATCGAAATGCCCGAATGGTGATGCCTTTCAATAACTCATAGCCAAAGGCTACCTAGATTCAGATCCAGAAACTTCTCATGCATCTCCAATACTATAACGGACCTCATATTGGCATCTCTTTCTTCGAGGCGAGTGAAAATACGGGCTGTATATGCATCAAGTCGTTTATTCTGCGCAGCTTCAAAGTCCTTCTTCAGAGATTAGTTCTCCATCGACAACTTCTCAATATCCTCAACATCTTTTTGATAGTAGACCTTAGTCTTCGCACAAGATTCGATGAGGCCATCAACCAAAGTGTCCCGTTCGTCGTTGAATTTTTTTCCCCTCCTCGGATAGTGCAGTCTCCAGGGAAGTAGTTATAGTAAGACGATCAATAGAAATATCATTCTCCTTGGAAAGTTCGTTTTTGACCTGTTTCAGGCGGGACGATATTTTTATTGTATTGGGAAGCTCATCTGTCAAGTCCTTTACCTCTTGCTTCAATTCAGCCGCCTCGGAGGTCAACGTCCTTATCTAGGATGATATTTCTGTTTTCTTTGCAAGCTCATCTGTCAAGTCTATTACCTTTTTCTTTAATTCAGCCGCCTCAGAGGTCAACATTTTTACCTCAACTCTTCTTTGAAGGACTTCACTCTTGTAGTAATCCTTGCGGTTAGCTTTCCATTCGAGGAGAGAAGCAGCACATAAAAATTTGTTCAGCTCATTTGCAACAAAATCGTTCTCATAGACATCAAAGTAAGTTGAGGTAGGGAAGGGGTATGCACCTTCCTCAAAGTTCTCTTATAGCGGTGGTCTTTTATGAAGAACAAATACGCCCCCCCCCCCCCCCCCCCCGGAGTCCGAGTCGACTATGACAACTTTCTTTATGCATTTTCACTTTGCGCTTCACTGTCAACCACTCTCTTTTGTTTCTTTTCAGCAGTAAGTCTTTTTGGTCTCACAACCCCAGCTCTACCATGTGGTCTCACCTCAGCGAAGTTATCAGCGTCTTTCAGTTCCTCTTTTTGAATGTTGGTCAGGAAATTGGTCTGGGGGCCTACTGGGTTTTCTTGCTAAAATTCTGGTGGCCTTTCCTCATGAGTTTCATCCTGGTGACCTTGATAGGATCCAACTCCTTCGTCATCGGGGATGTCACTCCTTGACTCTACATCCTCCTCGGTTCCCTCACCACCTTCCTCGGGATTTTCCGCGTCTTGGTGACCCGGAGCCCGAGCTCGGGTAGGAAGGTAAACGGCATTGTCCAAGCACTCCAGGCGTTTGAGGATGACATCATTTGGAGGAGGCACCATAAGATCATACATAGACTTTTTCTCATCAAGGTCATACTTCCAAAGGTTTCTTTTTACAAAGTTCATGGGAAGAAAACTTTGATGGAACTTATGATCCCAATGTTCACCCGCCTAGACGTTTAGCTTTACAAAGATATCATTGGCAGTCTTGGCATGAAGTTTAAAGGGTTTGGCAATTCCCTTCATGGCTGTTAGAAAGAAATGTATTAGGACTACCCAATCTTAACCAACAAAATAGAAGAATGTGTAAGAATATGTACCCTTCCGGGACCATTTCAAATTTAACCGATGGGAAAGGTTATCGGAATTCTTAAACCCAGTCTCCCATAATCCGGAGATGAAGACAAACTGTTGTTTCCATTTCTTATCAGCCTCTAAGAAATCTTTAATGACGTTGAATTGTCTTGCAAAATGGAAAGAGGGTAATGAGAATTCTTAGCCACACCAGAGATGAAGACAAGCTGCTCAATGGAAAAGGCTATTTCAGAGAGTTTGGAGGCCATAATGCAGGCCATGAGCATGTACCACATGTTGGCGCTAGCTTGAGAAGGACAAAGTCCGATAAGATAGAATTATTCGACCAGGACAGGATCAATGGATAGACGAAGGCCCTAGTTTATGAGCTCGGTATACAAGATCAACTCATGATTTCAAACGGACGATGAAGTCATTTTTGGTGTGGTTTATTTCAAGCTGAGGGTAATTTTATCAAGTATTTTGGAGAGTTTTAAGAGTATTGAATGTTTTGAGGGGAAGACTACATGTGCCAAGATGAATGCGTGGGCCACCGAACGTTGGGTGAACGCTTTCCACAACTGGTTTACTTCTGGCAATTTGGTGAGATCCCATTTGTGAAATACCACAGGCCAGAGAGATCTCATATGGGAAGAATTGACCACACCACCTCCCCCAGCTGGCATCCTTAAGCGAACAGAGGAAAAATATGGCAAACTGGCCTTGCCCTCCAGAGCTATAGCTCGTAGCAAGATGAAGGAAAATGGAAAGAAAAAGAAGGCTGCAGCAGAGGCAGTTCGAGTTGCTGCAGAAGAGACCGCTCCGGGGAACCCATGAGGGATCGATGCTACCTTGCTCAAGGTAGTTGAAGATGAAACTGTTAAGGAGGCAAGTGAATCGCAAAATCCAGCAAGGCCCCCTAAAAAGGACCGAAAGAGGGGAGCAAGAAGAAAAAGGTCACCTTAGGGGAAGAAGTAATCTTTCACCCTTCGGAGCCTCTTCCTCTAGTAGACCCAATCGATCCCACCTTAGCAGAGAATATTCCCATCGTACTGCAATCCGGAGAAGGTACCGGAGGAGAGATTGATGGAGTAGACATCAGTGCTTTCTAAGACATTGATCTTTATTTCAATGATTCTCAGAAAGATGACTTCGCTGGCCCCTACCGTCCTTCAAGCTCTTCTAATATGGTGACTTACAGTGGCAAGTCCTATACTGTCTCCGGGGAGAACGATGTGGTGGCTTATTCTCTTTTGGGTTATATTCAACCAGTACTTAACTTGGAAAGGCAAGTGAAAAATCAATTCGCCCTCATCAACACCCTCAACACAGACAAGGAGACTATGTTAACTAACCTCATCAATGCTAACCAGAGCATTGAGGCACTGAAGAAGGATCTTGAAGAGTTGAAGAAGGACAAGGAAGATCTGTCAACCAAGCTGGCCACTTTGGAGAAAGCTAACACATAACTCCAAACTAAGTGCTCCGGTTTGGAGAAAGATCTCTCCACCTTGAAGGAAGATGTGAAGACTAAAGATGATGTCATTCAGACCTTGTCCGGTGAAAAGACTTCCCTTGAAGAGGTTGTGTCCAAGGCAACCAAGGAGAAAGAAGACTTGATGAAAGATCAGGATCAAAGAATTCAGGCCCGCATCGATGAATACACCAACGGGGGATAGATTCCTTAGAAACAAGGTATGCCCAAATGGAGTCTGACATGGTACTTCTTTTCCACAAACGTGTCCGAAGAGAACGCTTGGTACCTTGTGGCAATATGTAGAGTATGAAGACATCCCATTTTATACGATGGTAGATGATGATAAAAAAAACTACTCTAGTGGAATTGATTCCACCACCAATGAAGAAGAAGGAACCGAGGAGAGTTCAAGTGCTGAGCTCAAAGGCCCTAAGAAAAGAGATGACGCAGGAACATCGGAAGAGAATAAACCCTGAGGTTTTTAACTATCTTTTTTTGTTTTCTTGATTTTGTGAACTATTAAAGTCCTGAGGGAAATGCCAACGCATTTTGGTAATCGTGTCTGGTTTGAGTCCAGTTAAGCCTTTCTCAAAACTTAAAGTCCTTGGATGGCCAAGACATATTCTGTGTTCTAATATCATTATTCGGTTTTTACCCAGACAAGTTTATCTTACTCAATTTTTTCTCTGTTTCATACTTGCTTTTAATTTTAATGGCTAATGTTTAAAGAGCCCTTATTTAATTTACAAATATTTAAGATGAGAGTGTTTAAAATCTCCGATGACATGTATTTAATGGCCATCATTCAACCAGATTAATTTGATCTGTCAAAAATCCTTAGTATTAAATTGAAGACTTGAAATGAATTGTAATCAAATCACTCTGAATATTTTAAGAAGGCATCATATTTCATTAAAAAAACCAGACACCTCATTAAAACCTCCCCGCACCACCAGGGTAGGAAAGAGTATTCCCCTTAATATTTACATGGACTTTAAACAAGTAAATATTTACACAACTTTCATTCCAGATATAACCGGAGGTGTTCAATATTCCACGGGTGCTTTAGGATTCTTTCATCTTTGTCTCGAAGCCTATATGTCCCAGGCTTAATTTTTTTGGAGACCTCATATGGGCCTTCCCAGTTCGGAGCTAGTTTTCCGAATTGCTTCTCCTTAGTATACAAGAAAACCATTCTTAATACTTTATCCCCTGACTGAAAATCCCTTATCTTGATTTTGGAAGCAAATCTACTTCTCATTCAAGCCTTGGTAATGGGTGGTTCTAAGATGAGCCTTAACTATTTTTTCTTCTATTAAGTCCAACTAACTTCCAATCGCCAATTCATTGGCATGTTCAGAATAATTGTGGACTGTGTATGATGGTAGAGTTGCCTCTATGGGAGAAATTCCATCCATCCCATACACCAAGGCAAAAGGAGATTCTTGTGTAGCAGCTCAAGGAGTAGTCTGGTATGCCCACAATACTTCTTGCAAATAGCTTGGCCACTTCCCTGCAGCCCATTCTAAATTCTTTTTCAGACCGGACAGAATGGTTGTGTTTGCCACTTCAACTTGACCATTTGCTTGTGGGTGGAAATGAGAAGAGAAGCAATGCCGAATGCCCCTGGAGGCACAGAAATTATCCATATCCTTGGTATCAAACTGTGGCCCATTATCTGTGGTTATCTTTTGTGGAACCCCAAATCTGCAACAAATGTTAGACAAGATAATATTTATAACAGATTTTGAAGTAGTTCCTGCCAGTGGGGCTGCTTCTATCCACTTTGAGAAATAATCAATGGCTATAATAATAATAGTCTTGCACCCTCCGGACGCCATTGGCAGAGGCAAACTAAATCCAACGAGCAAAAGGCACTCGCTCAGAAATCGAATCCATAGGAAAAGTTGGGATATAAATTTCGTTAACATATCTTTGGCATGGGTCACATTTTTTCACCAATATTTTGGCATCTGCCATTATGGATGGCCAATAGTATCCGGCCAACAAAACCCTCCGGGTTAGAGCTCTATAGCCACAATGTGCTGATCCTTCTCCATCATGTAGTTCGGCTAAGAAAATTTGGGACTCTTCAGCCCCCAAACAACGTAGGAGAGGTGTGCTGAATGACTTCTTATAAAGAACATCTCTTATGATTAAGAAACCACGAGCTTTATGTTTCATTTTCCTTGCCATAGCCTTCTCGGGAGTCAAAATCCCATCAGAGGTGTATTGAAGAAGGGGAAATCTCCAGTATTTTGGTGTATGGATGAGCATTCGTGTACATGAATCCATGGGTAGGACTCAGAGTATGCTATGGTTGCTAAGGAGTCTGCCAACATGTTTTCCGATCTAGGAATATGCTCATAGCTAACATTTTTTAAGTTGGCTGCTACTTATTTAAGAATAAACAAGTATTTGATCAACTGCTACTTCTTGGCTTCAGATTGACCTTGAGCATGATGGATAAGAAGCTGGGAATCACTCATTAATCTGATTCTTTTAGCCCCACACAGAAAAGCTAACTTTAAACCAGTTATAGCTGCCTCATATTCAGACTCATTGTTAGAAGCCCTAAAAGCAAAACATATAGTATGGTATAATTTATCTCCATAAGAAGAGGTTGAACAAATCACAGCCCCACAACCCATTGTACTTGATCCACCATATGTCCGGACAACCCACTCTTTTTTAATTCCTCTTCTGTAGCTTTTTTAGTACTTCTATCCGAATGAAACTCTACCAAGAAATCGGCAACAAATTGAACTTTGATTGTAGTTTGTGGGGTAAATCAATATCATAATCACCCAATTCCACTGACCATTTTCTCATCCTGCTTGATATGTCTGCCTTTTGAAGAACATTCTTCAAAGGAAAAGATGTCCGGACAATGAAGGAATGAGACTTAAAATATGGTCCAATTGTTTTGGCAGCAATCACCAAGGCTAGTGCCAGTTTTTCAAGATTTAGGTACCTCTTTTCAGCATCCATCAGACTCTTGTTGATGTAGTACACTGGACGAGGATAATTGTCCACCTCTCTTACCAGTATTGCACTTATAGCACATACTGACACAGCTAAGTATATATACAATGTTTCTCCGTCAAAAGGCTTAAAAAGGGTTTTGGGAGAAGACAAATGCTTCTTTACTTCATCAAACGCCTGGTTGCATTGTGGAGACCAGTTGAAGTATATAGCACCCTTCAAGGTCTGAAAAAATAGGGCACATATGTCTGAAGACCTTGAAATAAAATGATTTGATGCAGCTAATCTTCGTGTCAACCTTTGTACTTCTTTAACATTTCGAGGAGAGTACATTTTTAATAGGGCATCGAGCTGGTCCGGATCAGGCTGTATCCTTTTTTCACTTATTACATACCCCAAAAAAATTCCGCACTGCACCCCAAACACACATTTTTCTGAATTCAAATTAAAATTAACATTTGTCAAATTGGCAAAAGTTTCTTGAAGATCAGTTAGGTGCAACTCTTCTTCTAACCTTTTCACCATCATATCATCAATATATACTTCCATATTTCTTCCAATCTAATCAATAAATGCTTTGTTCACCAACCTCTGATAAGTAGGCTCATCATTTTTCAACCCAAAAGGCATCACCTTGTAATAATGGAGACCCCTATCTGTAACAAAGGTAGTGTGTTCTTGGTCCTTCAGATCCACCTGTATCTGGTTCTAATCAGAGAAGGCATCCATGAACGATAATAACTTGTTTCCAGATGTGGAGTCTACCAACTGATCTATCCGTAGGACTGGATAGAGATCTTTTAGGCAAGCTCTGTTGAGGTCAGTAAATTCGATACACATACACCATTTCCCATTCTTTTTCTTTACTAACACTGGAATGGCTGTCCATAAAGGATATTGAGACTCCTTTATGTGCCCCATCTTGGTAAGCCGGTCAAATTCTTGAACTATTACATCATATTTATCCTCAGAAAAAGCTCAATTTTTTTGCACAACAAGTGCAACATCTATCCGGATAGAAAAATTTTGTGATATAACACTTGCAGGTACGCCGGTCACATCAGCATTGAACCAAGCAAAAACATGTTGGTGATCTGCCAAAAAGGACAACAATGTTTTCTTCAATTCTGGTTTCATCTTGGAGCCAACTTTAACACTCCTTCCTTCAGCCAGAGAGTAGGTTTCAACTTATTTGATTGGTATAAAAAAACCAGGGATCTCTCTGGGGTCATCAATTTCACCCTCTCCCTCAGAGGGCCCCAACAACTGCTAATCTTTATTAATCCAAACTGCCCCCAGAGTTCTAGGAGAAAGTGTAGTTTCATAACATTCTCTTGTTATTTTTTGCTACTCCGGACAACTCCCACTTGTCCTTGAACTACATACTTTAAACATTGATGGACGGTCGAAGCCACAACCTGCATCCTAGAGAGCCAGGACCTCCCAAAGATCGCATTATAATATGTGGGACAATTTACCACAACGAATAACACCCTGACCATCTTCTTGAAAGGTCCTTTGCGCAACAATACCTCCTCCTCAAATTCTCCGATTACATCCCCAGAGTTTCCTGTGAAGCCCACAATGGATCTGTTCGAACGCTGAATCACTGCAGGATTCTTCATCAGTTTATAAGAACTTAAAAAGAGAATATTGGCTGAGATGCAGTATCAATCAGAATCCGCCTGATGTTGTTGCCCACAATCGAAGCTCATATCACCACAACATCCCTAGGATATTGAAGCCCTGTTGGCTTCCGGAAGTGCACTTTATCTTTTATTTTGTCATAAATGGTTGTCGTATTCTCTTTCAACTCAATAAACCACTCCGGTTGGACCAAGGTCCTCGTTTATTTCTCGACTCCTGGCTCTGAGCTGGATTTGGGTGGGATTGAGTTTGTTTGGCCCTATTGGGCCCCTGTCCGGTTTCTTTGGCCTTGTATCTGGAATGTCTCTGGTTTGGAGCAGCTGGGGTAGACCTCACTTTCCTGTGTACCATAGTCTTCTTTGTTTCATCTACGTTGATTTATTTTCCCACATGATTCAGCAAACCGCCCCAATTCATGGCCTTCTTCCGGTTTATCGAATCAGCCAGATTCCCAGGGTTTCACCTTGTCTCAAAGAAGCTATTGCTACCTGATCAAAGCAATCAGCTAACCCATTCTTAGTGTTAACGAACCGACTTATATAGTATTTCAGTGACTCATTTGGCTCTCGGGCGCAATGGATAATAGTATCTCCATTGCCCTTCACCTCCTTAATCCCCACAAACTGCCTTTGAAAGGCCATCCAAAACGTATCAAAGTTTCCGATACAACCTTGTGGCAAGCTGTTGTACCATTTCAAAGCACTTACTGTAAAATACTGGGAGAAGGCTTCACAAAAAAGTTTGTCATCATCATCAAAATTCATCATAAATGTTTTAAACTGTTCTAGATGGTTGTCCGGATCTTTGCTCCCATCAAACTTCTCCATTTTAGTACTGTCAAACCTCTTAGGAAGGTTTCACGACAGTATCTTGGATAAAAATGGCGATTTCCTCCAATTTCGACCACGACTAAAAACTGTGTCTTCATTAGGTGTTGCAAAAAAAACTGGCTCATCATGGAAAGAAAAAGAATCCATTAGCAGCTGATCCACATGCCTGTGACTATGGCTGTGGCTGTGAGACGACCCTTTTCCCAGATGCCTCTTTAGTCTCCCATGCATATCCCTTTTTCTTGAATAATTTTTAACTAGATGTTGTTTATTTTTGGACCTTTCTTCATTGCTGCTTGATGACAGAGACTCCTCAAGCTCATCCTCACTCAAGGAGCTACAGGAGGACTCGGATTCTGAGCTCTACACTGGCTTGGAGCGGTGAGATTTCTTAGAACTGACATGGGTCTTTTTCGTGCTCAAATGAATCTTTGTTGATGGGTCGTTCTCCCTTGGGTTGTCAGTATGGTGAATGGGTGACGCTTTTGACTTTTCCTTCAAATCCATCTCTGCCTTTTTAGTGGCCCTCAATGCTTCTATTTCAGCTTTCAACTTGTCTTGCTCTTCGATCGTGTACTCATTGTTTTCTCCCACCACCTCCATCAAAGGTGGTGGAATTGCTTGCTCGTCCGGAATCATCCGAACTGGTTTTTCTCGCTGGTTTTGTATGCTAGATTCAGGCACCTTCTCCTCCCACTATGGTCGCCAATTTGATGTGGTTTTTTTCAAGCTGAGGGTAATTTTGTCAAGTGTTTGGGAGAGTTTTAAAAGTATTAAATGTTTGGGTATTTAGTAATGAGAGATTTAAGCTGCCTTGTTGTATTAAATGTTCATTACCCTCATTAATGAAAGTAGTTGGGGTATTTATACCCTTATTGATGGACCCATGGGTTTTCGGGTCAAATTATGAAACCGATTTAAAAATTAAGGACCCATTTACTTAATAAGCTGATTAGTACCTAGCTTAGTCAAAATGTGTTTAGTTATTTTATACTTTTATCCTTTCTGAATAGTTCAGTGGAAAGTTTTTGTCCGAATTACCCCTGTCCGGACATCTCAGTGAGCAGTGGTGGATTTATCCGGACTCATCAATTCCGACGGTCGGAAACCAAATCGTGATGTTCTTGAGAATTCCCCATCAATCTCTCAGCTTTACTTCTTCTGTTTGATGGAAGTATTTGTACTTCACTCTATACAAGGTAAGAAGATGCTTAGACTCAATATTTCAAATATTATCACCTAAAACATCCTCTGCGTTCGAGGGCATGTCTGTAGTGTGTTTCCTTTTCTTTTTATTTTTCTTCACCAATGAATTTTTCCCACTCCGATGGGGTTGATCAATGGTAATTTCTGGTGGAGGAGAGGAAGCATCTTGGCTTGGCGGGGATGGTCTGGGGGGAGGGATCGTAGCAGCAACGACATGTAAAGGTTGTGCCTCAACCACTACCATGTCGGGTTGCTCTTGATCGCTGTCAGGCTCATCAAGTAAATTTCTCTCTTGAAGTTCAGGGATGGACTCAAAACATGCTCTAACCGAACACCCCTTGTTGAAGACTTCATATGACTAACTTCTAGAGTCTTTTGCGTGACCTTTGTGGAGTCACTTGAGGAGTTGCAGCAGAAGAGGATATTTTCACTCGAATAGATTTTACAGGTAGGCCGGGGGACCTTTTCCTTTTAATGCGTTCCTCTGTATTTGTATTAATCATTTTTCCCTTTTCGTCACCCATATTTATGAAGTGAGAAGTTTTGGAAGGAATATCAGACGTCGAAGGGTCCACCTTGTTATCATTAAAACAAGCTCAACCGGGAGGCTGAGTAGCAAGGTGAAAGGAGCGTTCTCGGATAGGGTAGCAGTTGTCGCGAAAGTTTGATTCCAGATGTCTGCAGGTGTGGGATGCCCTCTTCCATGAGAAGGCCTGAGAGCAGCAATTTTATTTGAGATATTAAAGCACCTCCAAAGCTTATACCGTTCAAGATTGATAAACTCCTCAGGCAAGAAAGAGCAAAGAGGAAATTTGGGGTTCGCATTTTCTCTCTCTAAGACAGACATTCTCGACTCAGAGTTAGACAGAGATCAAAGAATTTAAACCTATATTCAGAGAAGTAAGCGAGTATTTATAGTGAAAAGGGACAGAAGGCGAAAGGTTAAAGGAGTTTTGACACGCTTCCCTTGTTACAAACCGCTTCAAACAGTGCCCTTGCAGGCTATGACAGGAATGTGACACGTGGCCAAAAGTGACCTCATCATCTAAAAACTCTCTCACTCTATAGCAGTTAGATAGAGACACGCGAGTTCAAATCAAATGATAACTTAGGTGAGGTCATCACGACCAAGGGTGAGGTCATCACTCAAAAGGAATTTTGAACAAAATGATCCGAAGAGCAGTACCTAAACGATTTATATGTAAGACATAACTGGTGAGGATAAAAGTAGCCTGAGGGTAGGCTGGTAATTTTAAGTGGAGTTTTAAGGCGGCGTGAGGGTGTTTCACGGTGGTGTGTGTGTTTAAGGGTGTTTCAAGGTGCTTTTAATGTGGAGAGAGAATTGAGCAGCTTGGCAGCAGTCAATTTTTTGTTACCCATAGTTAATGCTGGTGGTTGGGTATTTATAGTATGTAGTTTGGGCCCTTATGGGCTTTCGGGTCAAGTTTAATGGACCCGGGTCATGTTTAAAGACCCATGAGTTTTAAGCAGATGTGCAGGTAGCTTAGTCAGATAGTGTTTAGGTTTTTTAGTACTTTAGTCATAGTTCGAACTGCCTTATGCTTGCAGGGTTCGAAGTCATCTGTCCGGTTCAACAGTCCTGTTCGAATTAAAGTCTTGGAGCCTGTCCGGTTTACGGAAAGATTTACTTTGGGGTGCCCTTCCGGGGAGCACTCCGAATTCGGACTCATCAGGAGCCCCTTTTTTAGGTATTTGAACAAGTATCCTTGTCAAAGAACTGAAAACAGTCCGATTTAGGAAGTGGTTTATCAATTCGGAGAGAGTTGAGAACAGAACCGGACAGACCAAACGTTACGAATTCCAAACGGTTCTTGTCAGAGTTAGTGGGACACGTGTCACTCTCTGGTTGGTCACTTTAGCCGTTTTTTCTCCTTGAAAGTTGCACAACTTTCTCGAACAAGTTACCTCTTTTAAATGCCATAAATGACGTCAGCGCCGTCTTTTAATCATTACCCAACTTTTCGGATTCTCCTAGGAATCAAACCCGTTTTTCACATTTACTATAAATTCTTTTCACCTTTCACAGTCTTACTATCTCTTTCACTTCGCCATTTCACCCAAAGCTTTATCTCTCTAAAACTTCAAAATTTCTTTAGTTGTTTATGTTCACAGCAAGAACAGTACTGATTAAGGGCGGTTGGCTTAATCTCTCAGAATTGGAGAAAGCTCAAAGAGTTGAAAAAGAAAAAAGACTTGCAGTAGGGCTTCCAGCATCGCCTGTCGAGAAACCAGCCCCTTCAATCGAAGAATCTGACAGAGGTTCATCTTGTTCTAAAGGTACAAAACCTAGAAAACTCTTTCAATCAACACTCTCCCCCATAGTATCCGGCTCTTCTGTTCAAGAGTCGATCCCTATTGTTGAACCGGGGGTCACTGCCACTAGTGTTAGGAAAAAATCCTCTTTTATTGCTATGGGATCCGACTCCGACCATTCTCCAGATAAACTAATCATGAAAAGACCAAGTAGGTTGGTTAAAGGGCTTTCTTCAAAAAATACTAGCGATTCAGGGTCCGGGGCAACTGTTAGGACTCTCCGGGAAAGGCCGGTCGGTCCGGGGGCTAGCAGCCCACTACCACCCAAAGAAACTTCAACCTCAGAAACTCAAACTGAGGTAAGAACTCAAAAACATACAGAAAGCCAACAGTCCGGTGGATTAGCTGTGCCAAGCTTCATCCCTCCCCGGGCTGTTTCTACAGAAGCTCCCCCAACAATAATGGAGGAGAGGATGGAGACTCCACTGAGGAGGTTAGGTTCGAGTCCGAGTCCTCCGGACAGGTTGAAACTGCTATCGTTGTTGCCAAGAAGGGCAAAGAAGACTTGTATCTGAGGCGTCCGGACCTGCCGGAGAGCCTTGAAGGGAGAGTAGGGCCCTGCTTTCACAAGTATGCGTTCATCCATACTAGAGATCTGGGACGACTGCGCACTAAGTGGGGGATCCCTGAAAATGTAAAGATTCGAATTCCCATCGATCCAGAGACCCCGATGGACTGCAAAAGAAATGAGATAGTCTTCTTTACGGAGCTATTCAATTGGGGACTTAGGCTCCCACTGGACCCAAAAATAGTGCGCTATTTTCATTTGGTCAAGCTATGTCCAACACAGCTAAGCCCCAACGGTTGGTACACCTTGATGTCATGTATCATGGCGTCTAGGCTATCCGGAATTCCTCTTCCTATGGAAGAGTTTGCAGCTGTGGCTAACTTTTGCAAACACCATCAGTTCCCCTTCTACCATTTCAACATGGGGAATGATCTTAAAGCTGTCGATGATCTCCTGGAGTCGGAGAGCAAATGGAGGAGCCAGTTCTTATTTGTCAGTGGCTCATGGGAGAATGGCAAGAAAATCAAAACCGTGGAGAATCCTAGCCTTCTTCGTAGTAGATGGAGAAGCGATCGTAAGTTTTTACTCTAAGTTTCTGTTCGAACCTCTCTTTCCTTTAAGTTTATACTAATTAGTTTTTCTTTTGTTTTGTCAGAGCTGCCAAAGAAGTTCGGGGACTATCTGAAGGCCGGACAGGTCACCTGTGGCAAGCTCAACGCTTGGGCCGCAGAGAACTGGGAGAACCGGTTTCATAAAGCCTTCACTCCTGGGAACCTAGCGAGATCTCACCTGTGGAACACCACAGGTCGAAGAGACTTAACCTGGGAGGAGTTCTCCACTCTACCTGATGAAGATGTTGTGCTGAGAAGGTCTCATGAACTGGATGGGACCCTCTTCCTTCCTGCCCGGGCCAAAGCTCCAAGTAAAATGAAGGGCAAGAAGAAGAAAGGTAGGAAAGCGGTCGAGGATACTGAGAAAGAGGCCCCAACAGACTCAGAGGTGCCAGCCCAGGCTCAAGTTGATGCAAACCTTCTACAAGTGGTAGAACAGGAGAGCGAGAAACAAGGAGTGAACCCCCCAAAACCTTCAAGGGCTTCCAAACGGGCTCGTAAGCAAGCAAGTGACAGTGCTGACAGGGAAGTCAAAAAGAAAAAGACTTCCCAAGGAGAAGAGCTCGCTCTCCGGGATCCGGAGCCCACTTTCCCAACCGACCCGACGTTAGCCGAAGAGATCCTAGGGAATCTTAATGAAGGGATTCCAATGGAATTCCATACTGATGAGGTCGAAAGGGGAGAGATTAACATGGATGAAGTGGATGTCACCGGTCTTGGTGAACTAGGTGATTATTTCCTTGGCCTGTCCAGAGATGAATTCGCAGGGCCATATGTTCCCCCAAGTAGTTCCAACACAGTGAATTTCAATGGTAGGACTTTCATGGTTTCCAGTGAGAGGGATGTTATAGCCCATTCCCTCCTTAGCAACGTGCAGCCAGTACTTACTTTGGAGAGGCAAGTATGAAATCAGGCAACCACCATCAAGGACCTCAAATCTGAGAAGGAGAAGCTGTCCGAAGACCTCCGAGTTGCTGCCAATAAGGTTGATTTGCTCAAGGAGGCAAATAAACAGCTAAAGAAGAATCAAGATGAGAGTATTACAAAAGCTGCTTCCTTAGAAGAGACCGTGAAAGACCTCCGGGCTAAGCTGTCCGAACTGGAGAAGGACTTGACAACCTCAAAAGGGGAGACTGCAGCAAAGGAGAAGATTGTCACCAATCTGACCACTGACAAAATTGCTTTAGAGAATGCAGTGAATCAAGCTATTGAAGAGAAAGCTGCTTTAGTGAAGGATCAAGAGGCCATGATCAAGGCCAAAATTAATGCTTATGCCAGGGAGATGATACGGAGTGAGAATTAATGATTGAAAAAGTGAAGTCCGATATGGTCCTTCTATTTCACGAGAAGTTCCCGAAGAGGAGACTAGGGGACTTATGGCGTTATGTGGATGACGATGATCTCCCATACTGGACCATGGTTGATGAAGGGTACACTGATGTGTCCTCGTCTGGTGACGAAGAGGAAACCGGAGAGAGCCCAGGTGAGGAGGAGATTGACCCCAAAGGTAAGAAGATTGTCGAGGAAAAGAGCGACACCAAAGGCAAGAAAGCAGTTGAGGGTGAGCCATCTTCAAAGGCTCAGCCTTAATTTATAATTTGTTTCGTTTATCTTTTGTTTGAACCAAAGTCCTTGGAAGGCCAAGGCACCTTTGTTATGATGGTGTCCGTATTATTCGGACAGATTTTTGTACTGTGCCCAAACATGTTCAAAAAGTCCTTGGAAGGCCAAGGCAACTTTAAGTTGTTGAATGAATGCTTTTGTTTTACTCAACCGTCTTCTTGTTTTATTATTTGTCTTACTTTAGATAGCCAGAATTTAAGTAACTTTGAGTTATTGTATTGTGAAAGTGTTTAGCTTCTCTGGCTAGAATTTAAGTAGCCTTTAGACCTTTCAGTCCGGGTAGTATGACAAGCAACAGAATTTTGCAAAAACTTAGAAAATTATTGAAGAATGCATCAAGTTTTATTGAAAGCTCTCCGTGGCGCCGAAGAAAGGAAGCAGTATGCCCCCAAATATTTACATGGATGTTTAAACAAGTAAATATTTACATAAGCTTTATTCCAAGTACATTCGAAGGTGTTCAATATTCCAAGGGTGAGTTAAAACCCTGCCATCTTTGTCTTCCAACCAGTATATCCCAGGCTTGATTCTTTCAACCACAGTATACGGACCCTCCCAAGTTGGGGCCAGCTTTCCGAAGAGCTTTTCCTTGTTGTGCAAGAAAACTTTTCTCAATACTTTATCCCCTGGTTGAAAATCCCTTCTTTTAACTTTAGAAGCAAACCTGCTTCTCATCAAGCCCTGATAGTGTGCCATTCTAAGATGAGCTTTTATCCGCCTTTCTTCAATTAAATCAAGTTGATTTCTAATTGCCATCTCATTAACCTGTCCGGAGAAGTTATGAACACGAAAGGAGGGGAGTGTCTTCTCTATGGGAGCTACTGCATCCATCCCATAGACCAAGGCAAAGGGGGACTCTTGTGTTGCAGCCCCAGGTGTCGTCCGGTAGGCCCACAAGACTTCTTGCAGATAACTAGGCCACTTCCCAGCAGCCCCTTCTAAGTTTTTCTTCAAACCGGACAGTATCGTTCTATTAGCCACCTCAACTTGCCCATTGGCCTGTGGGTGGAAGGGTGAAGAAAAGCAGTGCTGAATACCCCTTGAGGCACAGAAGCTCTCCATCTCTCTATTATCAAACTGTGGCCCATTGTCTGTTGTTATTTTCTGGGGGACACCAAATCTGCAACATATGTTGGACAGAATGAATTTTATAACAGCTTTTGATGTTGTCCCTGCCAAGGGGGCTGCTTCTATCCACTTCGAGAAGTAGTCAATGGCTACAATTATGGTTTTACGCCCTCCGGACGCCATAGGGAGAGGCCCAACTAAGTCCAATCCCCATCGAGCAAAAGGGATGGGCTCAGAAATTGATTCCAAAGGAATGGCTGGTACATGAATTTCATTGCTGTACCTCTGACATGGGTCACACCTCCTGACCAGCTCCTTAGCATCTTTCATAATTGATGGCCAATAATATCCGGAGAGAAGCACTCTTCTTGTCAAAGCTCTAAATCCACAATGGGCTGATCCCTCACCATCATGCAATTCAGAGAGAACCATTTGTGACTCATGATCCCCTAAACAGCGTAGGAGAGGTTTGCTATAGGACTTTTTGTACAAGACTTCTCTAATCATAATGAAACCACGAGCCCTGTGTTTCAATGTTCTGGCTTGTGATTTATCCAAGGGCACGATGCCATCGGACAGATACTGCATAAGAGGAGACCTCCAGTCTTGAGGCCGGTTTACTTGTATTTCAAAGACTTCCTCTTTTTCACCTTCATCAAGTTGAATAGAAGGGCTTTCAAGCACATGGATCCATGGGTAGGACTCCGTATATGCTATCGTTGCCAATGAGTCTGCTAACCCATTCTCTGCCCGGGGGATGTTTATAGACAACAGCTTTAAACTTTGACGCTTCATTTTTAAGGAGGAGCAAGTATTTGATCAATTGTTCCTTTCTGGCTTCTGACAGGCCTAGAGCATGGTGGACAAGCAATTGGGAGTCACTTAGTAGCTTGACCCTTTTTGCTCCACAGATGTATGCCAATTTTAACCCAGCTATAGCTGCTTCGTATTCAGACTCATTGTTGGATGCCCTGGAAGCAAAACAAATAGCTTGAAACATGTTGTCCCCATAGGGGGAAGTGAGACATATTCCTGCCCCAGATCCCATGGTACTGGATCCTCCGTCTGTTCGGACAATCCATACTTTTTTGTCTTTTGAATCAGCAGGTTGTTCTGAATCCCTATCAGAATGGAATTCGACCAGAAAGTCAGCCACAGCTTGAGCTTTTACTGCTGTTCGAGGAGCAAAGTCTATGTCGAAGTCCCCCAACTCTACTGACCATTTTGTCATTCTGCTTGAAATGTCTGCTTTTCGAAGGACATTCTTTAAAGGGAAAGACGTCCGGACAATGATAGGATGAGCCTGAAAGTAAGGCCTCATCTTCCTTGCAGCTATCACCAAGGCCAAAGCTAGTTTTTCAAGTTTCAAGTAACGCCTCTCAGCATCAATCAAGCTTTTGCTGATGTAGTATACTGGGTGAGGATACCCATCAACCTCCCTTACTAACACAGCACTGATGGCACAACTTGAAACGGCCAGATATACAAAAAGAGTCTCCCCATCGACTGGTTTAAACAAGGTCTTGGGAGAGGACAGATGCTTCTTGATTTCATTGAATGCCTCATCACACTGTGGTGTCCATTCAAACCCCTTTGTACCTTTCAAGGTTTGAAAGAATGGAGCACATCTGTCCGAAGACCTGGAGATGAATCTGTTCAAGGCCGCCAACCTTCCCGTTAAACGTTGCACTTCTTTAATGTTTCGAGGAGGCTCCATTTGGAACAACGCATTGAGTTGGTCCGGGTCGGGCTGTATTCCATGCTCACTTATGATATACCCTAAGAACTTCCCGGACTGCACTCCAAACACACACTTTTCAGGGTTTAATTTTAAATTCACTTTAGCCAAGTTGGTAAAAGTCTCTTGGAGATCGGACAAGTGCAACTGCTCATCCACGCTTTTCACCATCATATCATCAATGTAAACCTCCATATTTCTTCCAATTTGATCAGCAAATGCCTTATTGACTAACCTTTGAGAAGTAGCCCCAGCATTTTTTAAACCAAAGGGCATCACCTTGTAACAGTGTAAACCTCTATCAGTGACAAAAGTGGTATGCTCTTGATCTCTTGGATCCACTTGGATCTGATTGTACCCGGAGAAGGCATCCATGAAGAAGAGTAGCTTGTTCCCAGAAGTAGAGTCTACTAATTGATCTATCCGGGGAACCGGATACAAGTCTTTTGGGCAAGCTCGATTGAGGTCTGTGAAGTCAATGCACATACGCCATTTACCATTTTTCTTTTTTACCAAGACATGATTGGCAGTCCACAGAGGGTACTGAGATTCTTTAATGTGCCCCATCTTTGTGAGTCTGTCAACCTCTTGTACAATGACATCAGCCTTTTCTTTTGAGAAATCTCTCCTTTTTTGTACCACTGGTGCCACATCTCTCCGGACTGATAGGTGATGGGAAATCACCTCTGATGGAACTCCAGTAACATCAGCGTTGCACCAAGCAAAAACATACTGATGGTCTTTCAAGAATTTCAACATTCCTTCTTTCAACATCGGTGGCATTTTGGATCCTATCTTGACATTTTTTCCTTCTTCCAAGCAGTGTGTTTCAACCTCCTCGACTGGGATCAACACTCCGGGGGTCTCCCTGGGGTCATAAATTTCACCCTCACCCCCAGAAAGGCCCTCAAACTGCTATTGGTCATTTATACGGACTGCCCCCAGCGTTCGTGGAGCCAAGGCAGTGGCATAACATTCTCTTGCAACTTTTTGGCTGCTCCGGACAACCCCAACCTGTCCCTGAACAGCATATTTCAGACACTGATGGACTGTCGAAGCCACTGCATGCATCCTAGAGAGCCAAGATCTCCCTAGAATAGCATTGTAACAGGTGGGACAATCCACCACAATGAAAAGTATTCTAACCATTTTCTTGAAAGGGCCCCTGTCCAACAACACTTCTTCTTCAAACTCCCCGATCACATCGGCTGAGCTGCCCGTGAAGCCTACAATTGATCTGTCCGACTTTTGTATCACAGCCGGATTTCTCATTTTCTTGTAAGTGTTTAGAAATAGGATATTGGCAGAGCTTCCAGTATCCACCAGAATTCGCCTTATCTCATTGCCCCCTATATATGCTCCTATGACAACAGCATCCTCATGAGGGCCAGCAATATTTCTCAAATCATCCTCATCGAAAACTATGAATGGGAACGAGTTTGGAGATTGATAGGATGTCATGCCTCCTTCTACCTGGGAGGCCAAATTATTAACATGCCTTTTCCTTGAAGAAGTAGTAGGAGCCGTCATAGTGTCCCCTCCGAAGATTGTTAGTGACTCGAAGAATTTAATGAGCCCGGAGACTGATCTAGAACGTTCCTCAATAGCACCCACTCTGTTTCTGGTTGGATCAGGATCCAAGTATTCAGACTCCACATCAAACCTTTCAACTATTACCATAGCCCCCTCCGGGGCAGCGTTGCTTGGACCAACCCTATGAATGTTGTCAGGCCTGTTGCCTCCTCTTCTTTTAACGTATGCACCCAACTTTCCTCTTTCAATCAAGTTATGTACCTCTTGTTTCAATGCTATGCAATCATCGGTGGTATGGCCAATATCATTATGGTATTGGCAAAAGGAATTATTTCGATGTTCTCTGGGAGACTGCAAGGTTGCCGGTCTCCGGTAGTGTACTTCATCTTTTGTTTTCTCGAAAATGGTTGCCACACTTTCTTTGAGCTCTGCAAACCACTCCGGTTGGACCCATGGCCCTCTTTTGTTTCTAGACTGTTGGCTCTGTGCAGGAGCAGCTGGTTGAGACTGAGCTTTTCCCCTTCCATGCCCCTGCCCGGTTTCTCTTGCTTTGTTTCCGGACTGGTTTCGATTTGGAGTTGGTGCCACCGGGGTGGATCTCACCTGTCTGTGCACCCTGGTTTTTTTTGTTTCATCAACATTTATTTGCTTGCCAACTTGGTTCAGCAATCCTCCCCAGGTCATGGCTTTCTTCCTGGTCACTGAATCGGCCAGGTTGCCTGGGTTCAAACCTTGTCTCAGGGATGCTATTGCCACCTGTTCAAAGCAATCAGCCAACCCATTTTTTGTGTTTACAAAGCGACTTATGTACTCTTTCAACGATTCGTTTGGTTCCTGGGCACAATGGATTATGGTATCTCCATTACCCTTTAACTCCTTACTCCCCACAAATTGCCTTCGAAAGGCCACCCAAAAAGTATCAAAGTCTCTGATACAACCCTGAGGCAGGCTGTTGTACCACTTCAGAGCACTCCCCGTGAAGGATTGGGAGAATGCCCTACAGAGAAGTTTATCATCATCATCAAAATTCATCATGAAGTTCTTGAATTGCTCCAGATGATTGTCCGGATCAGTACTGCCATCGTACTTCTCCATCTTGGTGCTATCAAACCTCTTGGGGAGGTTTCCGGACAATATTTTAGAGGACAATGGTGATTGCCTCCAATTCCTCCCACGACTGAACGCGGTATCCTCATTAGGAGTTGCAAAGATACTTGGCTCATCATGGAAGGCAAAAGGATCCATCAGCATCCGGTCTACATGCCTCCGGTTGTGAGATGACCCTTTTCCAATGTGTCTTTTCATTCTTCCATGGTGATCTCTTTTTCTGGAATACTTTTTAACTTGCTTTTGTTTCTTCCTGGTTCGTCCCTCATCACTGCTAGAGGATAAGGACTTCTCATTTCCCTCACTGTCCGAAGAGCTGTCCGAAGACTCTGAACTCGAGTCAGAACTCTCCACAGGCTTGGACCGGTGAGACTTTTTAGAGCTGGCATGCGTCTTCTTAGTACTCTCATGAGTTTTGGAAACCCCATGCTCTCGAGGGTTATCAGAGCGATGAGTAACGGACGCTTTGGATTTCTCTTTCACGCCCATCTTGGCCTTTTCAGCCCTCAGAGCTTCTATTTCAACCCTCAACCTGTCACGCTCTTGGACAGTATACTCATCGTTCTCTTCCACCACTTCAAGCAAAGCTGGTGGAAGCTCTGGATTATCCGAATTCATTCGGACAGAATTTCTTTACTTGGTTTTGAATACTTGATTCAGGCACCTTCGTGCTCCCACTGTGGTCGCCAATTTGGTGAGGATAAAAATAGCCTGAGGGTAGGCTGGTAATTTTAAGTGGAGTTTTAAGGCGGCGTGAGGGTGTTTCACGGTGGTGTGTGTGTTTAAGGGTGTTTCAAGGTGCTTTTAATGTGGAGAGAGAATTGAGCAGCTTGGCAGCAGTCAATTTTTTGTTACCCATAGTTAATGCTGGTGGTTGGGTATTTATAGTATGTAGTTTGGGCCCTTATAGGCTTTCGGGTCAAGTTTAATGGACCCGGGTCATGTTTAAAGACCCATGAGTTTTAAGCAGATGTGCAGGTAGCTTAGTCAGATAGTGTTTAGGTTTTTTAGTACTTTAGTCATAGTTCGAACTGCCTTATGCTTGCAGGGTTCGAAGTCATCTGTCCGGTTCAACAGTCCTGTTCGAATTAAAGTCTTGGAGCCTGTCCGGTTTACAGAGAGATTTACTTTGGGGTGCCCTTCCGGGGAGCACTCCGAATTCGGACTCATCAATAACCAACAAAGCCGTCCGCTCCGAGGAGGTCATAAAATCCGAGCAAGTTCAAAGAATAACTGCAGTCCTCATTTAAATATCTTCGTGAGGACTTGGGGGCTACTGATAAGGGGAGAAAATATAGGTAAGCACTAGGTTAATTATGCCAAATACAAGGCCTATGATTGTATATTTACGGATTTAAGGACCAAAGTAAATCAAACATAAGAAATAGATGGGTTAGCTAATATACCCCAAAGACTTATCTGTAAATAGTAAAAGAATGGGGTGAGAATTCCACCTTAATGGTGGTAATTATGTAATTTTACTACCCACCTCATCTACAATATAAAGGACATTTCCTTTTTGGGAAAAAGAACAATAATTAGTCAATTATTGCTACATTTATTCCTTTTGTCTCTTATCTCTCTACAAAACACTGATTTCATTATTACAATCACTTCATACAAACATTTATTAGATAAACTCTTTCCAACGAACATTTCCGCTTCTGAACTTACCTAAGGAATTTATGAGTTCATCAGTACTAATATCCAAAACAACAATGATGATTAAAGAGTACATCCAATAAGTTATAACAAATTTATACCACCTTGACACATCAATTATTATCCATTTAAATCATCAATACTAATATCCAAAACAAAAATGATGATTAAAGAGTACATTCAATAAGTTATAACAAATTTATACCACCTTGACACATCAACTATTATCCATTTAAATTTAAATTAATATACCAAGCTCAACTTCAGAATAATTCCCTAAGAATAAGTGAAGCTCAAAGCTATTGGAGGTCGAACTTCATGTACCGATACTTAAATCAAACAGATACTGACATTTCTTATTAAACTGAACCCCGTTCAAGGTCGAGCCTCCTATGTCGAGATTAAACTTAATTCTAAGGCCAAACCCATTATAGTGGTCGCACACCACTACTATAAGACCATATCCTACAATGCTCGAATCTTATTCTGGGAACGAACCTCATATAGTGGCCAAACTCTTTTATGTAGAGACTAACTTCATTGCGGGTATGTATTCCATATATAGTCACTTATATCCTACAATTAAAAATTCTTCACTTATGCTTACAATGATTTCAATACCCATTTCCTCGATATTCCAACTACTATTTACAAAAACAAATCACTCTACTTGCATCCCATACTTGAACAAGCCACATATAGTAGGCGAACTTTGAAACTGGCATCACAACTATCATAGCATCCAAAGGATTGTTTTGACATGCAATCTTCCAAAAATTCACTTGTTATTTATCCATCACATCCCTGGTGAAATAAATCTTAACATATACATACTTCCTCCTTTTATGAAAATTAAGATTTCTCATCAAGTGAAAAAATGGTATTATCACAGAACAATGTCACTTTTTGATCTACACCACTTATCTTATTTACCAATCCTTTTAGTCATATGGATTATTTTATTGTGTTAATTTTTATCATATATTTAGCTTATATTGATGACAATGCAACAATATTTTTTAGAGTAGCTCTCCAACTAACAACTTCCAAACATTATAAACAAATAACCTAAAGTTGACTTCCTTGTATGAAGACACTATACATAATCAGTGTCCACATAGCCTCTCATCATTTCATCATATTTGTGCTTATGATTATAACACACTACAATATCTATTGCATCCCATGATCCATTTAAGGGACTACGAGTGAAACTTCCATTGATCTGCCATAAATCTGCTCAAAATACTAATTTAGTATGCAAGATGAGGTCTAATGAGAATCATAGCATATAGGATATTGTTAATAACAATTACATATGATATCTTGCATAAAATTTATATCTTTTACATTAATTGGTGTTTGAGTGATACAAAGTTTTAATTGACCACCAATGAGAGTTTCAACAAATCCTTCATTTCAAACTCTATTTTAGGTTGCATTTTGACAATATTAATCCTCACTTTGTCCTTTTCAGTTACAAGTATGTCATCAACATATAATAGCAGCATATATTTCTATTCATGTGTGTTTCCCCACTTAAATAAACATAATTTTCATAATAATTTCTTCCATAGTTGATTAATTTTATGAAGGACTCAAATCTTTTATTTGATTGTCTCGTTGGGTGCTTCAACCCATATAAAGCTCTCTTAAATAAACACACGTCATTCTTATGATCTTATTCAATCTCTTGTTGTTGCCTCATTTAGATAGTCCCATCTAGTTCTCTATGTAAGAAGACACTAGTAATATCCATCTAATCTAACTCAAGATCAAATATTATAATAATTAACAACAAAACGTTTATATAAGTTTATATCACGAACAGTGGGAAAAGTTTATTGAAATCGACACTCTTTTTGTGTAAATATTTTAACCACTAATATATCTTTGTACCTAGATAATTCAATCCCATGAATACTTTGATTTATTTTGAATATCCATTTACATCCAACAAGCTCCTGACCCTTCGACTACTTTACATGAATCCAAGTTTCATCATTCTCAAGAGAAATCTTGTCATCCACTCTAGTATTCACCTTCTAGAGTAGTGGTATTATAACTTCAATGAATACCATATCCAATCTAATTAAAGTTTTTTTAGTTCCAGATTTCTAGCACCACAACCTATACCATTTTTTCATTTTGGATAACCGAGAGATGCACACTTTAATATTATCGGATGAAGCTTGTGTTGCTTCACATGTGCATAAGAAGCACATATGACACCCTATAGTGTCTTTGTATTGATTTCTTTCTAGTCCATACCTTTTAAAAAATTGGAATTTCAGTGCTGAAGATGGGTTCCGATTGATGATGTATGCAACTATCTTGACGTCTTCTCCTAGAACTTCTTGTTTATTGTAGTTGTCAGAAGCATGCACCTTACTCTTTCACGTAAAGTTTGATTATCGTCTCAGAAATACCATTTTCTTGATGAGTTCTTTTCACGATTTTGTTTCTAGAAGTACCAAGTTTAGAAAAGTAGCTAGTGAATGGTTCAGTCACCAAATTCCAAGCCATTTTCAGTTTTTAAATTTTTAAGCATCTTCTCAAATTTTTTTGGGTTTCGAGGAGTTCTTCCTCTTTGAACGACCTCCTTGAATTTTTCAGTTGCTTGGTGTTTATCACCCATCAGAATGAACATTGAAGTCGGAGTTGGTTTCTTTAGAAGGCTAATGTCATCCTTGTCTTGCTATGGACAACTATGACTGGGGGGATGTGTGGTAGAAGGATCAGATGAAGTATTGATACCTGAAGTCCCTGCCACCTCAGAGAATTTCTTGATCAGAGGCCACTGATCGTAATAAGAAGTTTTCATAATATGCAACGGTCGGTGCTCATCGTCTAAACCATCAGCTTTTCTCTCTTGAGCTCTTTTACCTATGTTAAACCACTCCCAAATTTTATATCACTCAAGATGAACATGTTTTTAGGCATGAAAGGTGGAAGAAAACATTTAGAAAAGAGATAGAACTGTTTTTCTCTAACTAAGTTTTTTTCTCTTAATATCTCTAGAAACTATGGAAATGAATAATTTTAAAATGGTAAAGGAATTGAAATATTTATAGAATGAAATATGGGCTTCCAACGGTTGCAAAGGCCCAATCAATTGAAAGGTTTTCTATAGGTGGTAGGTGCCTAAGAAATGCATGTGTTGAGAAACATAAGAGTTTTGTGAAACCCCTCTTCGCTCCCAAGTAATTTTGGAAGGGATGCATACTTATGTTAGGAAATAATTGACACGTGGATCAGAAGAGTAACATGTGTCATCAGTCATAATGGTTTTTGACATATAAAGTCATTATTACCGTCAATGAGGTCGTGAATCCAAGGAGATGCATAAGGGGAAGAAATATTGGGAATGATAAGCTAAATAAAACAATTAATTTGGTTTAATAAAATATTGTGTAAGAAACCCAAAAAATATGTAATATTGAGGGTACTTTATATAATAAATAACTATTATGGTTAGGATTAGTAAAGTAATGGGTGTGAAATGTCAATAAAAAGTGGGTAAACATGTAAATTATGGATCCATCACTTGTACTATATAAAGCAACACCCTATTTGGGAAAAGGGTAATCATTAATCAATCGTTTCCTTATTATTCCATTTGTCACATTCTCTCTTCAATTTTCCCATTTTTATTTCTAGATATCCTCTTACGAACATTACTTAGACAAAATATCCCTCTAAGAAATCTTTGGAACTATCGTTTTAAGTCACCAAACAAGTGAGAGTAGTTAAGAGGATTTGAAATATCTAAGTTAACCATAGAATATTTGATTTTATCTATTAATATTTTAGAAGAACTTATTTTCTTTGTATTTTAAGTTGTTACGAGTTGACTAGAGAGTCGAGCAGATGATGGGAGGGGGTGATTGATCTCATATGAATGGTTTGGTTTGTTGACATAAACCAGGAATGAACATATGGTTGAGTGATATATGTTGGCCAATGAGGATGCAAAATAATTATGTGAAGTATTTTCATACTTCTTAGGATATTTGGCAAACTACAAATAAGTGAAATATAGATTTAGAGTTGAAACAATGATGAAATTTAGATGCCAAGGAAAATAATTTTGATGTATAATAGTATTGACCGAAATGAAACCGTTAAGAAGTCTCCAAAGAATAAAGGAGAACTTCTTAAGAATGATATTGTTCCATATTTTTGAGTGAATGGTTGATTTTATGTGGATATCTCTTATAGATTGTCAAGTATTTTTAAAGGAGAATGAACCATCATTAGATAACTTTCAGAGAACGGAATATTCACAGAAATCATATAATGTTACTTTAGAAATTCTATTAATTACTGAGGGGAGGTTTGATCTTTGAGTTTGTCAAGGTTCCATGAACCATTGGAAGAAAAATTAGAGATCAAAGCCGTTTTATACTAGTTATAGTTCTCTTGCTTTGAAAGGGTGATGAAAGGGTGAGTGTTATTCCATTTATCAAGGTAAAAGTCAATATGACCTTTGTCTACTTTCCAAAATAAAAATTGCTAAGCAGTATCTCTGACTTTGATAATTATTTTCCAAACCTTAAAGTAATTTGGTTTAATGTTAATGTAAATCTGATGGCATAAACGGAAGTAGATTGAGTGCATCAACTGATCCAAGAGGGTTTTGGGATCTTTGAACGTCATCCAAAGATGGCCTGAGAAGATTTTTTGGATATCAAAAAACTTCCTTATGTTCAGACTATTTTCTTCAAATGGTTTGCATAAGGAGGACAAGTTAGACCAGATAATAGGATGATGATTTTCTTTATACCCCAAGATAAATTTGTTCATTAAAAGACTGATTCTTTTTATTGTTTTCTTAGGAATATAACTACTTTGCATGAAATAAACTGGAATTGTCATGAGGACATATTGAACTAATATCAATCTGCCTCCAAAATAAATACATTTGTTGTCCCAATCTATGATTTTAGATCTTATCTTTGGTGTGAGGTCATCAAATATCAAGTGTTGTTATTTTTGTGAATGGTGATGCCTAAGTATTTAAAGCGAAGATAACTGAATGAAACCATAAATAGTTTCAATGTTTTTTATACTAATCTTGCTCATATTTTTAGATGAGATGAATACTGTTTTATTATTAATAATTAACTAGCCAAATATATCTTGGTAGTGATCAATTAATTTGCAAGTTCTCTTGATGTTAGTTAAAGTTCCATTCATGAAGATGATAACATTATCTGCATAAGCAAGACAATAATTTTGTTAGAGCCTCTAAATGAGTAATTCATTGGGTTGTTTGAAACGAAGAGTGTTTCAAACCTCTTAACAGTTCACATATTTTTTTACACGCATTATTCCCAATTTTCCAAAATATTCTTTGCTAATAATTTAATATTTTGGAAGTTTTTCTATCATGATCAGTTTAATGTCAACCAAGACCTTCAACATAAAGCATACAAATAAAACCTCAAAACACATAATATCAATAAAATTTATAGCAAACTAATAATAACACTTATAATAATATATTTATATTATTAGTTTATTTATTAATCTAAATATAATGAAACTTATAATATGACCTAAAAATATGGTTTTTAAATTTTAATGGACCCTAAGTTACAAATTAGTACTCATTTTACTCCATTTACCCCTAGTAGTATTTTTTCAAGATACTCTACAATATAAATAATTCACCTTTCCAGGTTCTTACAGATTTTGTTTTCTCGTTATTTTTACCTAATGATTTTTTCTCTTTGCCAAACTTGACTCTTCTTATTAAACCGCTACTTCTATTTTTTGTAGCGATTTATTTCTCTATTTTCCATATACTAATAATTCGTTCAATGTAATACATTTATCATATATTTCAAATTTGTAACGTAATATTATATTTTTTGTATTTGATGTGCTAAACACCGAAATACTTTTTATTAATTTGTTTTAGTAATTATTTTGTGAAAATGACGTTTTTTTGCAAATTAAGTTTTTTAGAAGCAAAAATTTCCATTTTCACAAATAAAATACATTCATTTTTGTAAGTCTTGAACATAATATTTTCATAAGTAAAAGTTTATTTTTTTAACAAGTACTTTTGTAAGTAAAATACCAATTTTGCAAGTTTTGAACATAGTTATGCAAAACAGAAAGATTATCCTAGCCTCCAAGTGCCAATTTTCTCAAAATATTGAATCTACTAAAAGATTTTATGGAATGTCTGGCAATATTTTAGAGACTTATTTGGTATAACTACAGGAAGACATATGTCATTAAGTCACTTAATTAGGAACTGGTATTAGTCTACTAACAGAGCCTACTATATTGCCCCCTATTATATTTTGGATAATCTAGTTTACTAGGACTATGATATAGCACTAGGATAAGAACTCTACTGCTAATGATATTATTATTTATATCAAGGATGTCGTATTAAGACTTGATATTGCAAATTTATTAAAAATAAATCACTGGAACAATGACCTTAAGAAAGCTATTGAACTAAGATGTTTCAATCATCTTAACACACCAAGAAAGAAGTTAACAATTAAATAGAATCCTTCTAAAAATAGAATAAAACTGAATACAGATGAGTCATGTTCTTATACTGGTGAAGCTACTAGTGGAGGTCTGATAAGAAATGGCAAGGGTAAAATCCTAATAGCATATGAAAGAACATATGGAAAACAGAACCCAATCACAGCAGAGTGCATGTCATTGTTTGTTGGTCTAATGCTTTGCAATAAGATGAAAAAATCACTTAGGAATTAAAATAAATTAAAGTATATTGATCTCAATGATAATACATGGCAAATCTCTATATTATCGAACCCCTATCTTGGATTGATGTTGAAAACTAATCTATCATAGAATATCTTTAGTGCATATTTACATGGAACATAATTTAGCAGGAGACTGGTTAGCTAAATGAACGCATAAAGCAAAATGAAGTTTGACTTTAATACTAGTCAAATCTTTGATCACCTTAAATATATTTTCTTACTGGAAAGTCTAGATGCAGGATCTTTGTCTGGATGAGTAAATAAGTATAGAACATAACAATTTATTTTCTTTCAAAATATTAAGAATATCAAAAAGTCTTGAATAAACAGAGAAGTGAAAGACATTCAGATTAAATTAATAATAATAAGAGTGACACTAACAGTCTTGAAGCAAGTAGAAATACATGACTTTCAAAATTTTGTACCTTATTTTTGAAACATGGGTTAATAAGTATAAAAAATCCACATTAAAGCCAGATTCAACAAGAAAATATGAAGAATAAAGATAAGAGAAGAAGATGTTAATAAATTGGATTTAAGATTTTTATGCAGATAAATATTATGAAGAATTTGAAAATTCAATCCAATACGAAATATTTTCTTGAATCAAAATTATAAGCAAACAATACTTTATGGAAGAGACCCAGAATCATCTGGTTATAACTCAGAAAATACTAGTGATGATACTAAGTTTGAAGCTTGAATAATTCTTTTACGATATCTCCATGGATTCACTGACTAATATCAAGTGTTCTACCCAGAAACTTGAGATGAAAAAAGGCTTAGAAGAATATTCGCATGGGTTCAAGAAGAGAATAGCTAAGGTTGGAAACTTGTTGGACTTGATACGAGAGTAAGAGTTAATCTTTTCAAATTCAGTAACCAAAGGAGTGAAGGTAGTTGATTACATTATTCGGCGCATTTCGTGAAAATTTATTTTTCATATGGCGTCAAACTAAAACTGAAAGAAAATTTAGTTTTATGAACTGTACGGGTCATTACCAAACTTTATTAATACAGGTCTTACATGTAAACATTTTTCAATTCAATATAATTGGTTTGATTAAAAAAATCTTGAACATATGTTTTTCAATAATATGAAAAACTAATATTTGTAAGTCTTGAATATCATGCATTTCTCAAGTAAAAATTTATATTTTTACAAGTAATATATTTTTAAACAAAGGTTGGAGGTTCTCACGCGATTGTATCGTCTTTCCAAAACTCAAAATTTTGAACCAAATATTTCTTGTAGTCATCATTACTACTAGTTATTATATTTTTCGTAATAGATGTCAAAATTGTCAAAAATCGATTATACATCATCAGAATTTAAATCAAATTCGAATATGACCATACACTTATTTAAAATGTTTAATATTTAAGTCTAGTTCTAATACAAACATATCATATCAAGATATAGAGTTTTAAAATTTTTATGACATTTCGCATAAAAGTTGTTTAAGATGTTAAAATTCAATTTTGTATCAACAATTTTCAGATCAAATTAAATTGTACATTTGCATTACTTAAATTCTAAAAAATATTAACACATTTATATTATTATATTTTTAATATATATTATATATTTTTTATTTGTTTTATTAGTTCCAATAAACCTATTAAAATCGTTCACTTCTAATTTATCTTATATTTTTTTAATTATATTTTATTTTAATTATATGGAAATAAACCATAGCGAACCGAATATTTGGATATACATAAACGGTGTACCAAAATTTTGATAGAGTAATGGTACTCAATTTCGTAGTACCAAATAATTACTGACAGTAATGACTTAAGAGGTTTGGTAGGAAAACTGTACCAATACCATCCATGGCTATCATAATCCAAATATATTTATCTTATATCATCCAAAAATAAGATTAATACCACCTTACAACCAACCTACTTTACCAACTACTTTGTACCCAGATTTTATTAAATACCATAAGTACCATTTTCAACTATATATTGAAATGTTTAAGCAAACCCTAAAAATCAGTGGCCATCTATTTCTCTCTCTAAAAATTTACCCAAATTCAGAATTTGTGACATTTTCTTCAGAACGGAGGTGCCTCTCAGGTAAGTTTCTTCGTCTTTTTTCTGGAAATTCATGATTCGTATATTTATTCTATTTTCTTTATCTTGTTGGTGAGTTTTTATTTGTGTTTCTTCTATTTCTTTTTTGTTTTGACATTTATAGGATTTTATTTGGTGTTAAACCACCAAACTCGGATAATTTGTTATTTGATTTATTGGTTGTTGTTGAGCATGAGATTTGTTCTATTTATTTGGTTGTTTGTATGGTGTACAAGTTTTATTTTTTTATAAAAAATGTTATTTGCTCTGAAAACACAGGTAATATATAGTAAAAAACGACTAGTTAAATAACTGCAAATTACGGACTAAACTATATTTAATCCATGAATGACACATAATAAATCCAAATTCTTTGTTAAATTTTCACGTATGTTCTGTATGTAATCGCGAAGTACATTGTTATTTGAAATCGTGAGTATTTCATATTAATAGGTGAATATCGCGAATTGGGAATCATTTTCAATTTAATAAATGCGCTTGATTATGTATATGTTAACGCGAATGTGACTATATTTATATATAAGCTTAGAGAGATAGCTTATGTATATTCAAGGCTAATGCATAGATATATGCAACCTTAAACCCTCGTTTTTTAAATATTATTATTTTCTTTTGAGAATGATATGAATATAAGTTTCCGAAGTGGTGGATAAGAACTGTAAACTCTTAGTAACTTGTATTGATGGATTCGAGAAAAAAAATGGTGGACAATAGTTTTCTAATTGAATTCATTTTTTCGTATATGTCAGATTGTGAATATAAATCGTTAATCTAGATGTTATTCGTATCACGTTTTATTTACAAAACATGAGTCGTGGACGTACTTATTAAATTAAGACATATCGCGAATTGTTTATTGACTTTCAATTCTTGTTTATTTCGGATCGCGCATAATTTAATATTTAGTAAATGCTTATTTATTTTGAAGCACGAATCGTCATAGTATTAAAGCACAAAGAATTATTTACTTATAGGTACATAATAGCCCAACATACAACACACTATGTGTCATCCTCCCATGAAGATGACCTAGCTTACATAAGATTTCTTACAAAGTAGCTGAACTTCATACCAATGAATAGCCATATTTTGTTCAAATTTGTATAAAACCTGAGCCTGAGTCTACTGATTATACCAAGGCTCAGTCTAAAATTACGGAAACTTAGTTTGAAATTATCCAACATTACTTTTAAGAAAGCCCAGGTCGTAGAGGCAAAACTCGATACTCCTGGACCGCTGGTGCATTGGCTCCATTCCCACGATCTAGTAAAAAGTCTTACAATTACCAACTTTAGGGAACTACCAAGGATGAAAAGAACTATACAAACACTGATAAAATGAACTCCTTAATAACGATCCAGAGACCATGACGCCAAGGTTTAAGGACTCACCATCTTAAGCCAATTTCCTAGATCAGTTTTATTTTTTGGCTTTTAGATTAAAATTAGAATTGTAATATTTTTGAATCTCAAATTGTGTTAAACATCTTAATTGCAAATAGTTTCGTACTTTCCAATTTATAATTCTCTTATATTTTTATATGATAATTTCTAATGCGAGTGATTGTGCACATGATTCTGTAATGCGAACTATAAGTAGGTAAAAATGTGAAGCATGTATACAAAATAAAAATTCAGTAAGAAACCTCTCAAATCTCGAATAAACAAGAAGAATTTTTAAAAATATGAATCACAAATATGGTTGAAGGATTTAGAAGGAGCTACAACATTTAAATACTCTGCATAATATAGACTTATTTCAACAGGCACATTCTCGGTTGGAACATCTGAGACCGAATGTGCAACAATTTTGATAGGTTTAGGCCATAACCCACTGTCTAGAAAATTCGTAGGCACCATGATGGCCTCATAATCGAGGAACTATATTGCAGCTAATGCGTATTTATCTGGTTTCACAAAGTACAATTGAGAGAAGTAAATGACGTAGAGAGAAGTAAATTATATAGAGAGAAAGTCAAGAGGTAAAAATAGTTAATCTGAAAAGTTAGAGATCTTTCATAGTTTAGCCTTGACCTTCATATAGAGGCCCAAAGACTTAAGCTTTAACTGAAACGACTACATAAAGGGGTCTAATTGCATATTAGTTTCTCACTAAAATGTAAAGCTTTAAATCCCTCTTATGATTATACAATCTGTCATAAAAGGTTTTATTCCTTTACATTTTACTCCTTAAAGCTCTATTTCCGTATCAGTAGCCCATAAGTTCTCATGAGTAAATGAATGAGAACTAAATAGCTTCGAAAATATTTGAAGGTAAAGAAAATCCTCTTTATCCATAATCTGAACGGCTTTGAACTCTATATTTTTGGCAAAGTATTATCGATGTTTTCTCAATGCTTCGAATATTTTCATACGAGGTTCTTTCCCTCCAAAGGTCATAATTATTCAAAGTACAAGTTGGATAGGTAATGATATCCTAGGCACTAGATCTTCCACTAGGCCTATCGCATGATAGGTGTCAAATTCTTCTTTACTCAACTGTTTGGATAGAGAAAGAGAAAGCTCGTTGGCTACCTTTATCTGAATCTTCCTCTTTTTGCTACTTTCATCGGAAAACACCAATTCACCACTTAATCCTTATATCTGTTTATGAGAAAGTATCCAAAACTCAAAAAGTCAAGAGAAAAAAAACCAAGAAATTCATCATCCCCAAAGAAACCTGTATTCGGAGCGTACGATTATTTCTGCATAAGTAAAATGACATATAAATATAAAGCAACTGAATTCTCGATTTTCCATAGAGATGATACACTATGGTAACTTCAATCCTAACAAAACTCATGTATTTTCACCTTCTTCTCTTCCAGAAGAAAGTCAATCATCTAAAACTCAGACACCAAACACATGTCGAATTTCACCTTGTCTGACTAAATCATCACCTTGAATCCCTCGAATCAGTCACAAAGTAACCAAATCTTATTTAGAGAGATCCGAAGAGACTCATTCTTTAGTTAATCATGAGCCCCCTTGTCCATTACACAAGGAAACAAAAACTCAGCCTCCTCAAACCAAAAAAGAGAAACTTTCATGGCCATGGGTGACGATTCCGATATCATTTCGAACCATCAACCTCTTCTCCTCCCTTAAGAGAGATTGTTGAGGCAACAATGTCTCAACGAAATCCTTCAAGTAACCTACCTCGACTCGTGGATGAGGCATATGAGGAGGAAATAGATTCTGAAGCTACACATTCAAATAACGAGGCTGATACAGAAGGAAAAGCTTCAAAAGAATTAGAGAGTGAAATAGGGAAAATGTTTCAACGACAAAAGCTCCTAAAATAAGAAGAAATAAATCTTCTATAACGATTTTGGAAGAGCTAGCTGCATCAGTCAGTGAAAATCTAAAACCTCTTGACGTGCAACATATTTTGGATTTGAAAAATGTTTCGCACACATATTACCAAGAGAGCCAAACAGATGAGCTCAAAATATAATGAGGAATGGGAGACAACATTATACTTCGTCTACCCAAAGAGGGGAAACTCTCTTGGACTGCAAAAAGGACGAACCCGTAGTTTATCCAGAGATCATCAATTGGGGTCTTCGATTTCCACTGGACCCCATGATAGTTGAATATTACGCGGATGTAGATATGTGCCCTACTCAAGTGACACCAAATCAGTGGTTAATTTTTCTCTTTGTGATCATGGTTTCTCGAATGGCCCAAATTCCCCTATGCATCCAGGATTTCATCTCCTTAACCAAATTGTCGAAATGACCGATACTTCTATTTTACTATCTAATATTATATGATAATTAGAAGATCATTGATGACTTATTGGATGCAGAAAAATTTCAGAATAAAAAATTTGTCTTTGTCTCAGGATCTTGGGAAAATACTAAAGAGAATTCTGAAGCCAACCCATCAAAGTTGAACCTCGTTTGGAGGAGTAACAGTAAGTATTTTTGTTCTATTACCTTGAAGTGTATCTCCAATTGATTTTCTTACTATTTATTATCAAAGTTTGTGTTTTTTCCAGAACTTTTGAGGCGTTATAAGCTTCGTAAAAAAGATGCCAAAGTAATTTTCGTCAATCTTGCAGCCTGGGCTGAAAAACAATAGGGAAATGCATTTCACACAACCTTCAAACCTATTAAATTTCTCAACAACTATCTATGAATAATCAACTTGGGAGATCCTCTTCCTAAAAATGTCAAAGAGCTACCCAACACTTTGTATGTTGTCAAAAGCCTAGTGTCCCATGACTGCAAAGTATTTCTGCATGTTGGAAACAGATCGGATAACCACCTACCGCAGAAAAAGAAGGAGAAAAAGAATTAAAAAGCAGATAGCACATGTAGTGCTAGCCGTTCAGAAGATTTGATGCCAAAAATTTTAAAGAAAAAAACTATAGAAAACAATCTCCTCACTATTAAAGGAGTAGAAGGTGAGCCTTCTCCAAAAAAGAAAAAGACTGTTGTTGCGACAAAAAAGAAGATTACAGCTAAAATAACCCCTCAGAAGAAACCAAAAAAAGAAAGTTGTTTAAGCCGTTCAAGAGGTGTCTTTCGATGTTGATGAAATTGTTGATGTTGAGATTCTGCATACAGAAAATGAAACAGGTGTAGAAGAGGGAGTAACTCAATAAGGAGATATTGTTGCAGATAATAATCGAGGTAATGATAACTTTGATCCTAATAGCTTCATCAACTTTGATAAATCTCAAGAGCTCGTCAAAGATGAAGATCCTTTCGTGCAAAATCTTCAGGATCAAATGCAAAACTTGGGTAAAAGATCTACACCTTTTCCTCCCAAAGCAACTTCATGAGAGGCCTCTATGCCTCCATCCTCCAGTGCTCTTATACCTGTGCCCAGTCCAACGGTATTTCTTGCCAAAGAGCCATCTGAAGAAGTTTCAAATTCTCTTCAACCCTTTGTCGATCTTGTATTATAGTACAAAAATTAACCCAAGAAATCGAATCTGGTCGAAGCCAACTAGAACATGTGGCAAATGAGACGGTTCGCTACAAAAAAATTGTTATTGCTGAAAAAAGTATGAGGAACATATTTGGTGGCCTCGTGGAGAAATAATTTCATGGATTTCAAATGGCCAAATCAGAATTCATTCATTAAAGGGCTCATCTATCTCAAGAATCACCTCAGGGGTGTACTCCAAAAGGAGAAGGAAAAGCTCAACACTTCTCACCAGAATGAAGTTAAACCAAATCAATTCTAAGCATTCTGAAGAGTTAGTTATAGAAAAGCAAAAATCTGGTGGTCTTCAAGTTTCACTTAACAAAAATGAGGAATATGACTTCTCTTAAAGCTCAATTAGATGAAAAGAAAAAAACTCGATGTTCGTTCTGTTGAAAACGAGTGTGAAAAAGACATGGTAGAACCATCAAAAATATCAAAGAACCATATTCTTTGCAATATTCATGCTACATTTCCTAGGGCTAACCTCTCCAGTTTTTGGTAGCAAATTCCAATCGAAAGTCGCCCTAGCAAAGCTTTTGATCTAGTCTCTAGTTCTTCATCTGAAGAGGTAGAATTAGAGGAAAGTGCTTCTCATTAAAGGGAAACTTATGAAGAAATCTCCAAAGACAAATAACTAGATCCATTTTTTGTTTGTGCCTGCTATTCAATTATTATAAAGTTTTGTTTTTGATAGATGCCTTTTACTTGGCATTTTAAAAACATATTTTGTTGCCATCATATCGAATTGAATGCAGAAAGATAGTGTTTCTCCTATATTCTTATTACGTTTTTTTAAAACATATTCTTACAAGTCATGTTTGCTTCGAAATATCACTACTACATAAACTTTTTGAAGTGAACTTGATCTTCATTCGTGTATTTAAAAAAAGTTAACACCTTAAATGTAAACAATGTACCTATACAATGTGATATTTTGAATAATATTATGCGCAGTGCTTCAAATATTATAGTGCGTTTAGAGAACGTAGCAGTTCGAATATTATAGTGCGTTTAGAGAACGTAACACTTTGAATATTATAGTACATTTAGAGAACGTACAAATTCGAATATTATAGTGCGTTTAGAGAACGTACAACTTCGAATATGGTTGTCTCTTCGAAAATTGTATTGAGCACTTCAAAAAAAATTGATCTTGGTCAACTTCAAATATGATCAATCTTTGACTAGTTACCAAAATAATTTAAACAAACATATGTAAACAACCATTCGCCAAAAAATATTTTTATTGATAGATTCGAATATTTACATAGCACCTCATTAAAACCTTCATGGACCAACAGGGTAGGAAAAAGTGTGCCAATTATTCAAAAAAGAACAATTTCAATATACAGTTACTCCCAATACAATTTTAGATGATGTATATTCCAAGGATGTTGAAGCATCCTCTTCTATTGTCACAAAGGTGATAAGAACCTGGTTTTATTTTTTTCACAATCGTATAAGGACCTTCTCAATTCGGGCCCATCTTGCCAAATCTCTTTTCCCCAGCATGGAGGAATACCTTCCTTAGAACTTTATTACCTACCTTGAAGTCCTTTCTTCTGACCTTCAAATTATATATACTTATTATGAGAGTCACATAATGAATCATATTCAAATGAGCTCTAACTCTTTTTTCCTCAATCAAGTCTAAATTTTCTCTTTTTGCTCTGTCATTCAGGTCTTTGGAATATTGAGCTACTCTAAAATAAGGCAATGTAGATTCTGTAGGACTAACAACATCATTTCCATATGCTAAGGAAAAAGGAGTTTATTTAGTAGATTCCCTATGAGTTGTTCGATAAGCCCATAACACCTCTTGCAAATAATTATGCCATTTTCCTACAGCTCATGTCAAATTCTCTTTTAAACCCTCCAAAATAGATCTATTTGTCACCTATACCTGACCATTTGCTTGGGGATGAAAAGGTGTGGAAAACATTGTTTTATCCCTTCTGAAACACAAAAAGAATCCATTTATTTGTTTTTAAATTTAGGAACATTGTCAGTGGTAATTTTTTGAGGCACTCCAAAACAGCAACAAATAATGTTCACGATGACTTTAATTGCATCCTTGGACTTTGTCCCAGACAATAGTTCAGCTTTTTCCCACTTCGTAAAATAGTCCACTGCCACAATAATCATTTTCCATCCTCCAAAAGCCATCGACAATGGTCTCACCAAGTCTATTCCACATTTGTCAAATGGGGAGGCTTCGGTAATGGACATGAGTGGAACTACTAATTTATAGTAGAATTTGCAAACCGTTGAAAAAGTATCACAACTTTGAACTAGACTTTTTGCATCGTTCATAATCGAAGGCCAATAATACCCTGCAAACAAAACTCGACGAGTCAATGCTTTGAACCCGCAATGTGTTGAAACCTCTCCATCATGTAATTATGATAAAACTTCATGTGATTCCATCTTTCTCAAGCATTGCAATAGTGGCCTACTCAATTATTTTTTGTACAAAACCCCATCTAACATCATATAACCAAATGTTTTGCCTCTCAGCTTCTTAGCTAATTTCATATCCTCGGGCAATGTTCCTCTTAATAAGAAATTCAGAACGTCAGTTCTCCAATCACTTCAGATTGTATCTGGAGTTACGAATACCTCCTCAATGAGCTCATATTGCTCTGAATAGGTTAAGATCGAAGGACTCTCCTGAAACAAAATCCAAGGGTATTCGTCTGTGTAAGCCAATGTTGCCAAAGAATCAGCAACTGTATTGTTTCCTCGGCTAATATGTTCTATAGTAATGTGATCAAACAGGAGGGTCAAAGTTCGAAGCTCTTGAAGATATAAAATTAATTTATCCTTTTTAGCTTTGGAAATTCCAGCTACTTGATTTCCAACTAACTGGGAATCTGTTTCCAAATGAACTGAAGTTGCCCCACATATTTTTTCAAACCTTAGACCAGCTAATGCAGCTTCATACTCAGCTTCATTATTCGAAGCATTAAACCCAAACTTAATGCATTGAAATATTTCTTCCCTAAATGGAGAAATCAGCTAAACCCCGGTGCTGCATCCTAAAATGCTAGAACCCCCGTCAGTTCGAACTATCCACGTCGAACCGGCTTCACAAATTTCCTTGTTAATATATTCATCTGATCTATTTGAATGGCATTCAACAAGAAAATTTGCTAAGGCTTGGGCCTTAATAGTTGTTCAAGGTGAAAAAGTGATGTCAAAATCTCCTAACTCAACTGACCACTTAGTCATCCTCCCAGAATTATATGGGCGTTGTATAACATTTTTCAGTAGGAATAACGTTTGAGCCTCAATAGTGTGAGCTTGAAAATAAGGGCGTATTTTTATTGCAGCCACTACTAAAGCCAGAGCCAATTTTTTGAGCTTCAAGTACCTTTTTTTTGTTGCTACCAGACTCTTGCTGACATAATACACCGGCTTCGAAATTTCCAAATCTTCACCTCTGAGCACTGCACTTACTGCAAAATTCGATACTGCAATATACGAAGAGAGTTTTTCTCCACTTCGAGGCTTGGATAATATTTCTAGTGATAACAATAAATCTTTAATGCTTGAAAATACTGCTTCACATTCTGAAGTCCATTCAAACTCTTTTGGCCTTCGTAACACTTTAAAGAGAGGAAAACATTTGTTAGAAAGTAAAGAAATGAATCTGTTAAGAGCAACTAATCTCTCTGTTAAAATTTTCACTTCTTTCATAATTTGAGAAGATTTCATTAATACCACAGTTTTAGGTGTTCTGGGTCAGCTTCTATTCCCTTTTTACTAATAACATAACCCCAAAAAATTCATGATAAAACTCCAAAGGTACACTTTTTTGGATTCAACTTTAGCCTTATTTTTTAAAATTTAAAAAAGTCTCTTCTAAATTTCCAAGTATGCATAATCTGTTAAGCTTTTAACCACCATGTCATTAAAATACACCTCCATGTTTCTTCGGATCTGAAAAACGAAGGCTTTATTCATTAATCTCTGATATGTGACTCCATCATTCTTTAACCGAAAGGGCATAACCCTATAACAATGCAAACCTCGATCCGTGATGAAGGTAGTAATCTCTTGATCTTTCAAATCCATCTGAATTTGATTATACCCTACAAAAGCATCCATAAAGGTCAATATTTTATTTCCTAAATAAAATCAATCAGTTGGTCTATTCAAAGAATGATGAACGGGTTTAGATCTGTGAAATCGACGCACATTCTTTATTTCCCATTATTTTTCTTAACCACCACTGGGCTTTCTGTTCATAAAGGATATTGCGACTCTCTTATATGTCCGACCTTTGATAAGCCTTCCACCTCGGAAACAATTGCTTCGGCTCTCTCAAAAGAAAATGCTCGCCAACCCCAGGGTTGTGACATAACACTTTTTAGCAACCCAGGGTTTCCCTTGGATCGCCAACCCCCTCCGCGAGGTCCGACGTTAACCTCATTGGTTACTATTCATCTATTTTATTACCACTACCCGACCCTCGAATTCGAAGAGTTGTGGCCTAACACTCTATAGAAATCTTTCGATAACTTCAGGCGAGCCCCACTCGATCTCTGATGACATATTTAAAGAATTGGTGGACTGTTGACACAACTTCATACATCCTCGATAGCCAAGATCTTCGAGCAATGGCATTATAACTTGTTGGATAATTTACCACCATAAACAATACATGAACCTTCTTTCTGAAAGGCCCATTTCCCAAACTTACCTCTCCCTCAAATTCTCCAATTACTTGTATCGTTACTCCAAGTGAAAGCAATGATCGTACGCTATGATTAGGAAATCCGAAGAGGGTTGCACATTTGATCATAAGTTGTATTGAAAATAACATTAACAGATCTCATTGTGTCTATCAACACGCGTCGGATTTCGATACCATTTATCTCTACTCCAATAACCACTACATCTTCATGTGGTCCTGTAGTGCCTCGTAAATCATCTTCATTAAAAGAATAAAGGGAACATCTCTCTTTCCATATAGATAAGTAGACATTTATCCCTCTATCTGAGTAGCCAAGCTCACTATATGCCTCTTTCTAGAGCTGTCAGGTTGCCAACCATAGTATCGCCTCCAAAAATTTCCAAGGACTCAAAATACTCACACACGCTTCGAACATGACTTTACTTCAGTGGCTCCTCAACTGTCATTAAAATCAACCTTTCCGAATCTGCATCTAAATTTTCCGATGCATCATCAAAATCATCAATCTTTGTATCCATAATCATCAAGTTTTCTGCATGTGAAGTCGATGCAACATGAGCCTTTGTCGCGTTGCTCTGTCATTTTACATAGGCCAACAATTTTCCATTCTCAATCAATGTTTGTACCTCATTTTTCAACGCAATACATTCCGCAGTATCATGTCCGATGTCATTATGATGCTTACAAAACCGATTATTTTGTTCCTCCATTGGCCTATTTATCGGGGCAGGCTTCTTGAAATTTACATACCCCTTGGCTCTTTCAAAGATTGTAGCAACATTCTGAGTTAGATTGGTATAATACTCAGGATTCATCCACTGATTGGGCCTCGGCCTATGAAATTGATATCCTGACGCCTGATTTGAATATCCCCCAGTTTGAGGAGATATATTGTTGTTGTTCCCGGACGTGCTGGTTGGGCTTATAAGATTCAAAACGCGCTTTTTTATGTTCACTTCTAACCTAGCGAGATGTGCAAGATCGATCAGATAATCGCCAACGTCATTTTTGTCATCCATTTATCTTACTTCAGATTTCAGCCTATCTGACTGAATTTCTTGTTCTCTCTGACCATACTTCTCATTCAGAGCTGTAATTTTGTCCAACAGTTGATTTATTCGCATATCAATGTCCAACTAAGTTTGTCGAACCTGAAGAGATTCATCATGCCTATCATCAACTCCTTGGAAATCCATTTTAACGTTTCGACAGGTGCTCGAACTAGTGGATCATTCATGTTTCTTGGATTCATCGTCGATTGAAGCAATTTTCAAAGGTTCGAACGTCAACAAAAGAGAAAAATCGAACAGAAAAAATCAAGGCACCAATTAGTAATTAGGTCCCAATGGATTCGCAAATTTGTTAAGTATTTATATGGTTTCAAAAAGTACAATTGAGAGAAGTAAACGATGTAATGAGAAGTAAATTCTAGAGAGAGAAAGTCAAGAGGTAAATGTAGTTAATCTGAAAAATCAGAGAGCTTTCTTAGTTTATCATGGACATTTATATGGACACGCAAAGACTTAAGCTTTAATTGAAACGGTTACGTAAATGGATCTAATTTCATATTAGTCCCTCACTAAAACGTAAAGCTTTAAATCGCTCATATAATTATACAATATGTCATAAAAGGTTTTATTCCTTTACATTTTAGTCCTTAAATTTCTATTTCATTATCAGTAGCTTCTTTGAAATTTTTTCCAATACTTCTTCTCAGCATGATAGATATAATCCCTAATACATTTAGCCAAATTTGGGCATATAACGATATGAAATCTAAATACAGATAAATATTATGAATAAATAATAAAATATAGCAACACAAATAAATAAGAGACAACACTTACATTCAGGCGTCTATATACAATGAAAAATATGTTCCTCCTCTATATTGCCAGTCTTCCACTCATCTGAGTTGTAAAATAAATAGTTGTTCCATTTCTTCTTAGAGTTATGAGTACCTTAAAAAATAATGGCACTTGCCGCCTTGGTAAAATAATAGAAAATAATATTTTTCCTAACAAAATATTTGGTCAAAGAAAACAATTGAGAATCTTAAACCTCCCATAAATACACCAAGAAATAATAATAATACTCATCAAAATCCTCCAATAATTGTGTCTAAGTTGTTTGGGACATATGGTAGTTTATGAGAAATATTTTAGCAAATCCCTGCTGAGAGGGAACCGAAGTTTAATATCAAAGATATACGTAATAATTACTACTTCTTCACGCAAAGTATCTATAAGAGACTTTTTTAATTTTGGAAACCAAATATGAACATTACAAGGGATTCTCCATTCCCCTGTTTTTATTAAATAATCGTCTTCCATAATATAAATATATATATGTCCAATCAATATCACAATTTCTGCACTACCAAAAAAATTACTCAAAAAATATTTTTCTACTTGTGTCATATTAGAGGTGCCTTTGGCATTCAACAAAGGCGAAGCATTTGAAATCTCAACTTCAAGATTAGTAAGGAGGTTCCAAATTTCACATGGCTAACAATATGATCAACATATGCAAAAATAAAATATGACCATCTGAGAGAAACAATGATATACTTGCAAGGGAACAACATCAGAAGTAGGACTTGCATAATGAATCATAGGAGGAACATCATGAATAGAATAATAAAGGGATGAAGGATCGCGAGACTCTATAACTCCTTTAGAAAAATCACCATCTCTATTTGAATTTTTTTTAGAAATATTGCCAAATTCAACAATAATACTTTGATTTTGACTACCAAATTATGTTACATGTGTATCGAGATAAGCCTTCAGATTTCTCATTCTATCCATTTTATAACAAATAATGTGAAAATCGATAAGCTTTATGAAATAAAACTGAACATGAAAACTAAAATGAAGAACTTTAAGTATAAAAGAATAAAGAGAAACAAAATATTCAAACAGTAAAAATGGAGAAGTCTGTAAAAAACAAAATTAAAAAGAATAAGGCTATTTAAAGAAAATATGACTAAATGAGAACATTTTTAATTAATTTTTAATTAAAGTTGAGGATCAACATAAATCTAAGGGTTGAGACAAAAACTAATAATGATGTTACACGCTTGTGATGCGTGTAAAAAAACTATCCACTCTCCCAGAAAGCATGAAAACAAATTTTTTCAGCACTTCAACACTTAGCCATTTTCACCTCCATAAATTAAAAACGTTTTGGCCAAGCAGAAACTTCAAAGAAATATTTCAGCAATATTTTTTTGAATAAAAGAAAGCATTAAAGAGAACGAAACATGAAAACTTGGATTACATACTCAACAAGTCAAGATCAATCATTAGTCATTCTTTCATACTTTGAAAGGACTAAGCTACTATTATACATCCACTGGAAATCCGAAGAAGTTTTCTCAAAATATATATCTCTCAAATTTTTCTCAATGTTAAACTGAATAATGTCCATGATTATGAGACAACCAACTATAAATAAATAAAAAACATAGAAAATGCTACTTATACTTGTACTTTTTCCACTTGAAAACATTACAGTTTTTTTCCCCTTAATCGAGGTTTGGACCAACGAAGGGGTTTTAATGAAGAATGTGTACGGTGAATAACCCTAAATACTCTTATGAGTTCAACCACAATTGGCTCAGTGGTTTGGATCGACAAACTAACATTAAGGCATGAACATTCAATTCTAAAAATGCAAGACAATCAAACTTTAACAGAATCAGAAATAGTAAAACTTGTATCGCTTGAAGTCCATTTTAATGTAGTAGTTGTAATTTATAACTTTGAGCTGGAACTTAATACTGTAAGGCTAAAACCACAAAGTTCGTGTTGTAACACTAATATACTTAAGCCAAAAGTATGAAAAGACTTTTAATCCAAGTATCCGCATATAAATATTGAGATATATTCATCTAGGAGATCACTTGATTATTTAACAATAAGATTATTATCTAACTATCTATGTTTCTTTCTCTCTTTTCAATTCAAATAAAAAATATCTCATTCCCAAACTAACTCCTATAATTTCTCTCCAAAAAAATTTAACTATTTATCTCTAATAAATTTTGTCTTTTGCACCACCGTATAACCTTTGGCTAACACCTTAAAGGTCTCGGCCAACCACCATAGAATATTTTCTAAAACCGTATTTACCCTTCAAACCTCAAACATTCATTAAATAACTTTCGCACTTATAAAAAACCATATAATAATATCTTCATAGATAAAAATACAAAATTATCATACTATTTTGTAAAGAGCCTCATGCTCTATATATGGTTCTTAATAAAAAAAATATAAAACAAAATTGTTATAGTTATATATTCAAGTAAATTTTGATAGTATAAAATTATAAACACATCAAAATAATTTATTCTTATGGTTGTAAATTAAAATAAACGATTTAAACAATGTAAAACCAAAATATATGTTTCCCATACATCTAAGGTCTAAAGTCCAATAATAAGTAAATCTTTGAGAGAGTGCACAATATAAGTTTGAGAGTATCAGATCCATATTTATCTCTCATAAGTTGCTTATTTATTCTTTCGCGGATCCACATATGTAGTTGAATTCTCCATTGGATTCTCCCCTCATTTGGCCATATAGTCTGCACAACATTTAGCTTTTCTATAAACATGTTTGAATTCAAAGTTTAGATTATTTGTGAAGATCTCTATATAAACCATAAGTACATCATTCGCATACCCGTATTGTCTTCGCCATTTTTCAATAGCGCGTGTAACTCTAGTGAGTCTGTCTCTACAACAAGCACCTCATTACGCTCCAATGTCATATATAATCGGTATTGTAACACATAGAGTTTTGTGTGAAAAGTTGATCCTCTTAATTTTGATCCCAAAAATCCACCTAAAAATGAGTCGTTCACATCTTAGAAGAATCCCCTTACACCAGCTATAAAATGATCCGACCACAAGCACCCATCCATGTTAAGTTTAACGCATGCACTTTGTTTTGTCCTTTATACCAACATACACACAGATGAAACTATAAGTCTCTCATAAACCTCTTTACCCTAAGATCGAATATAATATTTGTCGTGTTTGAAATCATGGTCCAAATTTCTGATGTAGAAGTTTTCTTCGCATTGGATTAAAAAATCATGTTATTAATATCCAACCATATTTTTCATACTCAAACCAATCAAATATTTGAATTTTTTAGGCTCTTGGATTTCCCATGATGCCTTAATAATTTGCTCCAAAATCTAAAATTTCTTACATCTACTCTTTATTTCCTAGTGTGCAAATTAAAATTCTCATTGTCCATCTTGTAGTTCTGAAACCTTTCCAGTAGGTGCTATAGATTGCGTCATACTCTCGAATATCTTTTTTAAACCTGAATGCCACTCCATGATCCTAAAGATATTTGTAACTTTCACAATCTCAAAATAAGTGAACAACCATATTTAGGGCCTTACCACATCCACTGCAAAACACCGGTACTGTGACATTTTGTTTCACCAAATTCACCATCTTAAGAAACCTATTACTTATGGAACTCCATAATAGTACTCATACGTTTTGTTGTACTATCAAAACTCTTAAAAACGAAATTTAAATTTTGTAAATGTTTGAAATTCTTAATACGTATTTTTTATATTAATTTTTTTTAAACATATACATTAAACAAGTTAAAATATATGTTAAAGTACATGTTAACTAACCTTTACCGAAATTAACTTCAATGAATGTGTTAGTCCTAATGTTAATTAACATAAATTGGAAAAATATATTAGTAGTTTACATGTTAAATTTCTAAAGTCACTTAACAAATTTATCACGCCATTTTTATCAATTTTAAGATATATATATATATATATATATATATATATATATATATATATATATATATATATATATATATATATATTGTTTTATTTTTTATCGTCTTCCTCATACTCATTTTTTTATCGAGAAATACATTCGATAGATATAAAATGATTCTTACAAACACATGTGGCATACACCGATGACTTGCATGGAAATCCGTGAGAAAAAATAAAATTATGAAAATATGATCGTAACATGGCCAGATATGGAAAAATCAAGCGAAAGTACGAAGACTTAAAGGAACAGCGTGATTAAAAATGTAAGTCTAAAATCAAGCAAGTGAAAACAACAAACTAACTAAGGAGAGGGGTTGCGAACAAAAAAAAACTTAAGTTATAGATTATCAAGATTGAATATCTCAGGAAACTTTGGTACCAATGAATCTGCAACGTGGATTAGAAAGCATGTGATGTGATACCACATATGCAAGGGTAGAAGAAAAACCAATAATTATGTCATTCATCTCCTTCAAGGTGTGGTAAACTATCACGCCAAAGTAGACACACCATAGGTGGAGTAAACTAGAGGGAGACCAGTTGGACACCTTTTGAATCCAAGAGACCCAATTAGTAATGTTACTTAAAGAAAATTCAAGTTTGAATTTTGCGGTGCTCTCGGTGAAGTTATAGTTATAGATGATATGATTGATGGTTTGAGATGAAAAGTTGCATAATACCTAATTTGGGGGGTTATTTAAAACACAACTCATAAACTTGTCACAGGTGGACAACTTCCTATGGATAACAAACCAAATAATAAAAGACTGACGAAGAATATTAAGTTTATGTCATCCTAACCTCGCGCCCAATACATAGGATGAGCGTACAAATGACATTGTAGGTGTCATTGATAGCGAGCTTAGTGATTCCAATCTTATCAACCCAGTACTGGACATCGTTGCACCGTATGCTGGAGAGAAAGATTGAGATGATGAGGTTGTTAGTCTAGATGTTGTTGTAATTTCTAGCATTTGTAGATCTAATATGTGCTGGCCAGTTCGAAAGCTCATCGTGGATAATGTCTGAAAAATTGAAATTTGTGTACAGTCTTGAATCATCGATGATATCATGTCCGTAACCGGTTATTAAGAGAGGAATGGAGAAGTCAAAAATCGTACCATAAAATGTGTTTTTTTTTTCCGATTGTCACCCTATATAATTTACTAATGAAAGGTTTGAAACCAACCATTTCTTTATATCCATGACAAAAAAAACAGCCAAAATAAATTATTATTTTTAGTTTTATCGGTTTTAATCGATTGCACCAAATTCATTTTCTTTTTTAACCTTTTCAATTTAATTAAATTTTTTGGACAATAAAAATAAAATCGTTCCATTACCACCATTAACATATGAATTAAAAACTTCTAGCATGGTTTGACTAAAAAAGTCCGGTTTCTCTTTTCTCGTTTCAATAAATGGTTTATTTATAGATGATAATGGACCTTTCGTGAACTTAAGCTGATCCGTTTGAATCCGTATATTATATCCAAACTGTTTTGGACTAGATATTCCAAATTTGTATCAAGTGTTAACATTAGCAGGTCCGTCCAGCCAAGCTGTAGTATTTTATATATGGTATGTAGTATATTATTTCTTATATTATATTATACTTTTTATATATATATATATATATATATATATATATATATATATATATTATTTTGATATAATGATTCAGCTTTATTCAACATGTTATTATTGGATAGAAGCGATGCTAGATGAAAAGGAAGTAAAAGACAATGGAGATGAGGCAAGTGCTAAACACATTAAAGAGAGTTGGAGTGAATTGAAAAGACACTATAATTTTAGTGGGTCATAAATTACACATTAAGGACTGTAAATATTTTCCCATTTTAAAGTGTTACGGTCTCTACAAAAACTAAGTGCTAAGGTTTTTTTTGTGTATTCACCAGAAACGGCAGAGTCACTCTGTTCTTCCTAATAAAATCGATCTGCAACAGGTCCGGAGACGTAGGCATAATTTGCTGAACTCCGTTAACAATTGTGTCTTTGATTTCAGTTTTGTTTTTGTGCTTTCCTTTTTTTTTTATCTGATTTGACAGGAAATTAGCATATTTCCCTTCGAACTGGTATCAGAGCCAGACTGGTAGCGGTCCAAAGGAAATCAGATTTGAGTGGGAGCAATGGCAACAGACGAAGGAAAGGTGAGACTCGAAAAATTCGATGGTGTAGATTTTGGGTTCTGGAAGATGCAGATTGAAGATTATCTGTACCAGAAAAAGCTTTATCAACCCCTCTCAGAAAAGAAACCAGAGGGTATGAAAGATGAATAATTGACCCTTCTTGATAGACAAGCTCTTGGAGTCATCCGATTGACGCTATCCCGCAATGTTGCTTTTAACATCATAAAGGAAACAACCACGACGGGTCTTATAAAGGCTCTCTCTAGTATGTATGAGAAGCCATCAACGTCTAAAAAAGTTCACTTGATGAGGCGTTTATTTAATTTGCGAATGATGGAAGGCGCTTCGGTAGCTCAACACCTCAATGAACTTAATACAATCACAAGCCAGTTGAGTTCATTTGAAATTATTTTGATGAAGAAATACGAGCATTGATAATGTTTTCTTCACTACCAGATAGTTGGAATGCTACTGTCACTGCGGTGAGTAGCTCGTCAGGAAGCAATAAGTTGAAATTTTATGATGTTCGTGACCTAGTTCTGAGTGAAGAGATTCGAAAGAGAGAATCAGGTGAGTCATCAATCTCCTCAGTCTTACATACAGAATCGAGAGGAAGAAATCCAACCAGAGTATATGGACGCGGTAAATCAAACTACCGAGGTAAATCAAGAGACTGGAGGTCCAAGTCTAGGAATCCTAAAAATTCCCAGGGGTTGAGAAACAACGAGTGTTGGAATTGTGGGAAGACCGGGCACTATAAATTTCAGTGCAAGAGAGAACCAAAGGACCAGGAGAAGAATTCTTCGAGAGGTGTGTCCCTGGTAATCTTGGAAAAGTATATCTTGGTGATGATCAACCTTGTGATATTATTGGTAAAGGTACTGTGAAGATAAGTTGAATGGGTCTGTATGGGAACTGAAAGATGTCAGACATATCCCCAGTCTGAGAAAGAATTTAATCTCCGTAGGGCAGTTGGCTAGCGAAGGCTATAATACGAACTTCCATGGTGACAATTGGAAAATTTCAAAGGGATCAATGATGGTTGCTCGCGGAAAGAAAAGTGGTACTCTTTACAAGACAGCAGAGACGAGCTGTTCAATTGCAATAGCAACAGGAAACGAAAACCCAGATGTTTGGCACCAGAGGCTTGGCCATATGAGTGTGAAGGGTATGAAAATTATGTACTCGAATGGGAAGCTTCCAGGTTTAAAGTCAGTCGATATAGACATGGGTGAAGATTGCATACTTGGAAAACAGAAAAGGGTCAGTTTTCAGACGAGTGGTAGAACCCCAAAGAAAGAAAGGCTGGAGCTTGTTCACTCTGACGTTTGGGGGCCAACAACTGTTTCATCTATAGGAGGGAAACACTATTTCGTGACCTTTATCGATGATCATTCTCGAAAGGTATGGGTTTATTTTCTGAAGCATAAATCTGAAGTGTTTGATGTTTTTAGGAGATGGAAATCTATGGTTGAGAATGAGACAGGTCTGAATTAAAATGCTAAGAACTGATAATGGTGGTGAATATGAGGACACCAAATTCAAGAACTTTTTCTATGAGCATGGTATCAGGATGGAGAGAACCGTTCCAAGTACGCCTTAACACAATGGTATTTCCGAACGTATGAACAGAACATTGACAGAAAGAGCCAGAAGCATTCGAATACAGTCTGGTTTACCGAAGCAGTTCTGGGCAGAAGCAATCAACACATCGGCTTACCTGGTTAACCGAGGCCCGTCGGTTCCCTTAGAACATCGAATACCCGAGGAGGTATGGAGTGGTAAGGATATAAAATTATCACATCTAAGAGTTTTTGGTTGTACAGCATATGTTCATATAAGTGATCAAGGCATGAACAAGCTTGATCCGAAATCGAAAAAATGTTTCCTGATTGGCTATGGCGAAGATGAGTTCGGTTATCGTGTTTGGGATGAGGAGAACAAGAAGATGATACGAAACAGAGATTTGATCTTCAATGAAACGGTGATGTACAAGGACAGACATAAAACTGAAGCAAATGATTCAAAGCCGTATGAATCAGTATTTTCAGATATCGAGGGAGTCCCAAATAGTCAAGAAAGAGAGCCGATCAGATTAACCCCTCAACAAGGAGATTCCATTGGACAGACTGATCGACAGAAATTCTATACCCTACAACCGACCGAGGCAGTTCCTGCTTTGCGAAGATCTTCTCGACCCCATGTACCCAACATGAGATACTTGAACTATCTGTTACTTATCGATGGAGGAAAACCTGAATGCTATGATGAAGCTTGCCAGACCAGTGATGCTAGTAAGTGGGAGTTTGCCATGAAAAATGAGATGAAGTCTTTAATCTCAAATGATACATGGGACCTAACTGAGTTACCAATGGGTAAGAAGGCACTTCATAACAAATGGGTGTATCGAGTGAAAGATGAGCATGATGGCTCTAAGAGATACAAAGCACGACTAGTTGTCAAAGTGTTCCAGCAAAAGGAAGGAATTGATTACACCGATATTTTTGCTCCAGTTGTGAAGCTCATTACTATTAGATCAGTGTTGAGTATTGTTGCCATTGAAGACCTTTATCTTGAACAGTTAGATGTGAAGACTGCATTTCTTCACGGAGATTTGGATGAGGAGATATACATGTATCAACCAGAAGGTTTCTTAAAAAGAAGGGAAAGAAAACATGGTATGCAGACTTAAGAAAAGTTTGTATGGTTTAAAACAAGCTCCAAGACAGTGGTACAAGAAATTTGACGGTTTCATGCACAAAGAGAGTTTTCAGAAGTATAACGCGGACCACTGTTGATATTTTAAAAGATGTAAGTCAAGTTATATCATTTTGCTACTCTATGTTGATGATATGCTAGTAGCAGGTTTAAATATGGACGATATTAGAAGATTGAAGCTACAATTGTCAAAAGAATTTGACATGAAGGACTTAGGTCCGGCGAAGAAGATTCTTGGAATGCAAATCATAAGAGATAAGCATAGAAAAGTTTTACAGTTATCTCAGTCAGAGTACATCGATCGCGTTTTGAAGAGATTTAACATGTGTGATGCAAAGCCAGTTAGTACACCATTGGCAGGTCACTTTCGTTTATCTAAGGATCAATCCTCTAAGACGGATGAAGAAAAATACTGCATGGCTAAGGTTCCTTACGCCTCAGCTATTGGACGTTTGATGTATGCAATGTTCTGTACGAGACCAGACATTAGTCATGCAGTGGGAGTTGTGAGTAGGTTTATGTCAAACCCAGGGAAAATTCATTGAGAAGCTGTCAAATGGATTTTGAGGTACATACTAGGTACCACAGAAAAGTGTTTGTACTTTGGTAATGGTGAGTTAAATGTACTAGGCTACGTAGATGCAGATTTTGGAGGTGAAGTTGATCACCGGAAAAGCACTACCGGTTATATATTTACTGTTGGAACTACAGCTGTTAGTTGGATGTCAATGTTACAGGAAATTGTCACTCTATCAACTACAGAGGCTGAGTATGTAGCAGTGACCGAAGCCAGTAAAAAGATGATATGGCTTCAAGGTTTGTTAACCGAGTTGGGATTCAAACAGAAGAACAACTTGCTCCATAGTGATAATCAAAGTGCAATTCAATTGGCGAAGAATTCAACATTTCATTCAAGAACCAAGCACATCAGTCTTCGCTATCATTTCAGTAGATCTTTATTAGAAGATGAGGTGCTAATATTGGAAAAGATCCAAGGAAGCAAGAATCCAGCTGATATGTTGACAAAGTCGGTAGCCATTGAAAAACTGAAGTTGTGTTCAGCTTCAGTTGGTCTGAAAGAGTAATAAGACTAGAAAGATCTGTTGCATAGATCAAGGTGTGAAGACAGGTTAAAACCAGTCTTCAAGTGGGAGATTGTTATTTTGACATAATAATCCAGCCTTATTCAACATGTTATTATTGGATAAAAGAGATGCTAGATGAAAAGACAGTGAAAGACAATAGAGATGAGGCAAGTGCTAAAAACATTAAAGAGAGTTGGAGTGAATTGAAAAGACACTGTAATTTTAGTGGGTCATAAATTACACATCAAGGACTGTAAATGTTTTCCCCTTTTAAAGTATTACAGTCTCTATAAAAACTAAGTGCTAAGATTTTTTTTTGTGTATTCACCAGAAATGGTAGAGTCATTGTGTTCTTCCTAATAAAATCGATCTGCAGCAGATCCGGAGACGTTGGCATAATTTACTGAACTCCGTTAACAATTGTGTCTTTGATTTCACTTTTGTTTTTTGCTTTTTTTTTTTTCAATCTGATTTGACAGAAAATTAGCATATTTCACTTAGAATATATATATATATATATATATATATATATATATATATATATATATATATATATATATTATTTTAAACTAGATTGATCCAACCAAATTAAAAATCTCGATCCATTGTACTGAGTTAAAATTTTAAAATCCATATCCACTTCATCTTATGGATAAAATCCAAACAGAACCATACCGGACACTACTCGTTTGGCAACCATAGGTTTATCCATTTGAATTTGAAATTCAAACGTACCAGATAACATAATTTAAGAGGACATCCATAAATAATCACAATTTTACATTTTCCAATCCTCTGACGGTCATAAAAAGTTACTGATACAATTATCTAATGCACCATTGGAAACATCATTTTCTATTTAATTCCTAAAAGATTGATAGGTCGTTTTTATTGATGAATCGTAGCAGTATGAGCCCTTTGGGTTTTGACCAAATTTTGGATCTGAAATGAGACATATAGAGTTCTTTTCCCGTATATAATCTGTATATACGGTTATAAATGTGGATTTAATTGGTTGTACATAGTACATACTACATAGTAAAAATCCATAAAACTCCCATGGCTATTTGATTTTTACTTATTTTTTAAAATAATTTAGTTTGTATGTATAATTTTTTGTTCGTTTTGATCGATTCAGACAAAAAGCGGAATAAAAACTCTGACTCGAATACTAGCCCATTCCGACAGGTAAGTTCCGGTATTTTCTCTACCCCTACTTAAATTGATTAACCATTGTAACTAACATTTGTACACATTTAAATTGACATTTCGTTTCCTCAGTATAATATTTTCTTCTCCTTTTTCCATGAAAATTTGCTTAATACTTTCGTGATGACAACGATTGTTTTTTTCAGTATAATTGTCAGATTTATCAAACTGGAATCTATAATAATTTTCGATTATTGTTTTAGGGACGTCGGTTTACTAATAAAAATAAAATAAAAAATCTTAAAAAATTAAGAAACACAAACACGAATGTCAAAAAGAAACAAACAAAAGAAAACAAAGTTCTAGAAAATCCATTCACGAGCGTGGTTATATTAACAATAACAACACCTACCAATTAAAAACCACACACATCAACCATAACACATCCTCTCTTCTTCTTCTCTCCCTCCCCATACCCAAAACATGACTTCCACCATCACCATATCTTTCTTTCTCCTCTCACTTTCATTACTATCACCAACCGCAACCAGCGACATTATCGACTCAACATGTAAACTCACACCCTTATACGACCTGTGCGAAGCCACGCTAAGATCAACCACACCAAACACAATTGTGGACACCAAAGGGTTAGCAACAACTATGGTTAATGTCTTGCTAGGAAACACAACGGACACACTTGTATATATCGAGTCCCTGATCAAGCAAAGTCGAGATCCAGAAGAAGAAAATGGTTTGGCGCATTGTGCTGAGTTGTACCGGCCTGTGGTCAAGTACAATATACCTGAAGCTATTAATGGGATGAGTAAAGGTGAGTTTGGTTTTGCTAGTTATGTGGTTTCCGATGCTGCGAAGCAAGCTGATCAGTGCGAGAAAGGGCTGTTGGGTCTGAAGGATCGGCCTTTGGGTGATAGGAATAAGATCTTGCATGATCTCTGCGATGTTGCTGTTGCTATACTCAAGATTCTGGTTAAGTAAATTTAAAGAGATTGTACGTTTTGTGTTGTTTTGTGAGATTTTAGAGTAGCTTTTACTACTACCACATATTTTATTACCTGTGTTTTTCTACTGTTTGTCATGTGAAATAGACAAGTGAGACATTGGTGGTTGTCTATTGTGTGTGTGGCTCTGGTCCATGCAATAGCAAAGGGTACCCATGTTTTAAAACTATCACTCATTGGAGTTTGTCTCACTTGAAAAAAAGAAAAAGGAGAGTAAACTGTAAAAGTCTTAAATTAGAGTAAGAGGAGCTATGATATTCAACCTTAATTGAATCTCACTGCCTTGAATAGATAAAACATATATTTTAAAATTCGAGTAAGAGGAACTATCATGTTCAACCTTTATTGAATCTCACGGCTTAAAGGTTGGTTATCGTTCTGTCTGAAACCTTTTTGTTGTTCAACTCAGACTGGGACGGTTGAGTTTTCGTTTTGTTCCGGTATAATCTGGTTTTTAATTTTGGTTCGATCTAATTTCGATTTGCCTCTGTAATTTTTTTATTTAGATAAATAATATAAAAATTAAAATCTGTACAAATAATATAAATTTTTTAAATTTAGAAGTTAATCTTTAATTTCTTTAATGCTTCAATAACTAAGTAATAATTTTGGTAATATAATATATAAAAAATAAATTAAAAATAATAACCGATTCCAAGTGTTTGATTCTGTATCAATTTTATCCAAATTTGATACCGAAATTGGTTCTACCGATTTATTGGTTTGGTTCCTAAGTTTTTAAACTAAAACGGCAAACAGGAACCGTCAAAATTCGGTCCAGCTCTTACACGTCTGGTTTCCGACATTAACAACTATAGACGTCTGGTTTCCGACATTAACAACTATTATGCTCAAGGAGTAGCATCAAGTTTGTCCGAAGTTTGTTTCGGACGGGCTTATGGCCCGATTCTTTGTGCAAGATATTTTCAGAATGCAATAAAAGCATTTGGCAATTCGGATTAGCTACAATTACAAATATCAATAGCAGAAGCAACAAACAATGGCATCTCGAACTAAACAGTCGAAAACAACCATACACTAGTTGATCTAAACACCATTGGTAATTTGGTGGATGGTCTTTGTAAGGTTATCTGCATCTTGAAAAAAGTCCAGACCCAGATTACCAAAATCTTCATGTGGGGTGTCCTACTTTATATTATAAACAACTATGAAAGCGACATACGTTATTTTTCTTCACTGCAGGATTTATAGATCAGAGAAGCAGAAACAAGAACATGTGAGAGACATAAGTGCCTACCTTTATCCACCATTACAAGCTAATGGTTTAATTATTCCATCATTATAATGAAAAAGGTTGTCCTTTACAATCTAATCTCACAACTCCATGAAATTTATTACACCACTTCCATCATCATCCATTACCAACATATCACATGACATTGACCCACTTAATTAGTTGCCACTAGGACAAACCGAAAGATGATAACTTTCTTGTGATATGTTTCTTTTGTTTTAATTCATCCCTCACAATCCTACTAATATACAATAAAAACGGATAAGATTTTCCGGGAAAATTCAACCAAGCAGTGTCCAAGATCCAAGTTAAGGGGAACTTACTGGAGCTGGCTATATTTTATTTCATTCTGATACGCTTTTCAGTTTTTCTTCAGGATCCATACTTGAAACCCGCTCTACCAAACTGCAATCCGTTTAGAAGAGTCTTTTAGAGTTTAATACGAAATGAAAGCATTTTAAATGCACTTAATTGATGTAACAAATTTTAGGTGCTTAGCCTAAAGTGTAAGAACATACTTGGATGAACCAGAATAAGCAACAGTTGGTTCATTTGCATTATGGATGTATTGAACCGATATAAAATCATTATCTACGGTACTGCTTGCCATAGGAGATCCTTGGAAGCTTCCGGGTGTTCTTCTGGACGATATTCCTGCAAAAGTTGGGTGAATAAAACTAAGCATTTGACATGCAATTTAAAGTGTTTCGTTTTCATTGTAACTAAGTGTTTCTCATGCAACCGAAAAATGAGGAAATCATTGAGAAATCAAGCAGACAAAAGTAGAAATAATCAACAAGGTGAGATTTGAAAAAGCAAAAGTAGTAAACATATAATATCAGGTGGAGTACTCTTTGTACAAAAGAACGAATTTATCATCTCATGCACCAACCGCATTCATCAGATAGTTTTAGGAAATAACTTTTTAGAATAATAATTGATGAACTTGCAAAAAGTTAAGTTTGAACATGTGATGCAAACAAAAACAAGAACTATAAATAAACGCCCCTTATCTTATGTCTAATGACCATGTATTTTTGGTTTTGTGGACCGACAGCCTCTTAATAGAACCCAAGACTCAAGTAGACTTGGAAGGTGTTACATACCAAACGAGCTAGTCAATTGGATACATCTAATGACCATAAATTTCACCAACGAGGATAGAAACAATTGTTAAAGATATAAGAAAACGCCAAAGTTAAGATTTCAAGATCGAAAAAGCTCAAATTTGACGCAGGGAAGTTATTAAACCTATTTGTTACCATATTGGCACAATAATAAAAGAGCATAAAAAGGAAGTTACCCTGAATAAGTATGACGAGACAGAAGAGAAGAGTGAAGAGTGTGGCAACAATATTTCCATAAGACGATGAGGACGCCTTTGCCGTTTTCATTTTTTTTAAGGCTTTGATTCTCTCGTGCCTAGCACGCTTGATCATAGCAAGCTCGGCAATTTCTTTAATCAGCTTCTGGTCAGCTGCATCCAACGACGGACCTTTTGGGGGCCTAGGAGGTTTTTTATTGCTCGACTTCTTACATCTCTCCTTCTCCACTAACTCATCATGACTCCTTTCTCCTTCTAGTTTCCTGTTTATCTCAACCTTAGCCACCACCACCAGCCCTTGTTTTTTGATTCCGGAATTGTAGATTCTCTCTCCTTTTTCAAGATCAACCTCAAGAACTCCATCTCTTAAATTTGTTTCATCCATTTATAACTATGCTTTACTAATTTCTTACCTATTAATGTCCTAAACTTTAACTTCAATTTATGTAAAGTTTAATTACTGAATTGTATATGATTCAAGTCTGTGAATTCAATCACTAACAAGAACATTGCGTCGAAGCAAGCTGTAAATACAACTAAGACTGATAATTATTATAGCTTGTTCCTTCTTACAAGAAGTGCAATTATCTATAATTGTACTACCTTAATCTCATTCCCAATCCCATCAAATCCCTGCAGTTAGAGATATTATTCATTAAAATCAATCATAAAACCTATCAATATATGCATTCCATTCATAAATTGACCGGACAAATCTTAGTAATCGTGAAAATAAGCAAGGAACAATCAATTCGTAATCTACCGACATAGACTCTTAAATTCAATTAGAAAGACAAATGTCTAAAAGAAAACCAACATGCCAGCAAACACCACTGTAATAGTAGCATAAAAATCAAAATGCCCACTATATCAATGCATCTATGTATATATATATATATAAAGAGAAAAAAGAACCTTCAACAGCAAGCGAACAAACCCAGATCCGATTTCGTCAGGAATGAAGAAAGCGCTGAGACCCGAATCAAAATTTTGAAGAGAGAAATCGGAGGGCGGGATCGGAGTGAGCGGAAGTGAGAAGAAAAGCCGGAGAGTCTTAGAGTGATAGATAAAACCAAAAAAGTGGCATTCGGTTTTGGTTTGTTTTTTATGTATCTTGTTTGAATTTTAATTTTTTATATATAAAATTGAAACGCAATACAATCTAATCTAACTCTATGTTGTGAAACATGCGGTGGTGTCACACATATAAATACACAGCGCGCAATCAGCATGTGAAGCCTCACCGACACATAATTAAGTGTCACTAATGGCTATGTCACTGTCAACACCTTTCTTTTAGAGAAAATTGGCATGGATCTGGGGGTAAAAGGAAGATCAGAAAGGCAGGCCAATATTATACCAACCAGTTTGAATAGGAAACCTTCTCTAACACTTTGGTGGTGAAGATGAACTTGAGTATGATCGGGTTATATCAGAGTTTGAGTGGTGATAAATTTTGAATTCCTAAATTTTAATTTGAGTTTCAAATTCTTTTATAATATTCAGCTCATTCAAAAGTAACTGTATTTAAAGTGCATCTGGTTGGATTTTCTTTTAAAACTTTTTTAGTCTATTTTTATTTTTGATAAAATTAAAAAATGGTCAATCAGATTAGATTGATCACATCAAAATAATAACTAGAACTCTCGAATGAAACTATAACATTTTTTTTAATTATTAGCTAAATATAATCTAGCAATAACAGTTGAGAATTAAAACTATTTATCAATACCAATTTAAAGTTTAGGAGTGCAAATAACACTTTGATTTTGAAACTAAATTATTCACGATATTATTTGAATATTTTAATACGATCATATCTGCGTTTTTTATTACTATTTTTATCTGTTTTGTTTCGTTCTATCGATATCTTCAGTGATCTTAGATTTGTCTTTTCTTCTTCTTTCGATCAAGATCTTTTGCAACTGTCGATAATTTGATTTTTTTGTTCTTTTTCATTCATCAATTAACATGTGTGTTTTATTTTCTGTTTTGGTATATTTGATCGTGTGAGTCATTTTTGTTTTTGTTTTTATGAATTATATGCTTGTTTTAGTTATGTTGATTCTTTGTTTTCATACATTCACGCAAATGTTTTAGCATATATATGAAAAAGTGATTTTCGGTTAACAGATTTGGGTGTGAAATTACGTTATAGGTGGTTGTGTAAAAAAATTCAGAAATTACGTTATATGTTTTTGGAAACAATTATTAAATTACGTTATAGGTGATTGCGTAAAAGGGTTGCAAAATTACATTGTATTTGGTTATGTAAAATACAAGTGTGATTGGATTGCGAAATTATGGTTTAATTGGTTGTGTAATTACTTTAGAAATGGTTGCAGTTATGAAATAAAAAATATATAAAGTACTCATAAAATAAAATTAATACTTTAAAAAATAAATTGTAGTTTATGCATACAATTTTTACCAATTAGACATTGTTTTGAATTTAACATACAAACATCTATAATATTTTATTGATTGTCTATTGTTAATATATAAGATCAACTCTTTTCATTGTCAAAATTTCTGGGTTAAATGCTTTTGGTATTTTTCCTATTTCAGTGAAACACCTTGCATACTCGCACACAAAAGCTCCACAATCGACAAAACCAGGTTTCTGTTGTGGAATGTCTAATGATCTTTTAATTTTCATTGTTGGTTTTGGTATCATGAATTTCCTTTCGATAAAGTATTTGTACTAGAAATCAAGTTAACACAGTTATTTGTCTATGTTTAAGAAATTATAAATATAAATCAGACAATATTATATTTTGATAATACTTACCAACTGTTTAGCTGAATTTATTGGTGGATCAGTTTTACCATGTAGTGTCAAGTTGTAGTTTTATATGTCTTCGTCGAAATTGAATACACATAATGCCCAATGATTTGATCCATTTTTTATTTTAGTTTTTGTACATGTTGGAACAATGATATATATTGTTTGTGTAGGTTTCGCCTTGTATATATCGCCAATCATTGGGGTGACATCGATTTTATCTTGTATTGATGTCTATAATATGATATATACAATCAAATTAATAGTTAAAAAATAAAGAATTTAAAACTTTTATTTTAACATAATAAATTAACTTACCAGTGTATGAGCCGATATGCAGATTGATTTTTCCCAATTTGGCAAGTTTAAGTTAGAAGGTTGTGAAACATTTACATTATTATTTAGCTATTCCAATTTGATGAATATTTATGCATCAATGATATGGAGAACAAAAAAATAGAATGGTGCATAATTAGGTTTTAATTAGTTGTGAAAATACCAAATGTTGACTGGTGCATAATTACGTACAATACGATCATTAAAATACAAAAAATATTTAGTTGTGAAATTAGGAGTATTATGGATGCATAAATATGAATAAATAAGGTGGGAAAATAGGATTTTAGAGTGGGAAATCACCTTGTAGTCCACCTCACTATCATTTTCAATATGCATCATGTTTTCTAATTGAACATAAAGACTTCTTGATGGAAATGACCATACAACTGGAATGGATTACAGACTTAGTGTCTTCTTTATTTTTCAAAATGAGCAAATATTTGACATCTTCTTGTAACATCAATTTCTTTGTATCGTTGTCAATTGACCAAATAATATTTTACTTTTATGCTTTGATGTTTGGATCATAGAAGAAATATATATCCTCTTAATCTATCCTAACTTCATGAAGATATTGTAAAACTATTTGTTGAGGAGAAAGAGGAAGATTTACGGGTGGTTGTACAACTGATTATTGAGGATGACGAGGAGGATGAGTTTTTACAACTGGTTGTAAAAAAATTCTTCTATTTTTAAATTTTTATAGATCTTTATTTTTTAGGAATAATTGTTACACGTGCTTCAGTATCCTTTTTCGAATGTGTTACAACTCTTCTAGTTTTTTCTTGGTTGATTATGAGCTTGTACACGTTTTACCCTCATTTTTATTTTCTAGTGCAGCAATAAAAGATTCTATAACTCATGTAACCTTTTTTCTTTTTGTTTTTCCTTTGCCTTTTGAGTCTCTTTTTTTACATTCATTATTTTTTATTAATTCTATGTCAATATGTGGTTCTTTATTTTATTTGTATTTTTCGTTGTATCAACCTCATTATAATATTGTTTAACTATCTAAGAAGGTTGTACATAGGGAGTGTCAATTATTTTGATATATTATATTTATCTTTATTTTTATATTTGATTAGACGATCTTGCTCAGTTACTCTCTCGGTTAGGGATGTATTGGAAGGACTAATGTTTTTATTTATTTTATCATTCAAAGCAATAACATTGTCGTTCACAGATTCATGTTCCTTTTCCAGCTTTTGAAATTGTTCTGTAAGAGTATCATTTGATATTTTCATTTTTTGAATCTGTTGAAGGAGTTTATTATTTTTTCATTCGATTTCTTCAATTATTTGTTGAGTTTGTTGTTTTTAATTTTCAATTATTCAATCTAATTATCCTCTATTGGACCCATATCTTTTGGTTGAGAAATAAAAAAATAAATCTTTTATCAAATTTAGGTTACGAAATTAGGTGCAATTAGGTTGCAAAAGTACAAGTTTCAGATGTCATTAAACATTGGTGTGAAATTACATGCTAACTCGTTGTGTAATTAAGTGTTAAAAATAGTTGTAAAATTAAGAGTAATATGAGTGCATAAATATGAACAAATTTGATGGGTAAATATGACTTTAGGATTGTGTAAATATATAAGTTACATGTTCAGTTTGATTCAGGAGGCTCTTGACCTCTTCTTGAAGTTCCCTTATTTTATTCTTAAGGCTCATGTTCATTGACATTTCACTTTAAGTGATGTTATCTTCATCACGTGGTCTTTCTAGAATCTGCCTACGAGTTTTCTTGCATTTGTATTTCAAACTGATTTTTTTTGGAGCACTGGTTGGGGAAATATCAGGCTCTTGAGCACCAACATCAACACCTTCATCAACAGATTTATCAACATCAACATCAACGTCAACACCTTCGTTCATCTTTTCATTTATATGGACACGTTCATCAATATTAACACTTTCACGACTTTTAGCTTTATTTACTTCGTTCTTATATGTTAACCATTTTTTGTCTGTTATTTCTAGTTCTCCCACTATAATCTATTATTAAAGTAGGAAAGTTTATTATTTAAATTTATAGTTTAAACTTACATATTGTAAAAATCATTTGTAAACTTACCTTTTTATTGTTATACTCTTGAATATTTCAAGTAATTTTGGATCACTTCTCTTCAATGCCATCCATTTGAAACCTCTTGGAATAGTCTTTTTACATATCCTCCCTTATTATCGAAGTGACCAAACCAATATCTTATCCTTTATGACATTACAACTCTCATCCACCATTTTTATTCTTTTACCAAAAATGGATTTACTACATACGCTAGATATTTAGATTCCTTTATATGGCCCATGTCAAGCAATCTTTTAACTTATTTTATATACCTTTATTTTTCTCTAGAGAAAATACCTTTAATTTTTAACGAATTGGTATCAATATTCTGTCAATACTCTTTTTTTACTCTCTCTAACAGCTTCTACTTGAGTTCCAATAAAATACTTAACACATTGATGATCAGACGATGCAATTATTTCTATTTTATGTAGCCATCGACGACCTAAAATTTTATCATACGAACTTGGTGTATCCACTATCATCAACAATGTGTTCAATTTCTTCTATGTTTGACCAAAACCAACCGTTATAGGTAGCTTTACTTTCCTAGTATAATTGACCTTTGTGCAAAAATTTACTAAATGTCTTTGAGGTTTTTCATACAGAGCTACCCCAATAAATTTCTCATAACTCCTTCGATACCAAAACGTTAAATGAACTTTTGTATATACCATAACTCTTCTAATTAGTACCCCTATAAATGTCCAAAGTAATTAACAGAACATCTTCACGAGTAGTAACCAAAACCTCTTAAATCGTATCGTTAAAAACTAACAATAGTGTTGGAGCCCTGCTTACGTGTAATGATAATTCATCAACAAGATGTACTTCTAAATATATTCTTTAAGATTTTCTAGATGATTAAGAAATTACAAACAAAGTATCTCCTCCAGATATGGTACAAAGTATTTGTTTATTCCCTTGATTCTTTTCTGGACTATTGCCCTTATTTCTTTCTTATGTCTTCTCAACGCCCTTGATTTTAACAAACAATAAATTCTCAATGATCATTAAGATAAACATTAAAATATATTTAAGATCTTTCATTATGTGGAGTGAACATCATACTGGGGGGCTTGTGATTTAGTATATCTTTTGTTTTATTTTAAACTATCATAGTTCCCTATGTAAGCGACGCAAACCTCATATTGATGTTATTGTAATTAAAATCACTAGCTCAGTTAGGTTATATTTTCACAGTTTCGTCATTTCTCAAATCATCACCTCTTCTTTTATAAGACATTCATACTTTCTTTCCTTAAAATTTAACTGACATAATTCTACCTCGTCATGCTTCATCAACTTTAATGAACATTAAAAATATCCTTTACAAAATCCTCCATATTATCTAAATTGAATATAATAACAAGTGACTATCCCATGTAAAGCCTTTTTTAAAATCAGCCAAAGCAACGCTTTGACATCCTTCCAAACTATTCATCTCTTACACAAATATTTGATAATTTCTCAATGTTTCAATCCTTTTATGGAGCAAATTCATTATATAATCCATATAACTTTCCATAGTTTTGTTACCAATAAATCGAATTTTAGACGCACTACAAAGTTCTTAAAAGCTAGAAATCGATCCACCATGTTGATAATTAAAAAACACCAAATCATTACCTCTAAATATCATAGAAAAAACTTTGCAAAGAAGTCTACTATCAAAGTTAAACTATAATACGTGTTATAATGTTTTTCTAAATGATGTTATAGATCTTTGGTCCCTTCTTACTTATCAATTATATATGGATTTGTGTTATATAACTCTCCTTCCAAAATTCTTTGAGACAATAATGGATGAATTAAAGTATACAACACTAATATCTTTTTGCTTCGAATTCATCAATACACAAGTTCACTTGATCTTAATTATCTTTGGATATTAAATTTTCTCTTAACAATTATAACACTTTATATATTTGTTCTATTTTACTTTTATTTTTTATCTCCCTGAGCTTGCAACATATTAGATTCATTTTTCTCTTGTTGTATTTCATTTAATTTCATTCCTAAAGTATGAAAAATAGTAGGAATATGAATATTACCTTTATTTACGATTGGTAAATGTTGAGACGACCTACAACCGATATTACCTAGGACTGAAGATGTAATGACTGGAGGATGTGTTACTACTACTGGAGAATTTCCTCGTATTTCATTTTTCCCACAACCCGGTGAAGTAATTTTACTAGTTACTCTCACACATGTATTACCTCGTATTTTATTGTTCTCACTAATTGGTGAAGCAATGCTAGATTTTCATATAATAACAAGTGGAGATCTACAAACATATTATACACGTGAAAGGTTTTTATTTACCTTTGAGTGAATCAATATCATTGGTATGTGTTGATACTTTGTAAATGATTCCCACAGACGTTATCAAAAATCTAATGAGGTAAAATCTCATCAACACAAGTCTCTATGATGAAAATGACTAAACCACTCATAGTTTAGAAGAAGACAATTGTAAGCTTTATTTTTCTTACTCAGAAATTAATCATCCTAAAAATGAAGGTTTACACCCCTATTTATAAGACATAATGAAAGGATGAACAAAATACGTGTTTACAAAGGCACATGGCATCCATTCGTGATAATGGTTGTAACAAATATGACTAAATTACCATATAACTACTTCGGGTATTTGTATAATATCAAATAATATGCTCGAGGCTTCTTGAATAATCTTTTAGCTTCAAGATCTTTCCGTCTCATCCGAGTAACCTCTATATTCTCTTTTACCTGCGACTTCGGCTTATTTTTCCTTTTTCTTCTTTTCATATTTATTTACATTATTTACTTAGCTCGTTATCTTTTACTAAACCAATTTATCTTGGCCATCTGTCTTGCATGTACTTATCATTTATCATTACTTATTTGGTTTTTCTTGTCTAATTGAGGTCCGTTAAATTTAGCTTGTCATAACTAAAGACATGTTATATCATATTTTATCCGACCATAGTTATTTACTTCTTACATATTAAATTTTAGCTCATCATGGTCATTATATTATTATAAACAATTTTTGCATTCATATCGCCTAATATCAGCTTGTCTTCATACTTTTAGTCTTACCTTATTCGTAAAGTAATATACCTTAACACGATATACCCTTGTCATTAGGAATACAAGGTAGGCTCAAGAAACACCAGACAAACCGAGAGATTTGGACACCAATACAGTTTTTAAATTATATAAAGACCAGAATCTTGAATTGGATCCCAACATACAAATCATTGGAGTTATCACTGTCGGAGATCATTTCATTAGAATTATTAAAAATCCAGAAAAGTAAAGGTCTTAGAATTCATCAATGAGTTTGATACCCGATCAACGATAAAGTAGGAGTGATAAAAAAGAATCTAAAGACTTACAACAAATGCAACACAACTTCCTCGCCATAAAGAAATAGAAACTAAAAGGGGACTTGGTCATCCTTGATGATATGGATGATTCACGAGAGGCTCCCGCACCTTATCGAGATAGGAGAGGAAATTGAATACATCGACATGTAAGGAATCAAGATTTTATGAATTGGTTGTAATATACCAACGAAATGAATAAACAAGATAAATAAACCTGGAAAGTCTAAACGCGTGGTATAAGGAATAACAAAGGCTTATGGGAAAGAATCCAGCTTATATCCCTCATAAGAGATATCCCAATACAATATATAAATCGTGGTTTCCCAACTTCCAACGATGAAGTACAATACTAAGGTGCAATTGCAGGCCTTCAGTTGGCTAATATATATGGAACAAGGCGGGTACAACTACGTACAGGCTCATATTTTATGGTTCATTAAGCATTCGGCCACACTGAAGCTAAATAAGATTCATTCATTTAAGTACCCGAAAGAGTTTCGAAGCTAGACATCCTATTTGATGATGTTATATTGGATAAGTCCAAAAAGTAGAGAATGCATCCATTGATTCCATAACTTCTTTCGTATGCACAACTTTAGCATTATAACCCATCTTCTAAGAAAATCTTCCATTATCCACCCTAACAAATTTCTATATTCTGTCTCATATTTGGGACCCATTGTAATCGAGGAGGATAAAGTAGAGAAGAAATATTGAAAAAATAATATTTAAATATTTGAAAGATGGTATGATCCTTGAGAGAGATAGGACAAACAATAAAAATAAAAATAAAATCAGAACTATTGCTTTGGTTATTAGACACATCGTATAAAAAATGCCTCACATAAACGTTGTTTTATTTCCTCATCCCCAAATAGGGAACAATCATGGTAGATAAGCTCCGTGACATATAAAGAAGTGCCTGTTGTAAATACAAGGCACTTCACAAATGTTTTTGTTACAATATTACTATTGGCTTAATATGATGAAGAACGCCAAAAGCAAAGTCAAGCATTGCGACACATACCATAACTTCTCCAACTCGATCCAAGTCTACATGTTGCTACTTTAAACTATATTTAAAGTCATCTTTTGTGATAGATGAGACTTTGAAATTGTAGGACCTCTACCAAAGGCTTAAGGAGGTAAGACATTCTTGTTTCTAGCAATGAACTACTTTTACAAATGGATAGAAGCGCAATAATTTGTGAACATCACGACCAAGAAAGTTATGAACTTCATACGCTCCAATATCTTCTACAGATATGATATACCAACATTCGTATAAATGAACAATGAGACTCAGTTTCAAAACGATCGAGTCACATCATTCTGCAACACAAAAGGTATTGAGCAAATTTTATCTTCTCATCTCCATTCTCCGGAAAATAGCCAAGTGGAGGTCACCAACGCGATCACATATGATGGCATCAAAACAATATTTGAGGGTTCCATAGGGAAGTGGCCAAACTTCTTATTAAAAGTCATATGATCTTACAAATTCACACCACATTCAGAAACATGATAAATACTTTTCATTTTCGTGTAAGGCATGAAAGTTTTGGTACCAACCAGCCGCTATGCCTTCCGACACAATTTATAATTACGATGCAAGAAATAATTGTTACACAAGGAATACAAAGCTCGGCGTAATTAAAAAAAAGATTAAAGGCCCCCTTATGCTATATTATTACCAAACTTTAATACGTAATATATATAACTCCAAGGTTCAGTTTAGAAGATTTGAGGTGGAAGACAACATCCTAAGAAGATATTTTATCCATACTAAGGAAAACAATCTTGATAAGTTGGCCCTAATTGGTGATGAGATGAGATATTTTAGCTGCTGAGTCTTGACTTAATTCGATCGGCAGTTTGGACCATAACCATTATTATAAAAAACCGAATAGGACAGACATAATAAATGATCACTAAGTTAGATGCTGGTCACTTCACACCTAATTACTAATGGGTCCTTAAACTTGACCCGACTTCACTATCTGATCTGATAGGCCCATGGGTCAGTAATTAAGTATAAATACCTCAACCACTTCCATTAATGGGGGTAATCAGAATTTACTGCTAGCACACAACTTAATTATCTCACTACTATATACTCTAAATATTAAATTCCCAAACCACTTTACAATATTATCCTTAAACTGAAATAAACCACACCAATTGGTAAATGCCATACATAATTGAAGCCAAAGTAAAATCAGGTACGTACAGATTGGTGGATGAAAATGAAAAACATATTCGGTACCCTTGGAACATCGAGAATTTAAAGTTATATCATCTTCCATGAGTTTTGACTGCTTAATATACTTTATGTATGTAAATGATGTATTGTGCATGAGGTGTAATATTTCCCCCATGGCGCATGAAAGTTTGAATGAGACACTTATCTTTGATAAACGTTAGTATTGCCTTTATATGCGTCTCAATTTATTTTCTCGCATTATTAATTTAAATTTTAAAGGCAACAAGCCATGATCAATAAACACAGGCTAATTATGGATGCTAAGAGTAGCCCACAACACCTACAAGGCTCCGACCTAGCTTTAACAACCAAGCAAATGGTAAGCATGACACAATATTCAATCCCTTGAAGAGCTCCAGCCTTCAGTCCAACGATAAAAAAGGATAACCATGGACATAGATTTTATCCCTTGACGAGCTTCTCCCTTTATACATACAAAGATAATAAAGGATAAGCTTGACAATAGTTTTCGGCTTCTTGAAGAACTTCGACATTCATGCAAGACAAAAGAATCGGGTAAGACTAAATATAATCTTTAGGGGAGGTTCGACCCCTATTTATAAATAAGAAATATAAGAAGTAATTTAGTGAGTCAACATATCCCTACATAAAAAAACTAATGGGATAATTATTCAAAATATTTCTCATAAGAGTTATGCACCATTCACAGTAAAAACAAATAAAGTAAGGTTATTTCTAGACATAATCTAAATAAAGTTCCCATCGAGTCTTTATTCAGGTCTTAATTTTTTGAACTGATAATTTTAATTGAAAGTAACAGAGAACATATACAACATAGTGTTTTTTGTAAACTAACACAAGATAAGAGAATCATAAGCACGCATTAATGAATATTGCAACTGACAAATTTCACTAAGGCTATAAAACAAAAAAATTTACAAAACCATGGGGACTTGGTTCAAAACATTTCCCCAAAGACAGGGACTTTAGTAATAAAAAATTCTTTAAGGGCTACAAAGATACAAAAGTACGACCAAAATTACAGAAAAGGCTATTGGGGTTTCAGGCCACCTTGACAAACGAAACTTCTCTTTCAAATATTCTTACAACAGCCTCATCTCCCATATAAGCATCTCCAGCTCCACCTAGGGAGGTAAGGAAAATAACTTGGATATGAGGAACAACCAATAGGTGAAAAATATAACCATGGTTTTCATTTTATTCAGACAGTCAGATCAAATCTTGCCTCTCGGCCTATAAAATGTACTAATACACTTGATAACCACCTTTTTATATAGTTATAAGAGAATCCTCCTCCGATTAACTAGCCCACTCACAATCTCAGATATCTGCTTATTTACAACATAGTTTTATAAGGTATTTTAATTGAAATCAGGATACTCCTCATACAACTGTAGTATAACTATTTTTTCATCTCTATGCATCTCATTATTAGTTGCTTCAAGCATCACTCGTCAAATCTAACCATTAAATGAACATGTTCAACTTGTTCATATGCCAGGGTATCTTCAAGCTTCTTCTTATTAGGCAAGACATCCTCCAGTGTGCTCGTAGCTCTTCCTTCTCATATTAGGCTATAATATGTATGACTTAATGTTTCTTCTAAACGTTTTATAATTCATCATTGATATCCTCCAATTTATTATGGGATGAGGAGATGGGTGTGGCTTAAGTTAGAGTTAATCTGCACTAGAACCCTCCAAATATAATACAAGAAAAATATTATTTGGTGATACTCTTGAATACACCATGCAACATTGATATCATATAGGCCTTACCAGAAACTTTCTCTACAAAAAGAATCACAAATTCAACTATGGATTGAAGCTCAAACTTCAATACCCTTTAGGCCAGCCATTTATGCTCCAACTTTGTCTTAAGATTCTTGTTAGCTTCTCCATCTAACTGAAGAGCCACATATAACTTCGGGCTCTCTTCTTGTTAGCCTTTGAAATCTACTAAACATTAGCCTGAAATTTGCTAAACATTAGCATGAAATTGGTCAGAGTCTGGTATATGTAATGTAGTGTAGTCAAAGCATTTATCAAGGTCTACAATACAAATACAAAGAAATAAAACCTATTATCACACACAAGCATAAAAACAAAGAAAGTTTTAGTACACTTTTACAATAAGGTTAACATGTCTTTTGGCCAAGTTCACAAATGACAAATGTTTTGGTAACTTTATCACGTTGTCTATAACAAAAAACTCGCTAACAACCTCAGAAATTTGGTCCAAAGCAACCAAAGACGGTCCAAACGTCCAAAAATATCCACCTCAAAAACTGCTTCATTTGGCACATCAAGCTTGTCCTCAAAAACAACACACTTAATACCCTTAATTATGGGCCACATGGGCTTTCGGGTCATACTCATGAATTCGGGTTGAGTTCAAAAACCCATTAGTCATTAATCAGGTAAGTAATTTTCTTAGTCATGAAGTGATTTAGTTCTTAATACATTAGTCCTGTTCGGATGGTTCAGTGGGTGGTTTTTATCCCAATTGCCCCTGTCCGGTTTCCATAGTGAGTGGTGAGTAAATCCGGACTCATCAGTAGCCCTTTTTTTAGGTTATATTCGAAGGCCTTTGGCAAGACCTAAAAAATAGTTCATGTGTACCCGTAACTATGTCCGGACAGATTTCAAATTGTGTAACGGCTTTATCCGGACTGGTGAAACTCTAAAAGATTCAAAGATTTTGCCAGAGATCGTGGGACACGTGTCCTTCTCTGATTTGCCTCACCGGCCATTTTTCTCCTAGAATGGCGCTCCACTCATTTCATAAAGTAACCTCTTCAATTAATGCTGGTGACATCATCGTCGTCTTTAATCATTACTCCCATCTTTTAGTATTCTCCTAGGTTTCAAGGCATCTGTTGTCTCTTTAGTATAAATTAAACCATTTTTCACTATTTTACCATCTTCATCATCTCCATACTTTTAATCTTCAAAGCTTTTACCTCTCAAAAAACCCTTTTCTTGGTGTAAATTTATGTTCACAGCAAGAAACGCCCTTGTAACTTGTCGGAGTTAGAGAAAGCTCAAAAAGTCGAACGAGAAAGGCGCATTGTTGCTGGCCTCCCTGTTTCTCCTATTGACAAATCTGAAATACCAAGTTCAGAGCCTGATCGGGGTTCGTTTTCTGCCAGAAGTTCTAAACCCAAAAGGTTATTCCAGCCTAATCTTTCACCAATCGTTTCAGGCTCATCGGTCCAGGAATCAGAGCTTGTTGTTGAACCAGAGCAGGCAGTTACAAGCACTAAGAAACCTTCCCCATTCATTGCCATGGGATCAGATGCTGACATCTCCCCAGAAAAGCTAGTGAATCGACAAAAAGGTCGTCTAGTGAAAGAACAGGCTGTCGCTCCACAGTCTAAATTTACAAAATTCATGCCTTCTAAGTCTGGGGCCAAAGATAAAACTACAGGGTTAGAAGCACCTATAAAAGTACCCAAGGACAAGCTGTCCGGTCCGGAGGCAACCAGTTCAAGCCTTCGAAAAGAAACCTCCGGATCTGAGCCCCAGCCGGACTCCAGACCACAAGAGGAAAGTAATGCCCAACCATTCGGAGGGCCTACCGAGCCAACCACTAGCTCTTCTCTCCCAAAATTAACTGATTACCCTTCCATGGTAATGAAATATGTAATGGAGGATAGTATTAAAGAAACCCCTTTTGAGACCGACGTCTCCGGGAAAACAAATGAGGTTGCTACTGTCAAGAAAAACAAAGGCAAGGAGAAGCTATGTTTAAAACACCCGGATCTGCCGGAGTGCCTTGTAGGAAAAATGGGACCTTGCTTCCACAAAGTAAGTGTAAAGTATCTGCTAGCTATGCAAAAGATCAATTATGTCTTTATTCACACAACTGAACTGGGCCGGATCCAGACGAAATGGGGGATCCCTGAGAACGTTAAAGTGAGGATACCGGTGGATCCGAAGGCACCGATGGATTGTAAGCTGAGTGAGATAGTTTTCTTCACTGAGCTATTCAACTAGGGCTTAGGTTTCCCTTAGACCCGGAGATCGTCAGATACTTCCATCTTGTAAAGCTCCGCCCAAGCCAATTGAGCCCCAACGCTTGGTATACGCTCATGTCCTGTATCATGGCCTTCAGGCTCTCCGGAATCCCTCTTCCGATGGAGCAGCTTGCTGCTGTGGCCAGCCTTTGCAGGAACCACATAATCCCTTTCTATCATTTTAACATGAGCGATAATTACAAAACGGTGGATGACTTGCTTGAGTCAGAGAAGAACTGGAAGACTCAATTTTTGTTCATCAGTGGCGCCTGGGAGAATGGGAGGAAGATTAAAGCTGGTGTCAACCCAAGCATGCTTACCAGCAGATGGAAAAGCTCTGGTAAATATCTCATCACATACTTCTACCTTTACTTATAACAAGTTTGTTTGTTTAACTTCTCTTCTTTTATTTTTTGGTAGTGCTGCCTAAGGAGTTCAACGACTACTTAGAGGCGGGGCAGACTACTTGTGCCAAACTAAATGCTTGGGCTGCTGAGAAATGGGGAAACCGGTTCAACAACTGTTTTACCGAAGGCAATTTGACAAGATCCCATCTCTAGAATACAACCGGCCGGATGGACTTGCCTTGGGAGGAATTAACCACTCCACTCCCTCCGGGGGTGATTCTTCAGAAGACCAGTGTAAAAGATAAAAAAGTATAGGTTATCCGAACTGATGGTGGATCAAGTAACATGGGTTGTGGTGCTGGGATATGTTTAACCTCTCCGTACGGTGACAGGATGTACCAGGCTAATGTTTTGCTTCCAGGGCTTCCAACAACGAATCTGAATATGAAGCTGCTATAGCTGGTTTGAAATTTTCACTTATTTGTGGAGCCAAAAGGGTCAAGTTAATGAGTGATTCTCAGCTTCTTATCCATTTTGCACAAGTTCAATCCAAAGCCAAAAAGGAACAGCTAATTAAATACTTGTTTATTCTCAAAGAAGTGGCACTTAATTTCAAAAGCATTACCTATGAGCACATACCTCGAACATAAAATACACTAGCAGACTCCTTGGCAACCATAGCCTATTCTGAGTCCTCCCCTTGGATTCATGTGCAAGAGTGCCCATCCATTCAAATCAATCCGGATAAGGAAGAAAAAAGTTTGAATATACAAGTAAAACAACCCCAATACTGGAGATTTCCTCTCCTCCAATATCTCTCAGATGGCGTTCTGCCTCCGGAAAAAGCAGTAGCAAGGAAAGTAAAGTACAAGGCTCGCGGTTTTGTCATCTTGAGAGATGTTCTTTATAAAAAATCATTTAGTAAACCTCTCTTACGATGTTTGGGGATCTAAGAGTCCCAAATAGTGCTCTCCGAATTACATGATGGCGAGGGATCATCACACTGTGGATTCAGGGCTCTAACTAGAAGGGTTTTGTTAGCTGGTTACTACTGGCCCTCCATAATTCAAGACGCCAAGGAGTTGGTAAAGAAGTGTGATCCTTGCCAAAGATACAACAATGAAATTCATACCCCAGCTGTCCCTTTAGAGTCAATTTCTGAGCCAATAGATTTTGCTCGATGGGGGCTGGATTTAGTGGGACCTCTACCCATGGCATTCGGGGGGTGCAGAATTATAATTGTTGCTATTGATTACTTTTCTAAGTGGATCTAAGTAGCCCCATTAGCAGGAACTACTTCGAAAGCTGTTATAAAATTCATCATGTCTAACATTTGTTGCAGATTTGGGGTTCCACAGAAGATAACTACAGACAATGGGCCACAATTCGACAACAAGGAGATGGATAATTTATGTGCTTCTGGAGGCATCCAACACTGCTTCTCTTATCCTTTCCACCCACAAGCAAATGGTCAAGTGAAGTGGCCAACAAAACTATCTTGTCCGGTCTTAAAAAGAATCTAGAGGGAGCTGCAACACAAGAGTCTCCATTTACCTTAGTGTATGGAATGGATGCCATAGCTCCCATAGAGGCCACTCTCCCTTCATTTCATGTTAATAATTGTTCCGAACACGCTAACGAAGTGGCAGTCAGAATCCAGCTTGATTTGATGGAAGAAAGAAGAGTTAAGGCTCACCTCAGAGCCACACACTATCAGGGTTTGATGAGAAGCAGGTTTGCTTCTAAAATCAAGAGGAGGGATTTTCAACCAGGGGATAAGGTATTGAGGAAAGTCTTCAACATACCAAGGAGAGGCAATTCGGTAAGTTAGCTCCAACTTGGGAAGGACCCTATGTGGTCAATGAAAAGCTTAAGCCTGGGACATACCGGCTCCAAGATAAAGATGGAAGGATTTTAAATCACCCCTAGAACATCGAACACCTTCGGTTGTATTTAGAATATACTATGTAAATATTTACTTGTTTAAAGTCCATGTAAATATTTGGGGGCATACTCTTTCCTACCCTGGTGGTGCGGGGAGGTTTTAATGAGGTGTCCAGGTTTTTAAATAAAATTCGATGCCTTCTTAAAAAAATATACGAAGTAGTTTGACTAGAAGTTTGATTTAATTCAGTTCGATGAGGTGATGACTGTTTAAACATGTGTCATCGGAGAATTTGTACACTCTCACTTTAAAACACTTATAAAATAACTAAAGGCTATTTGAACACAAGCCATCAAAATTAAATAATATGTAAGATAAAATTTCCCGGTAGATACCGGGGAGTGATGTTAAATATATAAAATGCCTTGGCCATCCAAGGACTTTGAAGTTTTTAAGAGAGAAGGCATGTCTGGTAAAGTGCTGGACACGATTACAAAAATGCCTTGGCCATCCAAGGACTTTAGTTCAAACACAAAATTAAAAGATAGTTGGCATTTTGAGGACTTTAGTTCTTAGATGTCCTAGCTTCACTTGGTTTTTTCTTGGGATTGGTGGGTTCCTCATCTGGACTTTCTCCGGTCTTTTCATCTTCATCAGTGGTATCATCCCAACCACTGGAATAACCGCGCTTATCACCATCAGCCATGATATGGTGAGGAAGGTCTTCGTATTCCATGAATTGCCATAAGTCACCGAGTGTCCTCCTCGGAAATTTCTTATGAAAAAGTAGGACCATATCTGACTTGACCTCAGCATATCTTTGTTCTTGGGAATCTATCACATCGTTGGTGTATGCATCAATCCTAGTTTGGATTGTCTTTTCTTGCTCAAATACCCAACCACTTTCATTAATGAGGGTAATGAACATTTAATACAACCAGGCAGCTCAAATCTCTCACTACAAACTACCCAAACATTAAATACCCTTGAAACATTACAAAAATCCTGACAAAATTACCCTCAGACAAAAATCATCCACACAAATTTTTAGTCTGGATAGTTAGACCTACATTCAAAAAGATATAGGCGACAAACTCCTCAATATAGTCTTGTAAAACATTCACTACATGAGGGTAATTGATGCTTCAACCATATAAAAAGTTATGGTCTTTTTTAACACCAATATTAATCTATTCTTACACCTCTAGCACTACAAGTGTACTAGCCAAAACCACCACAGCAAGAGTCTTGACATCATGCTTCACTTTCGACTGGCTTATTTTGCACCACATCATGCTTTATAACAAACTTCCTTTATGGGGGTTTCCTGACTGTAACATTCCTTCTTTAAGCACCATGTCCTCTTACATTTCGAGAGACAATAACAACTTTGAAATACTCGTTAAGATTAATATTTTCCTCACCACTTTCTGCTCATGTCTTATAAATGTAAACATAAAATCATCCAATGGTAGATGCATGTGATCATAAGCCATTCGGAAAAATATTTTCAGGCACACAAAGTAATCTATATGATTACTATCATTAGGAGGACTCCCTCACCAACTTAACATTATCTATTTTGGTGTCTAATGCTTTCTATTGGAATACTTTCCCTGCAATTATCGATATAAATAAGAAATCTATTACATATACAAATCATATTCAGTGGGAAGCTCAATATTCAATAAAGCAAAAGACGAGAGACTCACTCTTTGAATTCCATGTGCAAGTTACACCAGTCTCTTTGTTATCGAGGACATACACAAATTTCATTTTTTAAGTTTTATTAAAATCTGGAAGGTTTGTAAATTTTTTAGCCTTTTCATTTATCATAGAATAAAAGTATAGACTGGTCCTTTACGCGATGATTGTAACCTTATGAGATAAAACTGATGGTTATCATCAATATCCTTATGGGATAAAACTGATGGTTATCATCAATATCCTCTAGGTATTTGGCATAAGCTAGTGGGGACAAATTTGAGTGTCCTTAAAGAATTTTAACACTTGACTTAGAGAAAACTGAAGCCTCATTTCAAGGATCTACGTGATGAACACAACCTCATTAGTATACGCGTGCAAGAGAATTTCACCCTGTATTAAGAACTAAACCTCCATGTTCATTGGAATTCCCCATTCTTTTAACTTTAAACTCTCATTAATTGTATTGATATACTTATATTCGACATGATTTACACTTTGGTATTCGTTGTGACTTAAGAAATTATGAACATACTTCGGCTTGGGTGATCGACTTGTTTATACTAGAACAATGGAGATTGGATATTTAACTAGCATCACCGTAGCTACACGAAAGGCGCTCTCCTAATGTATGATGTGGAGTTGAAGAACGGTACCTTCATGCATTACTCCCTCAGTTTACGTCATGGTTATCTGATTTTTTCTTTGTAAAACGAACATTAAGTTATTTTTCTCTGACTGGCTAGGCGACGAAAAGCCTAGTTGTGCACTTGTAATTTTATTATGACTATCATAATCATTTCTTTCATTGTAGATATCGACCTTCAGTCTACTTTTTATAACCATTTTTTCTTTTACAATAAAATGTAATTAAGATTGATGGAAGTGGTAACCATGAAATAATTTGATTAAAAAGAATAGAACTTTAAAATTTTGGCGATTTATAGTGAGACATATAAAATACGACATAATTACAATTGTAACAATGATGAAGCATACAAATGGAGACTGGCAGAGGAGGACGTATTTATAATTTTAGGTTCTCAAATCTTGACTTTATATGTTTTTAAAATTTAATCACCGAGATTTGATCGCATGGTAGGGATTCAATACTTATGCGTGGAAGACCTCAAATTTTGGAGGCAAATAGCCCACACATGAAAGCTTAATTAATTACTTACGCTTCTGCCATGCAATTTTCTCAAGGCCTATCCAGTGTCATATTTTTGCATTAATTATAACTAACTTTCCAATTTAAACAAAAAATTTAAGTAAAACTATGTATTATTTCAAATTCTAACTAGATTTGGATATCTTCTTTTGTAGGTACATACATTCGGCCATTCTATTACAAACGTTTGATAACTTCAATATATGTTATTTTGAAGACACCAACATATCAGCAAAGTCAAACCTCAATTTTTAGTTATTTACTCATCTACTGCTCTCTTATACATATAATTTTTTTGAAGCGACCTAAAGCTTATATGCGATTATTCTAATTCGGCCATGAGTTCTAAAGAACATAGTAGTTTACTAGATGTTAGGTGTACTTCTTTTATATTCAGAAAAATGAAGTTTTTTCTCAAATGAGGTGTTTGCTGTTTAAGGGTTTTAACGAGGCATGAACAAGGTCAACACAAATCAATAGGGAGACGTTTCCAAGGTTTTTGATCGGTTAGAAGTTAAGCATATAAAAAAAGAAACACAAGTGTGGTAAGAAGTCTAACCAAATATAGGTTATGGTACATATCATAATCTTGTCAAGATCCAAGAATATTTGACTTTAATCAACAAGTGCACAAATAGGTTTGGCAAACCCGACTTTACAAAGATAGCATGCGTCCTTTGCGTTCTAAAAATCTTAGTCATTCCGCGAGTCTCTTACAAAGATTAATAGAGTTACTGATAAGGTGGATTGTCAAACCAATTACCTAGCCTTCTAGAAGGTGAAACCCATTAAACTATAATTTAGATGCAAAGAAAGAAGAAACAAAGAGAATATGTGTTGATAACATGATCAACTATCATGTAATTAATTGTAAACTAGTTAATGTATGAGATATGTCTTTTGGAGATCCCCTAAGTTATTATATTCTTATAAATATAAATTTATTCCATCTAATTAACAATCTTCGTGAAAAACACATATTGGGTTACCATACCTTGAATTATCTTATTACTTGATTCTCTAACTTAGCAATTTGAACATCTTGGTTAAGAACATCATCTTCTTCTTCAGTACTCTGGTGAAGAAAACTAAAATATTCATCTATCATTCGTGTAATCATTAATTAATTATTATTTTAAAATAATATATGGTAGAAAACTTGCTTAAAATAAGGAATACCCAAAATAAAAAACCCACCATCCAATTTTTTTTATCAATATTTAAGTTTGGAAACATAGTTTAGTTTGATTGTGAAACATAATCTAATTAAATTGTAAAACATGACTTATTTGATGATTTTTTGTATCATTTTCACCAAAACCTTAAGGAAGAACACAAGCAAAATCCGATCTGATGTAGAAAGATTATGTTTGATTCCATTGTTGGAACCTTTCGAATATGAGGTCTAAAACCTATTTATTAATAGATTCGACATAAAAATATTTTAAAATCTATAAAAAAAACAAACTCAATTTTGATTTGTGATTTTCTTTTAAAAAAATTATGTGTTCAAAATAGAGAAAATTAAAAAAACTTCATTTAAATTATTTTAGAATTTAGGGTTGGAGGTGAATTTTTATAATTAAAAAAATAATTTATTAAATTGATTTAAGATTTTCGAGTTTTATAATTGTCTCGATTTATTTTTACTATGTTTAATTATTAGTAATAATAATCGTAAACAATTAAACTATACATTTGAAAAAGAATCATCCAATATTATTTTTAAAATATTAAATACAATGAAATAATTATAATTAGAGACCGAGAAATCATCTTGGGATGTACTAATCTTAGCAAATTAACTCCAATCATGCCTGAATCTCGTGTCCTCCTTGATGACATTCTTATCTTCAAAAAGAATGGTTGGACTAAAGTTAAAATAGAAACAAGATTTGTAGATTTTAGTTAAACTTCTCTCAAATTGTAACTATCCCTGGCTTCTCAAACCTATTCTTCAATGGTGCGGAAACTTAATCATGCCTATTATGTCTATATCTCACATTTCTAGGGTTCAAAATAAAACAGCTTATTGGCTTACTAAATGGACCCTAAAATGTACAATAAAAATGGAATTTTCAAATAATCAAACTCCTATTCTTTTGAAAGCCATTATTGTTTTAGAAAATATGAATTTAGGTTAATTTAGCATTGATGATTGATTATGTACTCAAAATTCTTAAAATATGTCTATGTCTTATTCTATATTTAAGAATGTGGTTCCCGTTTTCATTATATCTATTTAAGAATTTGATTCATGTTTTCATTATATTTGACTAAATTAAGTTCTAACCTTTCTTTTCCATTGTCTGCATCCGCTGCCTTTTGTCACGGTCCGACTTTCCCTGTGGACAAGCTAGCATCTACCTCAACGTGCCAGTCTTCATGTGCTCCTACGACCTGCCAATACTAACAGACCTCTTCATGTGCGGGTACATATATTCTATCCCTCTCATCCAACCATCATACGTGCTTGTATGCCACATGGGAAAGGCTGGCCTGTGCCGTAAGGTGCGCTCGGCATAGGCGCCGCACGGGCGTACCGCTGAGCCCGTGACAGAGTGGTATCAGAGCCGAATCCGTCTCCGAGGGAGTGCCATGCCGGAGCCCAAATATATTGAACAAATGATGAGCCCAACACAAAAGAGACCGGCTCCTCCGCAAGATCCAAGAGAGGCAGAACAGGGGGAAGACCGGAGAGTGCGAAGACGACTCATACATTATGGGGCCTGACAAAAGCGCGCAAAAAGGATGCTGCCCGGTAAGGCCCAAGAGAGGCATGTGGAGTTGACCGTAAGTGTCGCAAAGGTGTATCCAGTCAGGCAAAAGAGGGCGCGGCGTAAGGCCAGGGGCGGATGATCGGGACAAACAAACGTGGTGCAAGCAAATGTTGGATGAAGGAGAAGTGCAACAAAGTAGGAGCCTCTCCACAAGCAGGAAGGGACTAGAAACTTACAAAGTCTCGCTGCGAAGTATGGGCGAAGCAACAAGACTTTGTGGCGAGGACACTCACGAATTGGGTGTGGTAGAGTGTCACGGCCCGACTTTCCCTGTGGACAAGCTAGCATCTACCTCAACGTGCCAGTCTTCATGTGCTCCTACGACCTGCCAATACTAACAGACCTCTTCATGTGCAGGTACATATACTCTATCCCTCTCATCCAACCATCATACGTGCTTGTATGCCACATGGGAAAGGCTGGCCTGTGCCGTAAGGTGCGCTCGGCATAGGCACCGCACGGGCGTACCGCTGAGCCCGTGACACTTTGTTCATTTGTTTCTGCTCTAGTTCTCATTCTTTAAAACTCTAAGTTGTATTATTGAATTTAGCCTTTATTTATTCTTTGATCATTGATCCTAACCTAGGTAGCAAGCTTGGTTTGACATCCGCCTTCTGTTTCCTTTCTTTGTAATTGCAGGAAGCAGATGTATTAATATCCTATGGCATCTTCGCTATTGAAATCAACATGATTGGAATCGTTGAAAACATTTGATGTAATTAAAGCTATTGATGTCTTGATTCTTCTTATCTTCTATTAAACAGACTTATCCTTACTCTCCCCCAGCCAAATCCCCTCTCGAAGGATGTCCCCTTATGGACAGCGAATAAGGGATGTCTCACATTCAACATAAAAGACACGTACAACGCTATTCGAGAGCCTGCCATTTCTGTGGGGTGGGCGGGGTTAGTATGGAACAAATACAATATCCCGCGTCACTCCTTTATATCATGGCTTGCTATTAAAGGCAAACTTGTCACCAGAGACAAGCTAATCAGTTGGGGGTACAACTCCCCAACTGAGTGCCCCCTTTGCTCCTCTGATTCTGAAACTATATCTCATATTCTCTTTGAGTGTAGTTTCGTTCAGAGTATCTGGAATGCGACAAGTCGTAAACTTGGCTTCCCATTCCTTAGCTTAAGCTGGAAATCTTGGATTCTTGAGGCTTCAAGATGGTCAAATCATAGTGACCATTGTATTTGGCGCACTTGTTTCAACGCGGTCGTTTACCACGTCTGGAAGGAGCGGAATTCAAGAATTTTTGGATCTGCTCGCGCTTTATCATCCTCAATCTCCTTCCATATCTTATCGGACCTCCGATACAGATTTCATGGCACCAAGATTGTCTGGCCAACGTAGTTGACTACTATCTAACTTACTATTTTTCATTGTTTCAGGTGACCCCTTTCTGGAATGGAGCATGGAAGTTGACAGATCCTGGAGTCTGTCTTCGCCACCGAGTCATACTTACCCCCCATGTCAGATTATTATTATTCACAGTATTACCCATGATGTCCATCCTTGTTTCTAGGCAATGGGCTTCAGAACTATCTTCTAGTATTTTCATGCCATGTTATGAACTTATATTGTAGTAGTGTATCACCTCGGGGTATGCCCCAGGATTATGTATGAACCTTTTCAATTAATTTACGTTTTTTAATACAAAAAAAAAAAATGGTTGACATAATCGTTGGTTGATTAATTAGATTGATGTTTCAAGCTCTCAAATTTTAGACGCGAGCCCTAAAAATTAAATTTTGTTTCATTCCTTTACTTTAAAGAAAGCATATGTAATTCTTTATAATATTGTATTTTTCTATAATAATTTTTATTTTATATTAAAAAAAAACTACCACATTTAATTATATAACAAATTATTTTAGCGTTTTTAATATGTTTAACATAATTTTATAAGTAAAAAATGGATAGTTACCCATGTGTTTCCGTCACTCGAAGAAATGATCATAGTATAGGTTTACTCCTAGGGAATCGAGACACCATTTCCAATTTATACATGGTTTTTCTATTATAACAAAATCAAATCTATAATTTCGAAATGCAAATTAATTAAATATTAATAAATAAATAAATAATATTAATTAATAAAACATGATAAAACCACTTAAATCAATATTTGTAAAATATTTTAACAAAATTCAAAATAGATAAGTTAAAAGCAAAATATTCGTTCAATTAAATATTTGAACAAATTAGTGTACATAAATTTCATCCTAAAATATTAATGGTATTAAATTTATGAACAAAACATTGTATATGAATTTTTATTTTTTAATTTAAAACAATAATTTTATATAATTAAATGATGTAAATAAGATTTTATTTAAATAACAATATAAAACAATTTTTTTTAATCTTGATAAATTTAACTTCGTTTTTAGTTGGATTTTTACTCATGAAACCATTGTTTGGTTTTTAGTCGGGTCAATTCAACATTTAACATAGTTAAATTGAAACTTCTTCACATTTGACGACGTTTATAAGAAATAAAAGTTTCATGAAAATTTTAAAATCTTCAAAGTATTTTTTTCACTCAAAAAAACCTAAACTCAACCAGGTCAAAATCACAAACTGCCAGACTTGTTGTTCCATTAGGAGAGGATCTCGTGGATCCAACTATTGAGATGAAACAATAGATTGTCGATTTATAACGAGCCACTTTGATGAACCCTTCACCATCAGGTGGATGGTGGCTACCATGGACAAACAAGGGTTATTCTAAAACATTTATCGTCCACGTGAGCATGATATTACATTGAAGGTTGTGGTACAAAAAGACAAATAATATCATTCTAAAAATCACTTAATAAGGGTCAAATATGAGAATTGAAGAAGAAACTTCTAATTGAAGAACAAGAGGTTCGATTGGAGCAGTTTCTTCCTCCATGGGCATAACAGTAAATTGAACAACATATTCCTCTAAATGAAGAGTAATAGAAGGACTAATATCTTCCTCCATGGGCGGAGATTAAGTTCTATGGTGAACATTGTCTGCAATATGCGGTACCTTCGAAGAATTGGCTTCAATTGGAAACTACAAAAATTTATTCTACTTAGAAGAAGAATTACATGCATCAAACCTGCAATATTATCCTTTTGAATTTGGTTTTTCCTAGCTGGCCCATTACTAGAATTCATCTATTTTTTTTATGTTTCGCCATAAGACTCATCCTTACAGAATAATCCTTGTTCGTCCCTCATTGCAATTTCATCGCATAAACCTTATTATTTTTCTCATTTCCATGACCTTTTCTTATTCCTCAGTATCTGCAACAATTGGATTATTCTTAATAGGTTTTAGGCCTCTTCTGAGAAATCTTCTAAGTTATTGGTCAAGGAGATATTTCCTCCTAATTAGGCAGCCCTTTTATTTCTATATCTTCGACAACTAGAGCAGTATTAGCCAAACCACCTGCTACAACCCGTTCCTCGAAACCAATACCATAGATAAATAAAATTCGTTAGGGTAAATAAATATTGATATTGATTCTCCTAATGTTTATAGGCAACTTCACACAAATTCTGAAACTTTTTTTCTGACATCTACTGATCATTTCGGATATGCTCTGCTATGAAAAAAAAGTAATAATATAAAATTATAACATGGGAGCATATGAAAGAAACTAAAAGAATAAAAGAGAGATTACTTTTAAATGTACAAGACCTCGGGGTGACAAGATACCGACAAGGCTGGCCAATATTTTAATCTTCGTTAACAAACACAAAACCTTTCTTCGAGCTTTTCTAAGAGACTAAATAGTTTGTTACAAATTTTATTAGTTGAAAATGGTAACTAGTATTTAACAAAGTTAACATCCATGATCAAAGCCACGAGAAAAATATTTGTATGAAAAATGGTAACTTTGGAGAACTTATGGAAGTTGTAGCCAAAATATTTGTATGAAAAATGGTATTTAACAAAGTTAACATCCATGATCAAAGCCACGAGAAAATCCTAACTCATTGGCACTAGTTAATTTTAACATATACCAGAAATTTGGAAGAATTTTAGCAACGTATGGTGCATGGTTAGACGAACCTATGCATTAAACAAACATGTAGACGAACCTATGCATTAAACAAACATGTATAGAATGTTGTCTTATAACTAAAGTATTCCATATCAATCTCCTGTTTGGTGGGAAGCTAAAGTAAAACATTTTCAGGCATATTCCATTGTGTTCGTAAATGGATGGTGTAAGCCTTGTTCATAGTGATTACACCTTTCATTCACCATTGTTTCCAGCAGAAGGGATGATAAACCCATGTTTATGTTTTTCAGAGTCTCACCTAACTCTTATGGGACATCTATCTTGGACCCAACTACGAGACCCTGTCCAAAACTATTTCCAACATTATTTTTGGGCTAAATCGAACCTATTGAGATCCAAACCCCCCGATGAAGAAGAAGAATAATATGTACGAGCAAGATCAGAAGCACAAGAATTGAAACAGGGTATGCGTTTGATCACTGGTGAAACCCTTGACCCACAACAGCTTCAGAAGCCTCCAACCTAAGGAAGTTACAAATAATCGTTTTTAAAGTCTGACCTAATTATTTTAGGATATATTTCACATATGCGATAACCAGACCTTATACGAAACTATTGTCAACATCATTTTCAGGCCGAACCAAACATAATGGAATCCAAACCCTATCATGACGAAAAACCAAAACATTAAAATTAAAACAGGGCCCACGTTGATCACAGGTGGAATCTCTGACCCACCATAATTATCAAAGCATCATCCTTAAAGAGGTTACAAAATAATATCTCTATATTTTTTTAGAATCCAAACGAAAACTAGGTTGGGAACTGAAAGACTAACGAAAGGAAGATGAACATAAATTTTTTCATGATGGTTGATAAATGAGCAAGAGAAGGGAACACGATTTTAGAGTAAAACAAGAAGGTAAAAGTTTAAATTGTTTTTTTTATATAAATAAAAAACATGTTTTATATCCGTTTATGCAAAAATGATCCAATGGTTGATATAAATGTCTAACGATATTCCCACCCCCCCCCCCCCCAAAAGACCTATTATGCATGAGATACATATCCCAACATGTTCTTCCAAACACGTCTTTTAATCTTGCAAAATTTCATCTCCCCTAAATGAAATCATTACGGGTGGACTTATCTAAAGTTGTCGGCTTTTTTCACATCACCTTTGAAGGTTTAACATACTCTCAAGATTCACAAATAAGTTTGACGTAGAACAAAAATACTAGTACGTCTATATGTCCGTTTGAATTTATTTAATTACTAATAATACTCCTTATTTTATCTCTTCAAAGTCCTACTGGGTTACCCGTCTTCGGTTAAATGCCAAGAATAACTTTTTTTTATTTCAGATAAAAACACACAAGTTATACTAACAACCTAGTATGTATTCTTGTACTTGTTATCCATCAAATAAATATTTTTTCTAGAATAAAGGATTTGATCAACGGAGGTCTTAATGTATGCGTAAGGATAATATCATACAAAGTTCTTCAGAGCCACATCGGTTCGTCTAAAATTAACTAGGCTTGAGAACATACATAAAAATAAAAAAAACAACACAATGCTGAGAAATCCACTTAAGCTTAAGACCTTAAGTTGCGCCACATATACCAGAGGATTTAAAAACCTGGAGGATCAATTATCCAACTATGTCATACCTCGAAGGCTCAGATTCTTTCCTCCAAACGGCTAAAACTCGTTTGTCCATTCATTTGGCCAAACCATATAATAGAATTTATTGACTTCAACTAAACTCTTTCGGTTTGAAAAATACAAATACTAGCTAAGTCACTATTAAGATCTCAAGATAAATAGTTCAGCACATCAGAGACGTCAAACATCAACTCATACTATTTCTTCATTTCGTTCACAATAATTGAAGGATTACTAATAAATAATGAACATATAAATTACTCGAACCTTAATAAATTAAAAAATTGTCAATTATTATTATTCTCACCATTATCAGTCGAGTCTACTAGTAAAAAAATATCATTTAAAATCAATTTTAAAAATTTAAATCATGTAAAAAATATATATTTAAAAATTAAATATTCTAATTTTAATTTTAAAAATAAAATATTCGATATAAAATCTGACACTGGATTGAAAGCTATGACTTGATTAACCAAATTATACGAACAAAAATTCCAACCAAAAACAACGTACGCAAATTTACTTTTCATAATTTAGAATTATTTAACTTAATAACTTTCATAATTGTATATATGGTTAATGTAGTTTCTTTAGACTATCATTATATAATGTTTTCTTTATTTTTTTAACACAAAGAGAACATTTAAACTTGACAAAGACATATATCAATGGTAAGATCTGTTTTGAAAGAGATATCTTAGCAACCAGAAACTCATATATATGGGTGATTCAAATTGCCATTTTTTTGTCGTGTTGGTAGGACGCTCCTATTAGAATCAAAATCTACGGTCCCATAAACTTATTCATTAAAACATGGAACATGCTTCGTTTTATATTTCAATCTCAATCTTTAGTACATTAGTTAATATTATTTTTGGCTGGTTTTTATTTTCAGCAAGTTAGTAACGTATCTTATGATGAATTTCTTTTTTTAATAGAGATTATTTATTTTACATTATTTTTTATTAATAAGATATTAAATAAAATAAAATATTACTCATACATATAAATGATATTTTTAAATAATTGCTATTTTCTGAAAAAAAATTATATGGCATTGTTAGATCCAAATAGTTTGGAGCAGAATATATAAAAAGAACGATAGACCTATTTAGAGATAGATCATAAAATAACGATAATATCGACTGGCGTATAAATGTCGATAAAAACAAGAATCAAAATGGAAAAGAAAAAAAAAAATGCAAAAATTGTGCGTTCATATTCCAAACCTTCAAACCAAACGACACCAACATCTTCTTTAATTGAAGAGAAAAAAACAAGCCAAAAATAAAAGAGCCAAAAAAGAGAAATCCGACTAAAACGTGCATAACGAAAGCCAATACAAGCAAAAGTCAACCGAAGTATCGACAAAATGAAGCCTACATCAATTACATAGTCCAAACAATTTTGGATCCAAAACATTTAAACAAAAAGCACAAAACATCCCGTACAACACCGTAAAAAAATAAAAAAAATATTTACAATTTGTTCTCGTCAAACGTGATAATTGTAGCAAGTTGACGATACATTGTTCACGTAGCGATATATTATTAACCATTAATGTACGTTGAATACAGTTTTCTAATATGTTGAAGTTATGTTAATATTTTAAATAACATATTAAAAAAAATTGTCTTCATTTATTTGAAAATGATTTTTTTTATTAAAGGTAAAAAAATCGATTTTTTAAAATATATATATATATATAATTAATAATATTTTTCTATTTTTCATAATAAATTATCTCCAAAATATTAGAAGAAAAATAATTGAAGTCATCAAGTTATATTAGATAATTTTTTAAAAAAAACTAATTTATATGTTGAATTTTTTATTATTACAATGAATTGTCATATATTTATTTATTCATTGACAATCATCGATAATAAACTATTGAATAAAGAATCATATTAATAGTTATCGGACTAAACGATAAAAACTCTTTAGGGAGATAATTATCTAGATACTAGGTTAAAATTGGATTATGTGAAGGATTGAATTTCAATATCACTTAAGTCTAAGCTATAACGTTTGTGGACTAATTTATGAAAAGACAAAGTTATGTTCCTTCAACGTCAGAGCCTAACTAAGGGATAAGGTTGTAATTAAAATCTAAGCAAAATTTTAATTTCAGTACTATATAAAAAGACAACAATGTTCATTCATTCACAACACGACTTAAAGAAAAATTGGGTGGTTGATGGTTAGAAGATTTATCGTGAAGGTCAAATCCAAATCTTTACTAAAGTAAAACGATAAGAAGTATTGGATGTAGTGTATTAACATGTTGTATTATAAAGACAATTCAGATATAAAAGATCACAAAAGAAAGAAAGACAAGAACAAAACACACACTATGTTTTCCTCCGGTAAGTTTCTAATTTTGCATTTAGAGAACTCAGAATAACTTACGTGGCTTATTTGTGTATGAGTTTAAGATTCAAGTTATTCGATCCCTAACAAATGGTGTTAGAGTGAACCCTTAGAGCTTGAATATTAGATTTTATGTTTTTAAATCGAATATGATGAGCATGTAGTTTTGTTTTCTGTAAATGATACACTATTTAGATTATTTGTTGATTCATTTGACTTAAGTGTATGATATAGAGTTTTACATCATATCTTATTTGACTGATTAAAGATTAAAGCATGTTAAATTATATGATCGCGTTGAAGTAGCAAAAGAAGCTTTGTCGATGGACATTAATTCAATTCGAACAAAACAAATGGTGATTTTTTACCGTAGCACCCTTTAATGGTTTGCCAAAAAATAACTTGAAGTGTTGCATCGCCCTCTCTGGCTGTCGCGGCGACTTCATTTTTGCTAAAATGGAAACTATACCTAGAGCTTTGCATGGTATGTGCACCTATAAAAGTCACTCTTTCTAACGTGTACCACATATTAACTTCAAACTTAGGTATATTTGTGAGGTTGTTCAATGTTTAAATTTTATGTGGACTACATGATTAAGATCGTCTTAACTTTGGTAAGTAGGTCACGAAGCCAACATATAACCAAAATAACCTTTGTTGGTAAATTTATTTTCTTATGGTTGTGACAGGTTCATGATTAATGATATTTTATGTATTGATATATTCTTTATTATGAATAGGTAATGTTATATCAAATATTAACAAAAGAATAAGATGCAGCTAACAAGTAATTATATAGATAATGTTATAAGGGGATTTTAGACACTGGTCATAAAAGAAGATAAGACGAGGGACATAAAGAGGTGGTTAGATAAAGGTAATGAAAATGATATTAGATGAGGGTTATAAAAAATGATAAGACGATGGTTGTAAAAAAATGATTAAACGAAGGAAACAAAAAATGTGTTAGATCAGGATTGTAAAGAAGCAGATAAATGAAGGCCACTAAGAAGATATTAGAAGAGGGTTGTATTAAAGTTATTAAACAAAGGTCATCAAGAATATGTTAGACAAGGTCTGTAAAGAAGCAGTTAGATGAAGGTTACTAAAAAGATATTATACAAGGGTCGTAAAACAATTGTAAGAGACGACGAGGAAAACAAAAAGAAAAGGTCGTTCGAGTAGTTACAACTAAATAACATATGTCATCATTTGATACATTACCAAGAACGTTTGTTAAGCCATTATGTCATGTTTAATACAGTGATTGGTAGAAATGATATTGGAAGTAGTATAAATAAGGACTCGAGTCTCTATTTGAAGACTAATCACTTTAAAATACTAAAACATTATTATCATCAGATTTATTTTCTTTCCCACGCAGTCTTTATTATCTTAGATTTAGATTTGAGAATAAATTTCTCTTATTAAATTTGGAGCTGTTTGTTGGAAATGTTTTCTTTTCAAATTTCAAGTTTTAAACAATTTATCAATAATGATGACTAGGTTGAGAATCAAAAGAAAAACTCTAATAACTGTCCAATTCTAGGTACTCGGGTGATGGTTTTGGGAATCCTTAACTAACTTGCCAGTTACCGGGAGTAATCCATCACAAAATTAACCTTTAGGTATGACATCTAGTGCGTGCAGTACAACTAGTCAAGAGTAAATGACTCAAGTAATCACCATGATAGAATGTAATAAACCAATTAGTGAAGCATCTAGTGTGCACGTTGAAATCAATCAAGTTCGAAGTTGTCGAAGTGGTGTCTTAGCTTATGAGCCCGACTACTTTACACTAGTCCAAGGGGAAAGTATTCCCAATAAAAGTTTGCAAACTACTAATTCTAATGTTTAAATTTTAGAATTTCAAATTGAGGAATTGAAGCAAGATGAAATTAGGGAAAATAAATTGCAAGTTGAGAGGGATTGAGGAACTCATGAGATAATGGAAAAGCTCAATGAGGTATTACAATTTTTATTGGATTTTTTTTAAAAGGAAAAATTAACATATGGGATAGCTAGATGAGTTGTACGGAGCAAATAAAGGAGAAATAGGTGACATTGATGTGTGTAAAAGGGGATGGTGTTGTACAAATAGATGAGAGCAGTAATATAAAACAAAATAGAAAGAGTATGAGTTTGAAGTTCGATCGAGTAATCTTGTATTAAAAAGATAAAGGGGAAAATAAGTGGAATATAACAAGGAGCGGTAAGAAATAACAGCTTACATATATTAAGAATCTCATTTTGTTAAGAAGATTTTTGAGGGTAAATTCCATAGAAATTTGATCATTTTAAGATGGAAACTTATGATTGATCATAAGATCATGAACATAAATAAGAGAAGCTTATGAGTATGATGATGGGGTTCAATTCATATGATATGTTCATCTGTAGAGGCTTGGAGATGACATTTAAAGAAAATACTTTATATTAGTTCCATAGTTTACCTAATGGGCCAATTCGTGATTTTAAAGGTTTATGAAGGGTTTTATAAAAAGATGATGGTTTTATTATGAATATGTACCAAAAATAAGGGAAATTTAAAGAGTTATATTCAAAGATTCGTCCGTGAAATGAAAACTCACTTGCAAGGAAGACGTTGCTCTAGCAGCCTTTAAAAGAGAGCTCAAAGACAAAGGGAAAGTTGTATGAGGATCTTCTCAGATGCTTTTTGGATGGTTTGAGGGATATTTTAGAAAAATTAAACCAGTTTATTAGGTTTAAGGATTCTAAAAGGGAAACTTCTTATGGTTTAAAGTTTTGAGAATATAAAGTGGTAGCACCCGACGAAAGAATAATTTATGAAATTAAGTGGTACGAAGGGATAAGAGGTCCAATTAACATACCAAGGGTTATGTATTATGATAATTTGGGTCGAAGGTTCAGTCTATTAATTTAGAATATTGCAGTCATTTTTTTCATAAGATAAACAAAATGAAAAGTTATCAAACTCCACGTCATACGCTAGTTTCAAACATCGATAAATCTCGTAAATATTTTTGCGCTTAGCACAACGATTATGGTCACGCGACCATTGATTGTTGGCAGTTACATAATGAAATTCAAAGATTAATCAATAATGGTAATCTTATCCAATTTGTTAAAATTAAAGAAGGATAAATAAATTAAAAGAAGAACAAAAAAAGGATGAGGTGGAAAAAAAGATAGGTTAAAGGAAAACAATAACATTTATTTACTACTTTTTGTGGAGATACGATGTCAGGAACCGACCGAATCTCTACAAAAATCACAACAAATATATAGAGGTTCATCTAGTTAAGGAATCATCAGCCATCATTACCTAAAAGTAGGTGCAAATTGGTTGTTTCAAATATGATAATTTGAGAGGAGTTGTTACTCTAAATGAGGATGCACGGATAATTGATTTAGACGTCTCTAGAGTTATAACCTCACGAGGGTTGATAGACATTGGAAGATCAACTAATGACATCTTTAAAAGTTGTTACGAATAGATGTCTGGGGCAACTCCATATAAACCAACTGATAGAAAATTGTTTATTTATGAAGGAAAGTCTTCAAGATGTGTCGTTAAGATTCAGCTATCAGTACTTATTGGTTATGGTAGTACAAAAAAGAATCTCATAAATCTCATCATGATTTTTGACGCACCTAGTTTGTATAAACGTGATTATGGGAAGACTATGATTGCATAAGATGGAAGCAATATCACTCGTGTCTCAAATACCTGGTGGGAAGTCTAGTTGTAATAGCCAGATGCAGCCAATGGACAACGACGAGTTGTTATGCAATATTTTTCTAAACCCAATAAATTAACATAGTATTAGTTAAAGAATGCAAATTCGGGTCGTCAGCTGGATGAGAATAATAAATTTGAGAAGGAAGTTGATGATCCCATGAAGGATATTCAGTGTGAGGAGCCGTTAGATGAAATTGTTGAAGAAACAATTCGAGTTAGGTAAATAGTGAATATTGGGAATTTTTTAAATAAATATTTCAAGGTTAAGTTGATAGATTTGTTAAAAATAAATTTAGATGTTTTGCTGGGATTGATAAAACGATGAGTTCGGTTTGTCAAAAAATTAAGATTTTTTGTCCCTGCAAAAGGAGATGTCATTGTTAAAGATGTCAATTTTTTTTTGAAGTTAGAGAATATCAGGGAGTGAAGAAATCTAACCTGGGTCTTTAATCCAATATTGGTTAATAAGAAGAATATACAATGAAGGATATGTATAGAATTCATTGATCTCAATAAATTATGTCTGAATCATGCTTTTCCTCTGCCTCGTATTGACCAGTTAGTATATGCTGCCTCAGGTGGTGATTTCTTGTTATTTATGGATGCATACTCAGGATATAATGAAATTCGAATGCATTTTTTTTATGAAAATGACACTCGTTTTTAAACTGAAAGAGGTTTGAATTGCTATAAGGTTATAACTTTCGGTTTGAAAAGTGCATGGTCAAATTACTAAAGGTTACTCAACTGAATTTTTGTAAAAAGAAATGGAAAAAAGATGTAGGCTTATATAGACGATATGATCGTGAAAAACAATTATAAGGATCAAATTTTTTAAATTTTATCTGCGATATTAGAATGACGGAGATAATTCAATCTTAAGTTGTACCTTTTGAAATGTTCATTTGGAGTTCGAAGTGGAAAATGTCTTAGATATATTTTAATACAAATTGTATTGAAATCGATCTAAAACAATTGAAATTACTATTAAACATGGATGCACCAAAGATGATCAAAGACTTTCAAAGGTTAACATGTCGTTTGGTAGGACTGTCAAGGTTTATTTCTAAAGCGTTTGATAAGAGTTATTGTTTCTTTGAAGTACTTAAAGGAGCAAGAAAATTCAGCTGGAACGATGATTTTGAGAAGGCTTTTTTCGGACATTGAAAGATTATTTATCAGCTTTAATATAAAGTGAATCATGAGCCATATATTTATCAGTGTCCAATTTTATTGTAAGTATTGTATTGGTCAGAAAAGATGGAAGAGTGTAGAGATCAATTTTATGTAAGTAAAAGCTTGATTGGTAGAATTTGTTTTATTTGAATTTGGAAAAATTAGCTTTAGCCTTGGTGGTAGCTACCAGAAAGATGAGACTATACTTTCAGAATCATACCATCGTCTTGCAAACTTAATTTCCTTTAAAAAGTGTGCATAAAATACAAATATTTTCAGAAGGCTTGGTGGTAGCTACCAGAAAGATGAGACTATACTTTCATAATCATACCATCGTCTTGCAAACTTAATTTCCTTTAAAAAGTGTGCATAAAATACAGATATTTTTAGAAGTCTTACACGATGGTTGGTAGAATTGGGAGAGTATGAGATTTTATACAAACCATGTACTGCAATCAAAACTCAAGAATTTGTTGATTTTATTAACAAGTTCACTGAAAAAATAACTAATGGTGATGAAAATATAGATTTAAAAGTAGGAAACTGTTTGGAATGGATAGTAAAAGTTGATGGATCTTCATATCTTTATGAGGATGTGTTGGGATTATCTTGAAAGAACCATTTGGTGAAGAAAGTCAGGAAATCGGTATAGTTAGGTTTTGAAGTAACAAAAACAATATCAGAATACAATTCCGTCTTAATTGGTTTTAAATTGGTTAGTATATGTGGAGTGAAGGTTATACGGGTAAGGTCGGATTTACAATTGGTGGTAAGTCAAGCCTAAGTATTATATGAAGCTAAGGAAGAGTGTATGTAAGGATACCTGGAGACATTAAAAGAATATGAAAATAAATTAGAAAGAGTAGAATAAGAATATGTGCCTCATGTAAATAATTTAACTGGAAACTTCGTAACAAAAATAAAAGTATCTTGAGATAATCCACTACTTATCATCCAAGAGAGTATATCTAAAGCGAACAACAAGTAAAAATTTGAGGTCCCAACAATATATATACAGTTGAGGATTGAAGGAAAAAATGTTTTCTATATTTGAGAGGTCAAATTCTTCATAAAGAAAAAGGCCGAGTCTCGTGCTTTTAGAATACGAGTTGTTAAGTATATAATCCTTGAAGATGTTCTTTACTAGGAAAAGTGGCACAAGTCTGATGCTAAGATGTTTAATTAAAAATTAGGCTATATTAATCCTTAGACATTTGTACAAGGGTGTCGCTGGGGTACATTGTGGATATAGCAGCTTGCTCAGGCATTTTCTTCTTGCAGGTTCTCTATTGGTCCAAACTAACAAAAAATATCGAGGCTATTGTACAAAATTGTAACAAAAAGAAAAAAATATCAAGCCACCTACCAAGCAAGCCGATTAATGTAGTTCTTGTACCTTGTCCATTTGATAAATGAGGAATAGATTTAGTGGGAACTTTACCGATGACTACAAGAAAAATGGTTATATTTGGTTGTATGTATTAATTATTTCACAAAGTGGGTAAGATATTGAAAGACGAGGGCTCAAGATATTTGTGATTTTTTACAAAGTCATATTTTATATAGGTATGTGATCCCTATACTTCTAATAACAGATAATGGGATTTAATTTCAAAATGATAGAATGAAAATATTTTATGAATGGTGCATAATATAACAATATTTCTCGATTTTATATAACCCCCAAACAAATGGGGAGGTATATGTGAAAAATAGAACATTTATAGATGGAATAAAGAAAAATTTAGAAGGAGCTATGGGAAAATGTCATGATAAATTAACAGAGTTTCGGTGGGAATAAAAAGAAACTCCACATCAAATACATGAGAAATTTATTTTTGTTGGTGTATGGGATGAAAGTTCTAGTCCTACGAGAGATTATCATCCATAATCAAGGAAAACAATAATGAAGAAATACAAGTTTCTATCGATTTGACTGAATAACAACGAGATCAAGATCAGTTTAGGGAATAACACTATAAGAGCTTAACAAAGAGAAGATTCTACTGAAAATTAAAACTCAAATCTCTTAAAGAAGGTGATATGGTCATGAAAAAACATTCCAAGGGTCAAAAGATAAATATGTAGAAACATTAGCTCCAAATTGGGATGAACCATAGAGAGTTATTTTTAGAGGACATCATATGACAATTGGTTACATGATTTGGATGGAAATGCATTGAAGCATCCATGGAACATTAGTAATTTGGAAATGTATATGACAAATCTGTAATATGGTTGTGGAATGTTTTCCTTCATGGTGGCGCGATATTATTTTTTAATGAGGCACATCGTAAGCCAATTCATTTAATAAAAACGTTTTCCTTTAGAAGAATAAAGTATTATTTATATTAAAAAATAAGAATCTACATGAAAAGTTAAAAATAGGTTCGTGTAGAAATTCAAGCTCGATAGAAATTAAAAAGAATAAATTAGACATTAGAGATGGTTATTTCAGTTATAAAATTCAACAAAGCGAGCACGAAAGTTTAACAAAAGGGATCGTGTATATTGATAAGTAAACGAAAACGGTTAATAAACCAAGCCTAAGGTTGAAAGACCATCACGAATGCAAGTGGCCATACTGTGTCATGTCTTAATATGTCAAAATATTGAAAATGGTCAATAAACCAAGCCTAAGGTTGAACATATATTATGAACGCAAGGTATTGTGGTGCCAGTGGTCGGCTAATGTGGCGCCAATAGCTAGCATTGTGGCGCTAGTGGCCAGCAATGTGACAATAGTGGTTGGCAAATGCGGGACACCACAATGGCAGGCCAATAGGACGCAAGTGGTCATACATTTATCTGAATCAAAATGTCAAAGTAGCGAAATTAGTTAATAAACCAAACCTTAGACTGAAAGAACTTTAAGCAACACAAGTGACCATATTGTGTCCTAACTCAATAGTATTATATGCATACCAAGACCCACGAAAAAATAAAGATATAAATATGTTTCCAGAATAAGGTAAATAAAATTGAAACAAAGGGTAATTAAAGATTACAATAAGATTTCAAAATATGCAAGTCCCATCTAGAGGGTATAAAAAAATCAAAATAAAAACGTTTTTTCAATAATAACATATTAAATAAGGGAGTATGAGGAGAATAATATATTTAATTAGAAGCATTATCAACTCATCGAAACGCGGTGGGTTCACATTGATGAAACCATCTTTATTTTTAACAGTAATACGAGGGTGTGCAATAACAATGACTTCTTTGTTAGCTGGGTTGTCAGCAATATCGTCTTCATCAAATGACGATGGAAATTTATCTTCATTTACTTTAAACTTAAGGTCACCCAAAATAACATTAGTGTTCTTTTACCAAATCATTATAATAGTATATTTTTGAAAATTTTTAAGAATACTGTCACCCACAGCCAAAACTCATATTTTTTCTCTTAAATAGTCTTTGTAGTTTCTTCCAGGATTATTTTTCTGAGCACCTTTTACTCCATATTTGATATATTTTTAATTTATTCAGCCTTTTCTTCAAAATTACTAAGTTTATCTTGAATATTTTTAACATCATTTATTAAAATAACATTTTCAGATTTCATATTAGAATTATTCTTGATCATAATATTGATATTCGTAGATATAGTGTCGACTTGACCCGTCGGACCAGTATTAGTTTGATCCAACTTATTATTTTTAGAAATTAGCTTTTTATTTAAAGTAAGTTGCTCAAGTACTCGAGTAACCAATTCTGAATTTTAAAAAATTAAATCTATATTTTGTTTCCTTAGGGCATATTTCTCAATGCTTAGTTAAATAATCAAGTTGTCTTTCACAATTTTATCTTTCTGATTTTTTTTTTGTTATTTTTTGTTATTTTTTGTTATTTTACTCTTTTGCAAAATGGAGTATCGCAAAATTTACAATACTTTGTTTCAAGGAAAAAAACAGTACCACGCTCATCATACATTCTACGATCAAGATCTCAATAGCTAGATATACGTTTATGAACATACTAAATTTTGATTACTCCCAAATGAAGATCTAAATGTCAATTAATACACTCTTTCACTCACCTAAAAGTAAACTCACTCACTCACCTCTCCAAATAGATGTCTTCGTTAAAAACCCGTTCAACAAGTTGTTAAAATAACTAGACATAGGCATTAATTTGTGAATCCATTGTTTTAGTTTTAAGGGTTGTTGATTTTATAAATTAATTGGTTTTAGGGTTTAATTTATTAATTGAGAGGCTTAATGATGAGAATATAAGAAAAAAAGATATAAAAGACACGTAATGTTGTTTTTTCTTGAAACAGAGTATCACAAATTTTACAATACTCTGTTTTTAGAAGAATAAGAAAAAAATATAAAAAATTAAAAATTAAAAAATTAAAAAAACTAATAATAAATTTAAGGGGTAAAAATAGAACTAAAAGTCGATGGACTTTTTGTGAGACTCGAACCATTTAACCATGGAGACACGTGGCTGAACCACGGAAGAGACCACAGTCGGGGTCTAAATTTATAGATTTTGAATGGTCGATGGACTTTGACTCGTGATTTTTTAGTCGAGGGGCTAAATGAAAGAAAACACGATAATCAAGGGACTATATTCAGATTTAAGCCATTGTTTTTTGTATAATGCTTTGAATTTTTTCTAGTTCCTAAGGATTAGTTTGCTTAGATAAAAAAGACTTGAAATACTCCTAATCATATTTACCTAAAGCTTATTGATCCTCAATCTGATTGTCTTCATCTAAAATTCCATGAATTTTGTTCAATTTCCTTTTCTTCTTTACATAATTATAAAACTTTACAGTATTCTTATTCCCATCTTTTAGCCAATTAATAGTACATTTTCTTTCCAATAAGATTCTTCTATAGCCAAGAGCCGAAGATGCATGGTTTGAGCTTTGGATAACTTGATTTTATCATCTATACTCTTTGTTTCTTCTAACAGTTTTTAAATTTTTTACTTCTTCTCCTAATTGAGTAATGGAATCAAACACATTTCCAAAGATTTATTTATTCCAACTCTTGATTTTAAGTTTCAGTCTTTTAAGTTTATGCCAAAAAGGTAACCCAAGTAGGTCTTCACTATAGCTTTGCTCAACCAAGTTTAAGAAATTTGGTTCTAACGTCCATATGTTTTGAAACTTGAATAAGGTTTTAATTCTACTGTGAGAATAAAAAATTTATGCACAAAGGGGTATGATTATATCATGTTTTAGATAGACGTTAGACATTAATGATCTCAAAATAGTTCATCCAAGTTGTATTATATAACATTATATCCAACCTATTCCATTTGCAATTATTTATTCGAGTATATTTTGAGCCAGTATAACCAACATCTTATGGTTGACAATCAACAATTGTATTATGGAAGTCATCAGTGCTCCTCAAGCATAATGTTAAGCAAGATAATTACTCTTAAGAATGAATGATTGTATTGGAATCACCCATAACTATACACTCATTAGAATAATCAGCCGATTCTCGTAAACTATCCTAGAGAACATTTCTATGTTCGCTTATACACTTTGCATAAACCATAGAGACTAGAAAGTCTTTATCCAGTGAAGCATGTCTTAGTTTTAAGTGTAGGAGTTGCTTTTGATTTTTAATAATTATTATTGTAAACTCATCTTTCTAGAATAACCATATCTTATTAGTGATGTTAGTAATACTTACTTAAAAACCAAGGAGTCGAGTAATCTTGTCTATATTATCAACAAAATAGTTGGCTCTTGGATATCTAAAAAGTTAACCTTTTTAGTTCTAATAATAGATTTAAGCCTTGTTATTATTTATTTGTTTCACACTTCTTACATTCTAACTTAGGAGTGTAATAGTCATTTTGATGATCCACCGGTAGGCAATAGAGACCCTTTGTAATGAAATGCTTTGGTCGTACTTAAACCTTTAGAAAATTTCATCTTAGTTTTCTTCACTTTCTTGCTCATGATATTCTTAAAATATTATCCTTCTTCAATGTTACCAAGGACATATGAGGGTAAACTTCTAATGGACCTAAATTTTAGGAACTAGTCTCTATATATGAAGTATTCAAATCGTTGGTAGCTGTAAAATGCTCATTTTTAAATAGTTTGTAATCCTTCAATGATATCAACATCTGTAACCTCAGAACTATCATTATTATACTCCGTTTTGTTGATAAGCTCATTTGCATTCTTTTTCCAGTTGATAAGAAATGATTGTAAATAGTGGGTTTTTTTGGTTCAAAACTTTTTTATGTTTAATCTTAAATTCTTTTTATCTTTGTAATGTTGTTTATTCTTGTTTGATATCTATTCTATATAGATTCACCTCCTTGACGATTATGGATTTCACCTTAGGAACTTATTTTCGATTGAATTAGAAGGTTTAACAATAGATGGTAACTGATCATTGTGTTTATTTGCATCATGGTTTTATTTAGTTGTCAAATGTTTCCTACAATTAGATTGTTTGTGACCTAAATGAAAGAAAGCAGAAGAGTTATGTGTTATGCCATTATATTTAATCTCTTACCAAAAATATTCTTTTTCTTAAAATCGTATCAAGACTTCAGTTAAAAGGTTCCCAAAGATATCCAGTTGAATATATGCCTTACAATAATTGAACATTGTTTTGTTTTTGTAAGAGACCCACACAGCTAAAGGATTAACTATTGCCTTAGCTATGACCTTAATTCTGTCTTCATTGTATGTATACTCGGGTATGTTTGGAAGTGTGATCCATATTGAGGTTATTGAAGATTCTATTTTAGGGTGGAGGAAGGAATTCAATTTTAAAATTCTCATTGTATGTTGACCAATGGTCCATACATTCCTTCTTTATAGCTTCATAATATCAACTTGAAGTTCTAGCTCTATCATTACATGTTCGCGATCCCACAGAGCTAGACTGACGTTACTACAAAAAACAAAATTTCCCGAGAACTTTTGAATAACAGTCATTTGGAGTATTCCATTAATTTGTTTACCAATTAACATATGTTTTGAATTAGACATCATGTTATCTTTTTCATGTTCCAAGAATTGGATTGCCATGTATCACCTTTGTCTTGGATCTTCACATTGTCATATATAATAGATAGCAAACGATATAAGATTGTTTCTCAGGGTTGTGATTTGGTCATAGTTAGTAAGGTCATTTCCGTTGACTTATTTTTGTAATCCTTTACTTTGAGGAAAAAGGTGGAAAATCATTTATACATTATCATGTTTAGAGTAGTGAGAGAATTGGCTATGGATTGGCTCTCTGCTATTAAGAGAAAAGGATGATGATATTGGTTTGGCTGATTGGTTTTTTGCAGATGTTGACGAGAGTGAGGGATGCAATGGTGGCTTGATGATGACTATTATTGAGACATCTTGGAATGGGCTGAAGATGTTGGCCTTACACCATTCACTGTGGGTCGGGCCAAACACATAAACATTAGAACTCAGAGGACAAAAAAGCAGTTCTTGGAGAGTTTTAATAAAATATTTATATACTCACATGATAATCCTTTTACAAAATATATATTTTCGAGAGATAACCAGTATAATTGAATCTCACATCTAAAACACATATAAACGAGTATGATATCTCACCAAAATTTTAACCAGTATCAAATTTTTTAATTTATTAAAAAATATCTCGATCATATTTATTTATTAAAAAAATATTAAGTATTAAAAACATAACTATCGCCAAATTTTTTATCTCATCAAACATATTTTTTCAACGTCCATATTTTCAAACCATAGTTCGTAAAAAATATCTAAAAATATTATTGGTTTTGTTTTTTTAAGACAAATAAATTTAGTATCATAAATGATACTTTTGATTTTTTTAGATCATTTAATATGTTTTTCGCACTTCGCATTCCTTTATTTCGCATTTTACAATTCGATTTGCACTTAAACAAAATATGTATTTGCTTATGTTCGAAGTAAAAATCGACAATCTCAAAATAAAATCACAATTCACACTTCACAATTCATTTTTACTCTTAGTTCCCCCTTCGTATTTCATATTTAGTTTTAAAATTTGTTTTACAACTTGCGTTGAAACTGTTAAAAAAGCCAAACAACATACTTTTAAATTTTTACACTAATTCAATAGAAAAACCAAAATCAAACTAAAAAAATCAGTTACCAAGAACCACATTGTTGTTTAAAAGCATAATTAGCATGAGTTTTGCAAAAAACGAAGAAGCAAACCTCTACACAAAAGGTGTCAAAACCGTAATATAAATGTTGGTTTGTTTCAACATGATAAAATCAATTTTGAAACCAACTATCAATTTTGGGTTTAAAAATAAAATAAAAATCGAGGCTAGAGTTTCATTGTTATTTATAAAATCATGTTTGGAAAAAATAAAGAGCACATTTGTCGAGTCTTATATAAACATAACTACCGCCAAAAATTTTCTCTCATAAAATTTTTTGATATTTTTTCAACGTCCATATTTTCAAACCTAAAAAATATCTAAAATTATTTTTGTTTTGTTTTCTAAGGCAAACAAATTTAGTATCATAAATGGTACTTTTGATTTTTTTAGATGTTTCGCACTTCGTACTCCTTTATTTCGCACTTTGCAATTCGATTTGCGTTTAAACAAAATATTTATTTGCTTATGTTTGAAGTGAAAATTGAAAATTACAAAATAAAATCGCAATTCGCATTTCACAATTCATTTTTACTCTTAGTTCCCACTTCGCATTTCACATTTAGTTTTGAAAGTTGTTTTACAACTTGCGTTTAAATTGTTAAAAATGCAAAACAACATACTTTTAATTTTCGACACTAATGTAAAAAAAACCAAAATCAAACTACAAAAATAAGTTACCGAGAACTACAGTTTTTGCTTAAAAGCACAATTAGCATGAGTTTTGCAAAAAATAAGAAGCAAGCATTTATACAATAGATGTCAAAACCGTAAAATAATCGTTTGTTTGTTTCACTTTTGAATGAATTACCTATTAGAATTAACCGTCGATTTATTTTTCAACATGAAAAAATCAATTCCGAAGCCAACTATCAATCTTGTGTTAAAAAAAATCGAGGCTAGAGTTTCATTATTGTTTATAAAACCATGTTTGGAAAAAATAAAGAGCACATTTATCGAGTCTTATTCAAACATATATAGAAAATAGAGAAGAATTTTGGTTCAGATTTGACTATAAAGTCGCGTGGAGAATATAAGCAAGAGAGAAAAGAAGTTCAAATAATGAAAATGTTGGGAGTATGGGTTCCACATATTCCATCGTCGTATATAATTAAGGACAATTCGATTTTGTTTTTTATCCACTTCCAAAATGTCTCTAAGATGTTTTCTTATTTATATACCATATGTTTAACCGACGTGGGATGTGAGACTTTGGTCGCCACCCTAACAAATCTTCATCTCGATTCAAACAATTAACTCTATTCACTTCCGTTTGTCCACTCTAATCAGGTTAAGGATAATCTGAACCATAGAGACACTACGGTTGTACCTGAGAATATGGATACCATATATTTTAGGCGTCGTATATAAATAAGAACAATACAATGTCAACACTAGTATGATATTGTCCACTTTAGGTCTGAAAGTTCAAACGATTTTGGTTTTGATCCACTCCCAAAAAATCTCATACTAGTTTAAGATATGTTTTTAGTTATGTATTATTAATCATTTCCACATGAGACTTTAATCATTGCTCTAACAGAAAAAACAATTTTCTAAATAATAATCAATCCGTCTTATTTATACTCCTGCGCTGAACTGCTGAAGGACTCTTTGGTTATTTATTATTGCTTATCTTAGTTTTTCGGTTAATTATGTAGGTTGGAGCTCATTTTATAGTAAATGTAGTTATGGTTAAAACCGTAAAAGTAAATGCTTGTGTAGTAGGGATTCATTTCGTATACATCGATTGCCTGTGTCGTTAAATTTTTACAAGTTAAGGAGATCTTTATTGATGAATCCAGTGTGTACTATATAATGTATTATAGCCAAAACTCTGCCTATATTTCATGTTTTTAATTTGATTTGTAGACATGCGACAAACATATGCCTTTTGCCACGAAACCATGAAAGCATGCAATTGAAATGCTCTCGTTTACGTGACTAGTGAAATGCTACACGTTTCTCTTTTCTACAACTTATGTTGGTTCACTATATAATTATATATAATTTAACGTACTTGTTTGATTAACATTTATTAGTAATTTTTAAAGTAATTTCACAAGTGCTTAATCGTTTCTATGCTGAGAAGAATTTGTAAGCACGGACAGATTTAGAAGGAATATGTGAATGTGTAGGACAGCCCTAAATATTTAAAATTAATTTAGTAGAGCGGTAAAGATTTTTACTATTAAATATTCAAATATATATATATATTCATTTGTTTTTTAGTATGTCGATTCCGTAACCTGAGTCTTTCCTAATTCCTCTCAAATAAATTTTACTTCTCTTACAAAAAAGCAACATCCAACTCGAGAAGAAAAACTTTAAGTCGATTCAGCTAATGATATTTTTCATTGGATTTTATTTTGATTTTCATGCAATAAAGCATTAAAAACAATTATTAGAATTTATTTCCATTCTATTTAACAAAACACTGAAAACATTAGAGACTTTTTCTCAACCTAATTGGAGTACATCATTGTTTGCTTTATAGTTCCTTCATAATTTACATAAAAAGTTTGAAATTTTTCCAAAATTAGGCATGTAATATTAATTTATTTGACTAATTTAAAGGGTTTCATTGAGCAAATTACTGTCATTAGGATATTTTATGATAATTTGTATGGATTTATTTGTAATATTTTCTATGGAAACAATATTTTGTATTTAAACAAATAAATGTATTGATCTTTTTAGAGCAAATTACTCTAAAATACAAATTATTGTACTATTTTTAATGAATATTTTGACTGAATGTTTACATGGAAATATTCAAAACCTCAATTATTACAATATATTTTGACTGAATGTTAATGGACTATCTGCCACCAAACGCGATAGTCGAGGGACGATGTAATATTCAAAACCTCAATTATTACGATATATTATCTTTTTAACCTAACATTAGCCTCACTTTCACTATCTTCTAATCTGTGTTAGTAGCTACTGATAATCTTTCACTGGTCACCATGAACAACAATTCTTCACATTAAACTCAACAATTCTTCACATGATTAATAGTGACGGAACCGATGAGGGCCCTTGCCCATAAGTGGATCTTGCCCATAATAGATCCGTCACTGAGTTGTATGGTGACAAATTCAAGGACATAAATTACAATGTTTAAAAGTAGTGTTTATTAAGTTTTGGGGTCGTGATCTAGATTAGTGACTTATGCTTTGTACTCGAAGGGTGAAGCTCGGTTGAAAAAGAAGCAGCAGCGGTAATTAGTCTATTTAAACATTGTATTTCAACGATCACTTTTCCTTTTAAACCTTACTTGCAATTGTTTTCTTAAACATATTCAAAACTTTTGAATACGTATAAGAATACATTCATCCAAATTATATTGAGGTGATAGTTTAAAAAATATATGTAATTTGTATTTGTTTCCTAAGTCTTTTTAGGACGGACCTCGTTAAATCCCCATATTTTTCATAAACTATTATAAAATTAATCATGTTATTGTTATTTTTGTTACACTATTACTATTGATGTTATTTATTATTTTTATTAATAATTTCTTTTATCTTTATTGTTCATATTAGTATGAATATTACACTCTATTTATGTTATTAATAATTTCTATTATTATTATTATTATTATTATTATTATTATTATTATTATTGTTCATGTTATTATAAATTATATTTATTCGTGTTATTATTATTTATATTATTATATATCCGTGCTGCTTTAAATCTAATTATTGTAACAATCGTATCAAATATGGTTAAAAGTTTAGTAAATTTTCAAATCGCCAGGTACATCTATTTTTTTTATTGAATTAAACGGCCTTTATTGGATTAAGCCTAGTAGATCATTACATACTTTTGGATCAAGAATTAATTTGGGTCCAATACATTAAACAGCAAAGCCATCGAATCAAAACAAGAAACCTTAATTCTACCATTTGATCATATCCGCTTCTATCAGTTACGCACAACTTCCTAACGCACAACTTTTATCTCCATCTTAATAAAGGAACCGTATTTGAAGTTTCAATCAGCTTTAAGACAATCTTCAATCTCGCCTACTATCTTTTAAGAGACAAAGTCAGGATTTCAGGTTGAGTGTCCCCTAATTCCTCGAAGTTGAGAGAATTCGGATGAATTCAGATGAATTCTTCATAATAAACCTATGAATTGGGCGAAGAGTTTCCTTGTTTTGACTCTGTACTCTTGAATGATCCATGGATAGGAGGATCTACGCTCAATTAGGTATCGAATTCCTTCAAACCCTAGCTTATGATTCGAGTTATGAATTTACAGAGAGAGGACCTTATATTGAATAATTTTGACGCAATTCTGTATCCATCTTTTCTGTCTCAGAGCTGCTTAGCACAATTCCACGCGGTAAAAGACTCCAAGGTTGAAGCTTCAATCTGCTTCAATCGAAACTTCATGTTCACTAGTTATCCTTTAAAGACAGAGTCAGGATTTCAAGTTGAGCATCCCCAATTCCTTGAACTTGAATGAATTTGGATGAATTCAGATGGATTCAGCTCAAGGAAGATAGGAATTGACGGATGGTTCGTGGTTTTGATTCTGAATCTTAAAGGACTCAACAATGTGCAAGAGTCAACGCACAACCAGATATAGAATTTGTAAACCCTACTTTGACCAATGAGATTCTTTAATTCTGATTCTAATTTTGAACTTATAGGAAAGACCAGAAGCCTCACTCAACGAGACTTTGTGGCCGTGAAAATCTCCAGCCACCACCGAACCGGTTTAATACTTCAGGTCTTCATAACCGGAATAAGTGGTTCACTTATCATAGTTGAATCTTCAGACCAATCATAGGGAAGGAGAAGATGCTGAAGAGAAGCCAAGCAACTTGAGAGCCCTCTAAAGTAGCTTAGAAAAGACAATTCTTAAATCGAAAATTCTAGCAGGATCATTAGAGGCGCCAACAGATGAGAAAGCCCAATCGAAAGTGATAACTTCCAAATACACCAGCGTTGTCAGCATAACCATAACCACTAGATCCAGACAAAGCTTGGTTTTGAAGATGATAGCTACAACTAAAGACCCATGTCTTCTTCGATAATAAGATACAACACCGACTCTTCAGGAGAAAAGGGATTAACAACAACCAGATCAAAGCCTGAATTGGGGACTAAGGGTTGTTCTACAATTTCTGCAAAATAGAGAAAATGGTTTCTTCAAGAAAAGCTTGAGACGAGGATTAGGTTCACAACAAACCAAAAGACAGTTAGATTTCGACATTCAGGTACCCTAAATCTATATTTTCAAGATAAAGAATAACCTTTAATTGATTAAGGACATAATTTTCAGTAAAATAAAACTTTTGCTTACATTTCAAGGTTCATTTGGCTAGCCAGTCTGCTGCCATATTTTGGAACCTTGAAATGTTAGTGATGTGCATTTTTGAAGAAATTAAATTTCTACAACAACTTAGGGCTAGTTTTAGATGATAAAGGTAATTTCCACCAGAGAGCAGGTTGGTGATAGTTTGAGAGTCCATCTCAATCTCAACCATATCCCAATTAAGAGAGCCCTCAATTCAGCCATTAGGGGATTAAGTTTACCATACAAGCTAGTTGCACCGAGGACAATCTTTCCTTGATGATTTCTGATGATATGCCACCACCAGCCTCTCCCATTCCTCAGGATTGAAGCATCAGTATTTATTTTTAGGAAGCCTAATTTAGGAGGAGTCCACTGATGATAGGTTACTTTTGGAGTAGTTTTACATCCCATAATTCTAGCAATATGTAAGTCACCTTTCCAATGTTTGTTCCTGAGACAGTTAGAAGAATCTAGTTTTAAAATAATGTTATTAACATACTTGATTAGCATCTTAGTGTTGAATGCTTTATCCCTTAGTTTGACCTTATTCCTATATTCCAAATTGTCTATAGGATTATAACCGGAATCATCGTTCTGATATGAGTTTTAGAAGTTGTAGACCAAAATTAAACTTTAAGAATATGAGTGATAGTCACATACTTATAGATTTCTAAGTTGAAGAGAGCAGCATAGTGGCTCCAAATACTCCACACAAGGTCATATTCAATGAAAATATGCTTAGGGCTCTTGGTGTTCCTACAAAACTGACATTTACAAGCTGTACTAAAATGATTTTTCTGAAGAATAATATCAATCGGGATGTAGTTTTTGACAAGATTCCATGAAAGAAAATAGTAGTTTTTAGGAGAGACGGAATTCTATAGTCTAGCATAAATGTTAGAACAATTGTGCTTAGGTTTCAAATGATTCCAAGTACATTTTGTACTGAAATTAGATTCGTTAGAGAGCTTCCAGCTGATATCATCATCTTGATTATGGTTGATTTTCAAGCATTTTATCTTATCTATAGCTTCTTTTCTTGTGATCCCAAGCATCATTCTTCTAGTACTCTTTAACTAACTGTTATCTGTAAGTCTCGTTGTCATAATTTTCATTTTGGATGGTTAGATGAGGGTCACCATACCAACTGTCAAGCCAGAATTCTATGTTGTCACAACCAATCTTCTAGGTAATGTTTTGCTCAGCTATATTCTTTAAGTTGGACATCATTTTCCAAGTACTGGAACCAGGCTTATTGTAAGAAGTCTAGAAATAGTGTATATTATTGCAGTAGGTCTTGTGCATTACGCTTGCCCATAAGCTTTTATTTTATCTAAAAGTTGAGCTAAATTTTGCAGGAATAGAAATCTTGAAGGTCATTGATGGAACGCATGTTAAGGCCTCATTCCTGATAAGTCTTACAGACAACTTTCCAGGTACGTTATTGTATTCTTTTTTCAGTTGAAGAAGAGCCCCAAAGGAATTTATTGAAGATCCCTTCAACTATTTGAATGATAAATTTACGGATAAGAGTGCTTTAGAGCTAGTAGTTGACAATAAGGATAAGGGTTGTCTCAATCAGAGTGAGCTTACCAACGAAGGATAAGTTCTTATCTTCCCATTCACTATTCTGTTATTGATTTTATTAATGAGATTCAGGTGATCACTGCTTTTGTTTCTGTTGTTCAGGGTGACTCCCAGATACTCAGTTGGCAAGAAACTTGCACTGAAATCTGAAAGGTTAAAAATAGTAGCAAGCCTAACACTGTTTATTTTACAAGGAAATATAATTTTTGCTTTATCTTTATTAATAGCATGACCTAAGACCTTTTGATAGAAATCTAGAAAATTTCCCAAATTTTTAGTAGATTTTACTAAGCTATTACTGAAGATTAGTATATCATCCGCAAAAACAAGACTAGGGATAAGCATGTTACTTCTAGAGTAATACCGCATGTCACTGTTTTCTATAAACAGAATGTGTAAGCCTCTTATGAAAACTTCCTCAGCAAGAATAAAAAGTCTGGGGCATAGAGAATCCCCTTACCTAAGCTATCTAGTAGTTTTGAAAAAGTCATTAACATTGCCATTTAGGAGCATAGAGACAAAACCAGACCCTATCAAGCTCTTTATTAGACTAATGAAGTTTTCAGAGAAACCAAATTTTTTTAAAACTTTAAGAATAAAATTATGGATAACTTGTCAAAAGCTTTTAACATATTTAACTATATAAGAATGTTATCTGATTTTTTATTCTTATTCAGATCATAAATAAGCTATTTAGCTATAAGAATATGATCTTGAATAGCATTATTAGGAATGAAAACAGCTTGATCTAACTTTAGGTAGAAGAACAACATGTTATTAATAATTTTTGACATTGTTGTGAATGAGTCGAATAATGCCTTGATAGTGTACCGTGCCCGGCGGTACAGTTTTGTGTCATTGACAGTAAGTTGTAATACAATGAATGGTTTTCCTATTCGTGTATATAAGCCCATTCGGACCACTTTCTAGTAAGTCTATTTATTTCTTATAAATAGACTAATGGGGCTACACAAAACACAATATGAAATATGTAACCTTCTCTATCATAATGAAACTCTTTTCTTTGGCAGCGTCCGTGGATGTAGACAATTGTCTAACCACGGTAATCTTGTGTTCAATTCGGTCTATCCTTTGCATATGTTATGTGTTTGAGGCATTTTGTGATAATTGCATAGTGATTTAATAACAAAATTGTATCAGAGCCACGTGGTGAAATTAGGACTTTTGCAATTAGGGTTTCCTAATGGCGACTACAACAACAAAATACATGATTGAAAAATTTGATGGGGGATCCAGCTTTGCATTGTGGAAGATTAACTGAAATATTCATTGGTACTGCAAGGTTTGTGGAAGGTTGTGGAGAATAAGTTACCTGAAAAGATGAAAGAAGAGGAGAAACAAGATTTTCAAGAAAGGGATTTATGCTGGATTTTAATGAGTGTGAAAGACAATGTGCTTCATGAGATTAGTGGTGAGAAGACTGCTGCGTGTGTATGGAGAAAGCTAGGAGATATTTACTCAGATAAATCAGTAGTAAACCAATTATACTTGAAGAAGCATTTGTACGATTTCAAATTGAAAAACGTATGTTCATACCTGAGCATTTAAATAATTTTAAATCAATTATAATGGACTTGGAGAACATAGATATCAATATTGAGGATGAAGATCAAGCTTTGTTTGTATTGAGATCGTTACCAACTCCCTATGAAAACTTCGTAGATACCATTATGTATGGTAAGGATAAGTTATCGCTAGAAGATGTCAAAGAAGCACTGATATCAAAGGAGATGAGACAGTTGCAGCCAGACAATCAAGCTGAAGGGGAATGCCTTATGACTAGGGGAAGATCTAGAAGCAAAGAAAGATCTTTAAGAAAGAAGAAATGGAGGTCCAAGTCAAAGGTAAAACACTTAAACTGTTATGAATGCGGTAAGCAGGGTCATTATAGGAGAGATTGCTTGAAACTAAATGGTAAGAAGAGAAATCAAAACGAAAATACAGCAAACATTGTTGAAGGTGTGAAAGATTTCGACGAAAGTGAAAACAGTGGTAGAGGAGATGTATTGTCCGTGAGTTCAGACTTTGGGAAAAACTCTTGGGTACTTAATACTGGCGCTACATATCACATGTGTCAGTTCAAGCAGTGGTTCGATACTTACACACTAATGCAGGGAACTGTCTATTTAAGGAACAATCATTCGTTGATTATTGGTGGTATCGGTAACGTCAGAATCAGGATGTTTAACGGGGTTTTTAGAATCCTAACGTGCTGGCATGTTAGTGGGTTAAAGAGAAACCTTATTCTCTTGGGACTGTAGACTCTCGGGGTTACAAGTACTGTGTAGAAGACGGTGTAATCAAAGTGACAAAAGGCTCGATGGTATGCATGAAGGGCAGTTTGCAGAATGATCTTTACATTCTCCACGGGAGTGTTGTTATGGGCGATGCTGCAGTAGCATCATCAAGGAGTAATAGCCAAAGTAGGCAGGACCAAAAAAACTTATGGCATTGGTGTCTTGGTCACATGCGGGACAGAGGATTAGTTGTTTTGGGAAAGAGAGATTTGTTGAAAGGTTATAAAGTAGAATCATTTGGATTTTGTGAGCACTGTGTATTTGGTAAACAAACTAGAGTCGAATTCAGCAAATCGGCTATAAGAAAGACTAAAGGGATAGTGGACTATATTCACTCAGATATTTGGGGTCTAAACATAATTCCATCCTAGAGCGAAACCATCTCCTACATGAGTTTGATTGATGATTATTTAAGGATGGTGTGGGTTTACTTTCTGAAAACGAAAGATGAGGCCTATTAAACCTTTATCAAATGGAAGACGATGATTGAGAATCAAACAGGAAGAAAAATCAAATGTCTTAGGACAAATAATGGGTTAGAATATTGCAATCGTGAGTTCAACGAGTTCTGCGAAGCTGAGGGAAGATGCGCCATCACACTTGTTCTAGAACACCACAACAGAATGGAGTCGGAAAAAGAATAAACATAACGTTTTGTGACAAATGACAAAGTATGCTCTCACATTCTAGTGTGGGAAAGGATATGTGGGCTGAAGCTATCAATGCATCGTGTTACTTGGTGAATCAGTATCCATCAACGACTATTGATTGTAAAACTTCTTTTGAGATTTGGTCTGGATCGTCGGCTGATTATGAACATTTGAGGGTGTTCGATTGTCCTGCTTATGCTCATGTGAGAGATGGTAAGCTTGAGCCGAGGGTAAAGAGGTGCATATTTCTAGGATAGGCTACAAAAGTGAAAGGATATAGGTTATGGTGTACCTCTTCAAAGTATCCAGGTTTTCTCATCAGTAGGGACGTTACTTTTAATGAGTTTGCTTCGATAGACAGTCAGAAGGAAGTAGGAGAAATAGTCGAATCATGATCGGTTGTAAGAACAGGTGGTTCTGAGGTGGATCCAGAATCAGAAGGTGAAGCATCAGCATCGGATGATAGTGACGATGATGCGCCCAAACAAGAACAACAACCTTATAGCATAGTATTGGGCAATGAAAGAAGAGATATTAGACTTCCAAAAAGGTATACGAATCTAGTTGCATATGCTGTATCAGTTGCAGAAGAAGTTGAGATGCAAGAACCTAGTAGCTACAGAGAAGATATAGCGAGTTCAGAGGCAGATCGATGGATTAGTGCTATGGGGGAAGAGATTTAATCTCTTCATAAGAATCAAACATGGAAGCTTGTTGACTTGTCTAAAAGACAAAAGATAGTATGCAGTAAATGGGTGTTCAAGAAAAAAGAAGGTAATCCAGGGGTTCAGGCATCTCGATTCAAGGCAAGACTGGTCGCTAAGGGTTTTACTCAAAGGGAAGGAATCAACTTCAATGAAGTGTTTTCTCCACTGGTGAAGCATAGTTCGATTCGAGTTTTGTTAGCCATAGTAGTTTTGCAAGATTTAGAGCTTGAGCAGTTGAATGTGAAGACTGTGTTTCTACATGGTGAATTGGAGGATAAAATCTACATGAGACAACCAGAAGGATTTATCAAGCCTAATATGGAGGACAAAATTTGTGTGCTGAAAAAGTCAATGTATGGTTTGAAACAGTCACCTAGGCAATGGTACAAATGTTTTGATACATTCATGGTGTCAAAAGGGTTCACGAGGAGTCCATATGATAGTTGTGTGTATCATGAAAAGATGTCAGACGATTCTTATGTTTACTTATTGTTGTATGTGGATGATATGCTTATTGGTGCTTGTAGTATGTCACACATTGTGCAGATAAAGAAGCAGCTTAGTGCCGAGTTTGAGATGAATTCTTGGTATGAAGATTATCAGGAACAAAAGTGTAGGATCATTACACTTGTCTCAACGAAGTTATATTGAGAAAGTGTTACAACGATTCAACATGTCTGATGCTAAAGTAGTTAGCATTTCGTTTGCTACTCATTTTAAGTCGTCTGCAATAAGAACGGCCAAGAATGATACTTAGTTGGAACAAATGTCGAAGGTTCCATATGCAATTGCAATTGGTAGTATCATGTATGTTATGGTATGCACACGTCCTGATATATCACATGCGGTTAGTGTATTTAGCAGGTACATGGGATGTCCTGGGAAAGAACATTGGCAGGCAGTGAAATGGATACTTCAGTATCTTAAGAATACTGTGAAAGTGGGTTTGACTTTTAACAAGACCTATATTGGTGAAACAGTGAGAGATGTTACAGGATCATTGGTTGGTTTTGTTGATTCTGATTTTGCAGGTGATATGGATAAAAAGAGATCTTTGACAGTATATGTATTTACTCTAGTTGGGAGTGCGATCAGTTGGAAACCACAATTGCAAGCTACTGTAGTTTCGTCTACAACAGAGGCACAGTACATGGCGGTAACAGAAGCAGTTAAGGAGGCAATATGGTTGCAAGGTTTAGTGGCAGATTTGGGCTTGGATAGGACAACTACCAAAAAAAATTGTGACAGTCAAAGCGCCATACACCTTACAGGGAACCAAATGTACCATGAGCGTACAAAGCACATAGATATCATGTATCATTTTATTCGTGATATAATATCAAAGGGAATTGTTGATGTGAAGAAAGTGTCTACACACGATAATCCAGCAGATATAATGACCAATGCAGTATTAGTTCGAAAGCTTAGGGAGTACCTAAACTGGATCGGTGTTCGTAATATAGAGTGAATTCCTTAGGGGCATTTGGTGAGTCAGAAGAACAAAAGTTTCTTTGTTGATATTGAAAGAAATATATTCGTCTCAAGGGGAAGATTTATTGTGAATGAGTCGAATAGTGCCTTGATAATGTACCGTGCCCGGCGGTACAGTTTTGTGTCATTGCTAGTAAGTTGTAATACAATGGATGGTTTTCTTACTAGTGTATATGAGCCCATTAGGCCCACTTTCTAGTAAGTCTATTTATTCCTTATAAATAGACTACTAGGACTACACAAAACACAATCTAAAATCTGTAACATTTTCTATCATAGTGAAACTCTTTTCTCCGGCGGCCCGTGAACGTAGACAATTGTCGAACCACGTTAAATCCCGTGTTCATTTCAGTCTGTCCTTCGCATATGTTCTGTGCTTGAGCCATTTTTTTATAATTTCATAGTGATTTTATAACAAACATCACCCTATTAAGAAAACTATACAGGCTAATTCGCACGAAGTCCTTCCAAGTGATAGGATTTAAGGACTTAGGGATGATGCATACTCTAGTTGCTAAAACCCCTTTACGAATTTTCTGACCCTTGATAACCATAGCCTCACAAAGTTATGTTTTTATTATGCTCCAGCAGGATTTGAAGAAGACCTTGTTGAAGCCATCCATTCACGCTACTTTACAAGAGTTTAGATTGAATATAATATCATGAACTTATTTTTTTGAGTGGGATCATTCATCAGGTGAGCATTCTCATATACTTTAGGAATACAGTTGAAAATTATGTTATTCATTATTTGATATCCATCTTTTTCACAGGAATAGGGGGAGTCAGCAATGAGGTGCTTGAAGAACTTGGCAGCTGATCATCCAATGAGCTCTTTATCAGTATGATACACACAATTGTCTTTAATACTATTAATACATCTTTTTTTTCTTCTCCTCTTCACAAAGTTGTGAAATAACTTTTTGTTTTTATCCCCTTTTGGAACCAATAACTCTCCTCCATTGTGAGAGCCAAAGTTAGATCAGTATTAGCTTTATTAATATGACATTTAGATTCCATAGTGTTATTAGATTGATGAAGTATTTCCATTTTCTTAACATGCGATTCAACTTCATGAACTTTAACGGATATATTACCAGAGTAGGATTTGTTCCAATCCTTCAGCTCATGCTTTAAACTGTTAAGCTTTTTCCAGAAAACAAATATAGGATAGCCAACAAGTCTTTTATTCCAGTTGCTTTCAACAAAGAGAATGGAATCAAGATATTTATTCCACATGTTTAAAAAAATTAAAACTTTTATGCACATTGGAGTTATTATTTTTAATAGTGATGCATAGAGAGGTATGATCTGAACAGGTCCTAGCCATATGCATCACTTTAGTCTCCTTGAAAAGAGAAGACCAGATAGAATTTACACGAACTCTAACTAGTCTTTTCCATTTAGAGATCTTATTCCAATTAAATTTAGAGCCATAATACCCAACATCCTCAAGACAACAATAACTTATCATGTCTTTGAAATCCTCAACACTATCAATATAATAAGTGATACAGCCCACTTGTTCTTCAGGAGAAATAATTGCGTTAAAGTCACCCATTATAGACCCTGGTTTATTATAAACATTATCAGAGATTTACTTCAGACCATTCCATAACTCTCTCGTGTTAGAAAATTGACACTTTGAATAAACGATAGTAAGCATAAAGTTTAAGTTTATGTTAGTATCAAATAATTCAAGATGAAGGTATTGATCATGATATATAATAACTTTAACATAGATATCAATTTTACTGAAGAACCAAATTTTGTTCGATAAGTTACCTATGCAAGAATCAAAACCAAACTTATTAGTGATAAAATTCATATTCTCAATATTGGACATAGGTTCTTGGATAGCAAGCATAGATAATTTTTTTATTAGAAACAATACAGTGAAGCCTTCTCAGCGTGGCGTTATTGTTAATGCCTCGAAGGTTCCAGTTTAAGATGTTTATTATCTTGAGCTGAACTTAATGACCTTGTTTATCCCTGAGTAGGTCAGAGATTTGATAGCCTTCTTTTGTTTAATCATGTTAGAATTTCTCGCAGCTATTAGTTTTTTTTTATTCAAAACCAAGTGAAAATTTGAATCCATTTCTTCTTTATTACAGGTTGGAGTAGTTTGGAGGCTCCTAGATCTTTCTTCTTCCAAAAGTATGTCATTACATTTGTTTTCACAATCCTTTTGATGCCCTTCTTCGAGAAGTTTTATAGCTTCAGTTATGTCTTATTCATTAGGAGTAGTTTAACTTTCATCTTGAGCAATAAAGTTTTCAGAGCTGTCAACTCTGCACTTTGTGTTTATTGAAACATTAGCATTACTTCTGTCACCATTTGTAGTAATCTTAGTAGCCACATTATCACTGTTGTTGTCAATATTGTTGTTGATTGTTTCATCAGAATTCTCCTAGAGTTTTGTTTTTTCCTTAGTGTTTTTGCAGACCCGTTGATCATGTCCCAAATGACTGCATGAGGAAAAGTATTTAAGAATATCATTGTAACTTCCCGTGATCTAGCACCCATCATTCTCCCCCGAATCTATCCATATATATGTTTGTATATTTCTGGTCAAGTCAAGTTCAACCCATATTAAACAGGAATTATAGTAAGCTCTATTTTTTTCAGGAATCTTTATTTGAAGAGGACTCCCTATAGCCTTTGCAATCGATATTATCATTATTTCATTTTACATAAATTATGGAAGATGTCAAATTTGATCCATATTGGACACACAGGGTATTCCTTTTTAACATTGAACTGAGGTGTCCATTTAAGTAAGCGCATCGTTGATGATTGCAGTTGCCAAACATTCTTCCTTCATATACTACATAAATCCTCTTTACAGTTAAACTCAAGGAGCAAATGTCGTGAGTCCCAAACACTCATATTACGCTACATTTTTAGATTTATAATTTGCAAAAAATCCTACATAATCTGTCTTTTAGGGATTCCTTGACTAAATTTCGCCACCAAAGTATGTTTTCTTTGCATTTGGATATTTTCGTTTATTTGTTCTGTGAATTGAAGCTAGATATGGTCTGTTTTGTAGTTGCATTTATTGGCAGGCATTCTATTTCATTATTTTGTTCTTGAACTATAGTTGCATAAGATCTCCTCTCCTTTTGTTGTAGATTTGATAATGATTCATTTCCATATGTCGAGGCAAATCTGATGATGCTGGATATTTCTCCATCAAGATTTTCAGGGGAAAATCATTAGATGAAAGGCTGAGAAAAAAAAAGAAGGAATGACGCAAAGCATGGAGAATCAGAGATTCAAGAAAGCAGATCTTGGAGATTCAAGATTTTGAATATATTTAGTTTTTTTTTGGCTAATGGATTTAGTTATTGGACTATTTTTACTCACGCCCAGGTACAAAAAAAAAATTTAGAAAACAATATGTCGTTTGAGTAATAAAAAAAGGAAAAAAGAGTAGAATAGTACGATTGGTACTATCCACCCACATATTATCCACCCACATATTAACCACGTAGAACGTTCAATTACCTCATAATAGATTTTCAATTATTCATGATATCCTGCACCTGGAAAAATTCTATTTATTTAATTTACCCCTCAAATAACGATAAAATAAAATTTATAACCAGGTCTGACAACAATAATAACATATCTGAGTGGCCGGAAATAACTGGAATTAGCGGTTGCGAGTGGCATCCACGTAAGAATACGAACTAATTTAGTATCAATGACTTGCATTTCACGTAATATAAATGCAAATATTCTCATATTTATCTTTTAAATTTAAAAAAAAAAACATCAACAAAAACTAGAGAAAGTTTTGGAAAACACTACACACTATTAATTACGTTATAGCCAAATCACCATTCTAGACAAATCACATTTCGAAGACACATCGAGAGAAGTAATCTCAACTTTAGTGGGACTAAAATAAAAAAATTAATGTTTTAATATGAGAAGTCGAAGATTAAGTTTTTGTGGAAAAAATCAGAATATTTCAAACCGAACAAAATTTATTACTAAAAAATTAAATATCAATTAAAAAATCAAAATGTTCTGTATCAAAATTTACAAGCAAAACAGGCCAAAAAAACTCATGGACATAAAAAATACATTTCTTTTTCTTAGTTAACCATATATACCTATTTAAAAGAACGAAATTCCAACTCAAATCTCCAAGACTCCATCTTCACAAAACAATATGTCACTTTGCACTGATCTTACTATAACAATCCTCATAAGCAAGGGTGTCTAACGCGATGTTGTGTTTCGTGCTGTAATATTTACAACAACCACGCTACATTCGTAGTAGTTTTAGTCTTAGGTCCAATCTCATCTCGTCTATGTAAAATAAATTAAGATACGTATATTATAAACAATTTGTTCATTAGATCATTCAATTAATGGTTTATTGGATCTTTCAACTATAAATTTATAGTTATTGGAATATTATATACTTATAAAATAATTTAAAATAGTTATAATTTTCTATATGCATAGACTATTTGTACAACTGTAAATAAATAAAATAAAATAAATAACTATTTAATTAAGAAAAAAAAATGTTTAATATTCATATAAAATCAACGAGACAATAGATTAATTGGATAAAATATTAAAGATACTTCATACAATAAAATAGTTTAACACAATAATATTTTTAAATGAATATTTAATACAATCAAATATAAAAAACTAAGTCATTATAACTAAGGATCTTCATCGTCATAAAATGGTAATGTTGGAGGATATGGATGAGGAGGGAGATCAATATCCATTTCTTCAACAAATGATTCCAATATCAACTTATGCATCATTTTTCGCATGTCTCCTCGTAACCCAATTGGGCGCTGCATAATCCAACAAGTTGATTCTCGACTATATTCCTATTGTTGTACTTTGAGTCTCGATTATATTCTAATTTCTCACATTTGGATAATATATCAATTCCATATATTTACGATCGTACAATATCCCTTCATGTTGAAAGTAGAACTACTGACAGTGGAAGTGGTCGACAAATTTGGCTCTTGGAAGTAGTCGACAAAGCTAATTTTTTTAAATCCAACCAAATTAGAGCTAGTAGCTTTATGTTTACCGTGAACCATTGGCTTATTTCTACCATTAAGTGTTTGGACAACTATATCTAACGTTATATGCCAATCAACATGCCATTTATTACGAGGATAACTTAAGGACCTTAAAGTATTTCATAAATGTTATATCTTGGCAACACAAATTCTTTTGTTATGTCCATTTCAAAAAAACTATAAGCCTTATTATTAATCATGCACCTCATTCCCATATTAGTACTATCATCCAAAATTATACTTGCGGTTGCATAAATATGTTGTAATAATTCTATATACCAGCTACAACTAAGTTTAGACAAATAAACCAACCCATAAAGTTACTAAGTTTATCAACTAAAGTTTTCATATCCATGACATTGTTAAGGTCAAGATTGTCTAAAAATATACCAAGTTAATAGTGGTTCTGCTTTGTGTCAACTGGTTATGAACCTGAACATCCTCTTCGACGCATTCTTTAATACTCTTGGATACATCCGGTGATTCCCTTTAGATTCTTGACTCCTTCTCAACTCTTCTTCTTATCGGTACAAATCCTTTGAGGGTATTTTTTTGCGTTTTTTACTTATTTATCCTCGTATCCATTTGAAATATGAATTAATAAAATAAAATTTGAAGTATAATTTGAAGATTAATAGTAGTGGAATGATTGTGTGAGGAATATGAAGAAGAAATATCCTATTTGTTGGAAATTTTAGGGTATAGTTGTTTGCAAGATAGATATTCGTTTTATAACGACTTATTTTTTACTAAAAAAATACCCAAAATGGATATCTATTTTGCCAAAACATATATCAATTTTGCAAACTATAATTTTATTTATATTTTGGAACAAAACAAGTATCTATTTTAATCAATTTAAAAATAAAATTTTGATCAAAATTGATATCAGGTTTTGCAACGTATTTTTAAAAAATGGAGCTTTTCTATAAGTAGATAAGAAACCTTTTTATTTATCAATCATCTCTCATTCATCTTTATAACAATATTGTTCTTGCAAAATATCTCAAACATAATTACTTAAATCACTATTATAATGTCTTAAACCATTGGTGATTTAAGTGTTTGGTATACTCTTTCATTTTTTTATTCGTGTTATTATTTAATATTTGTTTCATTTATAGTTTTTTATACATTTTAATAAAATTATTTAAATGGGACAAAAGCGAGCAAATGTCCAAATCTAACCAATGGCTAATCCATACGTAAATTATTTTAATTATAATCATATTATGCATGATCCCATGATACTGGACTAGAAATCCCTATATTTTAAACACATTCTTTCCATGCTAGCGCTATGACACTAGTACTAGTAGTGGTTTGAAGGTTATGAAGAAAATATTTTGGGTATGAGATCATTTTACTTACAATTTTGATGATAATATAACTATTTGTAAATTTTTCGAAATATCATATAGCTGTGAGGGTGAAAAAAAAATAGCGACACCGGTGGTATGACGAGACAGTTAGATAGTAAGCACAATCTTAATGATCTTTATAATTTTTTAAAAGCAAGGAAGATAACCATAGATCTTCAAACCGATACTAATTTGGTTTTAATCAAAAATATATATATGGAATAAATCATGAAATATGTTATTGGTACATCATAATTATTTCGTTTTAGCAATAGTTGGAGATATGTTGCTTAGATTCTTGAAATGGTGAACCCAAGAGCCACACGCATCCTACGTACCTCTATGAGGACAAGATCTTTTACATACTTTCAAGAACAAAAACAAATCATTCATGATATAATATCAACTTTTCAATGTAAATGTTTTTTGACTAGTGATATATCAATATTTCGTAATTTTGATAATATGTGTATTATTTTACAATTGATAGATTTTGTATAGATATTCTAAAGAAGAATGGTAGATTTTTGCTCTATTGGCAAGAACATTACTGTATAATTAGAGATAGTATGTTAATTCGTTCGATAATGTATAAGCGAACTTATTACATGTTACGTTTGTTAGAAATGATCCCGACATGATCTTCCTTAATTGTTTCACACTAGATGATGTTTATGTTATTTAATTTAATTGATTTAAAAAATGTAATAATTCAGATATCTAATGATTATATCGATCCTATTAAAAAGGAGGTCCTAATATCCTCTACCTCGGGTCTTAGAAAAATAAATTGGAGGGAAACTGTTATGGCTAGTGGAGAAAAATATATAAAACATTAGTTTAGATATTAAAACTAGGAGTTCTATATATTATCGTCTTACACTTTTTGATATATATAAAAATGAGATTATTGAGCTATGTTAGACATACACCTACTGATCCTCTTGATGGTCAATATTGGAATTATTGTGCTTCAATGTTACGCTTCTTGAAGCCTTTTATAGATGCAACTCAAATGGTTTCTTCGTGATATACTTGTAACATTCATTGGACCATTTATGGTAATACTAATCTTGTCATGCATATAGACACATATAGGGATCAGAGTGTATGTCAAAATGATATCCGATATAGAATAAAAATATATGAAGTATTTTCATCCCATCTCATACACTTATGCTATTAGACATTTTTAATCCTTTTGAAAAATAAGTGGGTTTTATCTTTTTAGTTGAACATTATTAAAAAAAGTATAAGACTTGGTAATATAACCCATAACTTCAAGAATATATTCAAAAAATGACTATTTTATTTGTACAATGTATAATACAAATGTTGAAAAATATAAGAGAAATGAAAATGCTCAAATGTAACTAGTAGTAGTAATAAATGAAGAGATATAAATCATAACCTTACTAACTACGTAGAAATTACAATGCTAAATAAAGGGGTAACAAGAGAAGATCCTGAAGTTGATATTGAAGTGGCCGAATATGTGAACACTTTATTTGAGTTAGATCATATTTTTGCAGGTTAACCAAGATAGTTTTTCAAAACTTATGTCTACAATGTCAAGTGAGTGCGCGTTTAATCAGGTCAGGCTGCAATACACGACTAAACGATCAAAACTGACTAACAATGCACTTGAAGTACTTGTTGCAGTCAAGGTCTAGAGTGCGGAAGAACATAAGATGCAAGACCACGAATATGAAACGAAAGAAAATAAAAGAGATATCCTCGATGAATTTTCAGATGTTGAATAGAATATTAAATAATATTATATGAATGAAGTTAGTGTCGGACGTGAGGATAGAATATTGGTTGAATCAAGAGATGAATTGTTTTATGAAGAAGAATCAAATTTATAACTAGAAAATCTATTATTAAGTTTTTCATAGGGTAGTTATATTTGAGAATATTTGTACAACTCATGGCCTCCAAAAGTAAAAACTCTGAAATGCTTAAATCGATAAAAAAATAGTAACGTAACAACTTGTCATAATGTTTTTACCACTTATAATATATACAACCTAACCTATGACAAGTTATACTATAATCAAACTATAAAAATTATTTTATCACGACTAACATTTGTAGTGCTTATGATCAATCCATAATAATAAAAATATAAGAATAAAACTATAATCATATCCTACTTTTAAATTATAATATACAAACTATAAAATCAAAATATAAAATCTCTAAGAATTTTAAATTATAATATACAAACTATAAAATCAAACTATATATATTATAAAATAATAAAAGATTAAAAATTAATTGAAAAACTTTATTTAAACATTACGAATTCCACTCTTAAAAGTCCACCGCATTATAAAATATTTAGAATCAAAATTATTATGAGTTTTGGAAGAACAGAAAAAATATATTAAATTTTTATACCGTATCTAACCACGGTAATAGTTTAGCGTGTATCTCGTTAGGCTCTATCTATCAGAAATATCTGCACCAACCAATGCGATATTGTCCGTTTTGGGCAATTAGTCTCGTACGGTTTTGCTCTTGATTCACTCTCAATGTGTTATTTATTATTTTTTAAACCAAAATCATATTTTATCATGCAAAAATATTACAAGTTATATTGTTATAATTTTAATATGACATTTTGAATTTTATTATTGTGATTAGGTTTTAAATATTACAAGTGTTATTTTTTATTTTTAAGTTATATTGTTATAATTTTAATATAACATTTTAAATTTTATTATTGTGATTTGGTTTTAAATATTACAAGTGTTATTTATTATTTTTAAGTTATATTGTTATAATTTTAATATTACATTTTGAATTTTATTATTGTGATTTGGTTTTAAATATTACAAGTGTTATTTATTATTTTTAAGTTATATTGTTATAATTTTAATATTAAATTTTGAATATTATTATTGTGATTTGGTTTTAAATATTACAAATGTTATTTATTATTTTTTAAACCAAAATCATATTTTATCATGGTAAAAGATTACTAGTTATATTGTTATAATTTTAATATTAAAACTTGAATTTTATTATTGTAATTTTAATAATGATTATAAAATTATTATTACATTTTGGTTAGTATTAATTTGTTTTGGTTATCACAAACATCATTCATAACAAGTGCAAAATTACGGATGAGTGAGTATTAGTAAGTCTACGATTTATAGGCATTTTAAAACTTAAAACAACGTTTTTTTAAAATATGCTATAAAATACTAATCGAAACTAATTAATATCGCAAATAATAAAAACTAAATTTAGACTAATACCAACTAATAACAACTAATAAAATTAGAATTAAAAGAACTAATTTAAATTACTATAACAATTAAATAACTTGATAAATTATACGAAGCTCTTAATTGAGCTATTATAATGTTATCCCAACGTTATTTAAGTGTTTTTATCAAATAGAAACAATTTGCGAAAAAAAAAATCAAACAATTCTGAAAGTAGGACTACAATATGTAAAATAAGAAATTTGAATTTTCTAGAATATTTAGAACAAGGAGAGAGATTTAGAGAGATATAGGGAGGAGTATATGAATTTATGAGTTTGGATTTGGGGTCTCCTCTATTTATAGAGGAGACCAAATTTATTTTTTTTAAAACGAAAAACAAAATATTTCCGGACCATCCGGACAAATCTCTGGATGGTCCGGACGTCTGGTCCGGGGCATCCGAACGTAATTTCCGGACGCCCGGAATGCAAATTCGGGCCATCCGTAGATTTCTCTGGATGATCCGAACTTTTTTTTTTAGAAATTTTATTAATAATTTTTTTTAACAAATATGTTTCAAGAAGTGTTTGTTCTGCTTCTTTTTTTATTAAATGTTATTTAAATCACTTTCACTTTCAATTTTTATTTTGTTATTTACAAGTAATTTAAGTTTATGCATATAATTATACAATTCTAAAAAATTTAAATTTAAACTTCTAATATTGAATAGTTCGAAAATACAATAAACTATATAATTCATCTAACCATAAACACTTCAAGCTTAAAAGAAGCTAAAGAATCACATAATAATTTAAAATCAGAATACAATTATATGTCTAATAGGTATATATTATTTAATATGTACCTAATATTAAATATAACATCTTAAATATCTAGTATGTTCAAACAATACACAAATCATTTTACAAATATATTGTTTACGATATCTTGTTTAAGACGATCAAATTTATTTTTATATTTTTACAAATATTGAGAGTTGTAATCAAAATACAATTAGATGTATATATTTTATCTAATATCTACCTAATATTAAATAAAATATCTCAAATACATAAATATAATCAAACATATCAAAATCAAATTACAATTATTTTTTTTAGAATGTAATTGCTTGATTATAAATTTTTGATTAAAATGATAATATATTTAAATTAAAATACATTAAATAGCATAATTAACTCGTTTATACCGTATATATCTCAATTATTGAAATTAGATTCAATTAACTCTTACAAATTACAATTATTGAAATTAGATTCAATTAACACTTACAAATTAATTTTAAATAACATTATAAAATATTTTGATAAACGGTTCCTAAATGGTTTGTCTGGTGGTTTGAGCTTGTGGTTTAACTGCGAAACTAACCCATTAGAACTGCAAACCGCCAAGACCGCAAACCGTTAGGACCGCAAACCGCCAGGACCGCATAAAGAGTAAACTGGCAGGACCGCAAACCGATAGGACCGCAAACCGTGGTTCTCTGTTAAACGTTCCGATGATTCAGGGTTCAAACCGATAGGACCGCAAACTATAACACTTATTCATGTCTAAAATGGTTTAGCATGAGTATAAGTAATTATGTGGGACCCAATAGAGACATTAAGTTTAAAAAAAACTGCCAATATCAGCTACGCACAAACATTTGACTTGAAACACGAGAAACATACGTAAATAATTAGACCGACAAACCAAAAGAGTTTTTTTTTAACAAACGCGAACTTTAATTTATAAAGCCCAATTATTCAGTACAAAGTAAGAAGTAATAGGTTCGGCCCAAGGCTTAGCAAGAAAAACCCAACGAATTTAAACAACCTAAAGATAATAACACAAAAACCTTCGCATCATCACAGTACGATTCAGAAACACCAAGAGAGAAACCAACTTCACCTTCTAGCACAGCAGAAACACTTTCCATTCTTTTTCTTCTTAATACTACTAAATCAGCAATAACCAAGGCTCCTAGAATTCTAGGAGGAATTATCTTTCTGAAAAAAAGAGTTTTTTTTATAATTGTATGGGTAATGTTTGAAATATGGATATCACGTATTCAGTCTTTTTATATAAATAAGAACAATTCGATTTCCACGTGTCTATCATATTATCCGTTTCGGATCCAAAAACGCGCACGATTTTGTTATTGGTCGACTTTTCTAAATGCATCTTGCAAGTTAAGACATGTTATTATGTATATAACATTGATCATTCCATGTTTAACGGATATAGGATGTGAGACTTTGGTCGAATCCAACAAATCCTTCTCTCTAATAAAGTATAACGATTTTAGCTCTTTTTAATTGATTTACATCCGCTCATTCTAATCAGATTGTTTGAAGGTTTCCCACCTGAGCCATAGAGTTTTACAACAGATCTACCTAATCACTACTATTAGAACATAATTTTTTATTGTTTAGCGTCACTCCAATCAAGTCACACCTCCTTGAAACATTCCAACCAACTCACACCACTTAATGAGCCATATATAATCCAAACTAGCTAATATAAGTGATCTATGGAACATATCATTAATATGACATAGTCTGGCTAGACATGTGAAAAATAAATTGTATTTAAGTAAGAGGTCTTTTGAAAAGTGGACCAAAAGAATAATATCATACTATTACGGGAATCAGATTGTTCTTACTTATATATAGAAGTAGAATATGGGGTTACCATATTCATAACAAATGGTACTTAGGGCTTCAGGCCCAGAGGGAATGTGGTGTGGGTAAAATTCTCAGATGTCGAACATGATGAACCAACATCCATACTTAAGGTGAATGATCTTCTTTACAGATCACTAGTGTGACCTCATTTGGAGTGTTCGTGATTCATCAAGCAGTGTGACTTTATTAGATTATATCAAAATGGTGGTACTTGAATGGAGTGGCGCTAAGGAACAAGGCAGTGTAAGGATATAAGTGAGCAAAATAGATCTGCTGTAAATTTTTGTGGCTCAGATTGAGAACCTTGGTGTAACCTGATTAGAGGGCGCGGATGTAAGTCAATTGAGAAGAGGGTAAAGTGGTACTTTATTAGATTGAAAGAGTTTTTAAGGTTTTGCCAAAGTCTCACATCCCATGTCGGTTAAACATGGGAAAGATCAATGATATATAAGTAAAAACATATCACATCTCATATGAGACCTTTTGGAAGTGGACCAAAAGAAAAGTTGGACGGGCCTTTAGACCCAAAATGGATAGCATCATACTATTATAAAAATTAAGTTTTTGTTACTTATATACGAAAGAGAAATATGCAATACCCATATTCTCAAAGAATGTAATTAGAGCTCGAGGCCGCGATGAAATGCGATGTGGGTAGAATTCCTGGATATCGAATATGATGAACTATGAGCCATGCTCAAGGTGAATGATATCATCTATGAAACACTAATATGACCTACTTTGGAGGTTCTTGTGGCTTAATAAACGGTGTGACTTGGTTAAAGTGTATCAAGGCGGTGTGACTTGATTTGATTGACACTAATGAACAAGGTAGTGTAGTCTAATATAAGTACATGGCTCGAGTGGGGAACGTTGGAGGAACCTTATTTTAGTAAGTATATGGAAGCCAATGATTAGTGGTATATATATATATAATATCATATCTCAACTAGTATAAGGTCTTTTGGAAGTTGGTGAAATACAAATCGGTTCGGGCCTTCGCTCCAAAATGGACAATATCATACTAGTGTAAATATGAGATTATTATTACTTATATATGAAAATAGAATATGCGGTCTCCATATTCCTAACAACTATTGTCAAAGATCCAAGCCATATGGAATGAAATGTGAGTGAAATTTATAAATGTCAAACATTATGAACCAACAAACATGTTCAAGGTGAATGATCTTCTTTATAGATCCCTAGTATGACCTAGTTTGGATTACTTGTGGCTCATCAAGCGGTATAACTTTTATTAGAGTGTATTAAGACATTGGTACTTGATTGAAGTGACGCTAGTGAACGAGGCAGTGTGGTGATATGTATGATATTATACATCACTTCAATATAATTTGAAGTGATAACGGGACATAGAGAAATCTAGGCATTCAAACTTCTTTTAGTAAATCATCAAGCATTTATTCTTACAGAAGAAAATCGAAAAAACACTAATATATATGCCATAAGTAACCTTTGTTGACTACATAAGTCTAAACACAAAAGAATAATCTTATGCTATAAAAGGTGAAAGTGGAGTCTCGCTCCACATATACCATGATCGATGATACCATCCAATTCCAGAGAAGATTCTCTGGGACAGACATCTTCCAAAGAAGGGTCGGCCATTGATGAAAACTCAGTGAATATAAGCCTACTTTATATACTTGTACCAATTAAGGAGTAAAAAATACAAATACTTGACATGACTATGGTTGCACAGGACCCAGGTTCCCTGAAATGTCATAAATCTAATATATCACATGTTACGTTGCATTAATTCTTAATAATGATTAACTAGTTGCAAAATATAACCATTAGAGTAGAAACCACCAATATCAGGACATCTTATTATTTTTTCCATATATCAAACTTTTAGTTCTACTATATTGATACTAGAATATCAGTGTTGGTCATTCAGTTATACTAGAAAAATAACTAGATAATCACCGCCTCAACAAAAACTAATTGCATAACATGTGGACTTACAAATTTAGGCATATATATATATATATATCAATAGCACTTATTCATATCCAAAATGGTTTAGGATGGGTATAAGTAGTTATATGGGATCCAACAGAGCAACTAGTTCTCCCCAAAAATAACTTCCAATATCAGCTAAGCACACGCATTGACCTGAAACATGAGTTATAGCACAAGAAACATACATAAACGTAAATAATTAGACCGACAAACCAAAAGAGCTTTTGCATAAGTTTCTAGGTAATGTTTGAAATATGGATACCACGTATTCAGACTCCTTATATAAGTAAGAAGAATTCAATTTTGATATTAGCATGAGATTATCCGTTTTGGGTTCAAAGGCCCGCACGACTTTAGTTTTGGTCCAGTTTTCAAAATGCCTCATACTAGTTAAGATATGTTCTTACTTATATACCATTGGTCATCCCTATGTTTAGCGGATATGGGATGTGAGGGTTTTGTTTCACCGAATAACGCCTCCTCTTAACAAAGTATAACCATTTTGACCTCCTCTCAATTAACTTCCATCCGCTCACTCCAATCAAGTTTTTCCAAGGTTCCCCACATAATCCATAAATCTTTACAACAGATCTACCGGATGAGTACTATTAGACCATAATTTATTGTTCTCTAGCATCATTCCAATCAATTCACACCACCTTGATATATTCCAACCAAGTCACACCGCTTAATGATCCACATACATTCCAAAATTGGTCATATTGGTGACCTGTAAAACAGATTATTAATATGGTCTAGTTCGGTTAGATATGGGAAAAATAAATTGTATAAAGTAAGAGGTCTTTTGGAAGTGGACCAAAAGAAAATCCGTGCAGGCCTTTTGACCCATAAAGAATAATATCATACTACTATGGAGATCGGGTTGTTCTTACTTATATACGAAATTAGAATATAGGGTAACCATATTCATAACAAATGGTACTTAGGGTTTCAGGCCCAGAGGGAACGTGATGTGGGTAAAATTCTCAGATGTCAACATGATGAACCAACATCCATGCTCAAGGTGAATGATCTTCTTTACAAATCACTAGTGTGACCTAGTTTGGAGTGTTCGTGATTCATCAAAAAATGTGACTTTATTAGATTATATAAAAATGGTGGTACTTGAATGGAATGACGCTAAGGAACAAGGCGGTGTAAGGATATGAGTGAGGAAAATAGATTCGCTGTAAAGTTTTATGGCTTAGAACTTTGGTGTAACCTGCTTAGAGTGCGTGGATGTAAGTCAATTGAGAGGAGCTAACATGGTACTTTGTTCAAGAGAATACATTTTTAGGGTCCGACAAAAGTCGGACACCTCACATTGGTTTAACATGGGAATGATCAATGGTATATAACAAAAGTCGCACACCTCACATTGGTTTAACATGGGAAAGATCAATGGTATATAACAAAATTCGCACACCTCACATTGGTTTAACATGGGAAATATCACATTTCTTTTTAAAGTGGACTAAAAGCAAATCCGTGCAGGCCTTCAGACCCAAAGTGGATAATATCATACTAGTATGGATGATTTGTTAGAGTGATCAAAGTCCCACACCCCGTATTGGTTAGACAAAGGAAGAATCAGTGGTATATAAGTAGTAAAATTCCTTTTGGAGGTGAACCCAAAACAAATTCATGTGGGACTTTGGGCCCAAAACAGAAAATCGCAGACTAGTATAGAGATCGGGTTGTTCTTACCTATATAAGGAAGCAAAATATATGGTTCCCATATTTTTAATAAATTGTATCCGAAGGCCATGCCTAAACTCAATGCGATGTGGGTGAAATTCTGGATGTTGAACATGATAAACCATTAATCATGCTCAAGGTGAATGGTATACTCTATAGATTACTAGTGTTACATAGTTTGAAGTGTTTGCGGGTCATCAAGCCATGAGACTTTATTAGACTCTATAAAGACAGTGGTACTTCATTGGAGTGTCGCTAAATGTATAAAGTACTGTGGGAATAGAGTTGAGTAGATAGATCTGCTACAAAGCTCTATAACTCAGGTGGAGAGTCTTAGAGTACCTGATTAGAATACGCAGAAGAAAGTTAATTAAGAGTGAACAGATGAAAGTCTATTAAGAATATACTAAAGTGGTGGTACTTTTTTCAAGAAGAGGATTTTTTAGAGCAACGAGATTAGAGTTAGTGAATGGAATTCAATTAGGAGACTAACGTGGTGGTATTTTATTCGAGAGGAGAATTTGTTAGAGCGATCAAAGTCCTACACCCCATATCAGTTAGACAAGGGAATGATCAGTGGTATATAAGTAAAAACATATCTCAACTAGTAAGATTCCTTTTTGAAGTGGACCGAATACAAATTTATGTGGGCCTTCAGGCCTAAACTAGACAATAGCAGACTAGTATGAAGGTCAACTTGTTCTTACCTATATAAGAAAGCAGAATGTATGATACCCATATTTTTAAAATTGGTATTCGAGGTCAATACCTAAACGAAATGCGAAGTAGATGAAAATTTTCGATGTTGAATATGATGAACCAACAGTCATACTTAAGGTGAATAATATGGTTTATAGATCACTAGTGTGACATAGTTTGGAGTGCTTATGGGTCATCAAGCCGTGAGTATTTATTGAACTATATCGAAATGGTAGTAATTCATTGAAGTAGTGCTAAGGTACAAGGCAGTTTTGTTAAAGGTTTGAGCAGATAGAATTGTTGTAAATCTCTATAGACCAGATGGAGAACCTTGGAGTACCTGATTAGAATATGTGGATGGAAGTCAATTAAGAGGAGGCTAAATGAGTCATTTGTTCGAGAAGAGGATTTGTTAGAGTGCAACCTAATTCTCACATCCCATATTGATTAAATATGGAAGGATTAATGATATATAAGTATGAGGCCTTTTGGAAGTGTACCAAAAGCAAAACTCGTGCGGACCTTCATACCCAAAACATACAATATCATACTAGTATGAAAATTTTTGTTCGTACTTATATATGAAAACGGAATATATGGTACCCATATTTCCAAAACGTAAAATATTTAATTAGCTTTATAATAGCTAGCCACATATAATCTAGGAAGCTACTAGAGGAGCGCTAGAAAAAAACTCAAAATTTGTGTACCTTATTGTATTATGATATATAAAGAAAAATCAACATAAGAAGTATAAAAAATATTGGTAGTAAGTACAACCTTAGTTTTAATGTATAAAATACAAAGATAACAATTAACGTGCAAACTGTGTGAGTATTTCCAGACAAAAGCAGTAGTTGATACAACTCCAATAGCACTTCCTGCAACACCATATTGACCAAAGTGGGACCACTTCTCTTGCACTATTTAGTTGAGAAATGAGAAAATCTTGAGTCAAACTTTAATAATCTATACAAGTTATGTAAAGTTATGTAGATAGATACAATTTGGTTTTAATAATCTACAAGAAAATCATTGGCATGTATTACACCAGGAAAAAACTAGATAAATAGAATAGTAGCTCCAATTAAAAAGTTGTCTCATTGTTATTTTTTTATCCTATATTACCTAAACACACAATCCATTAATACAGTGAATAAAAATCTGAACCACATAAACAAAAATATTAAACATTGAAACATTTTTTACTTTAATAACATGAAATAAACTCAATATTGTTCTCTTACACCAGGAAAGTGACTAAATAGTGTTTCTAAAAATATTGATTATACCCTAAACGAAAAAAATAATTAAAGTCAAAATATCTCTTACTGAGACTCATAACCGATTAATACTTTGAAACAAATAATGAAGACGAAGGTAAAAGAGAGATTATGACGACCAAAAAAAACCTTAGACGAAAGTAATTGAGACAAAGGTAAGAGATTAAGTTCAAAAACACATGGTAAGAAAAAGAGAGAAAGAGAGAAATTTATATTTTTAGATCAAGACTGCGACGATGATAGTGATGGTTAACCATAAGCGAAGGTGAGTGAAAGCTATAGTCGAAGGTGAGTGAAACCCTAGATGAAGGTTACTTTGAGAAATACAGATAGCGACATAATAAGAGAAATTCAAATTAATTTTGACCTACGAATAGAAGAAAGGTATTTCATTAAATGTTTAGGTTCAATGGTTCAATGTAATCTAAGAGTGTTTCTGACTTCAAGTATTAATATTGATCCAATATGTTAATTAGATCTTATTTCGATAGATATAAGTAAGTAGCATATGAGACCATATCTATAAATAAATACGACCTTTTTGGTATATCTATTAGTAAAATAGTATATGTTAAAATCGAATAGTCTATATATAATAATAATACGAAAGAGTATGAAAATAAAAAATTATAAGATAAGTTGTCGCGTGTAGGTTTTATCTTAGGCTAGACTATATCTAGACCTCGTTTGGTTGGATCCAGATCCTGTTGGATCTAGATCCAATTTTGTTAGAATTAGACTTCAATTTTTTACATTTTTATTCTATATATAAATAGTTTTTTTTGTTAAATCTCAACCCCAAATTAACATGATTTGTTTCTAAAGTAATCCAGAGTCTCCAAAATTATTCATTTAAAAAAATTGGATATTTTCAAAATATGACTTCACAAAATTTGTAAGGTACGTATTACTTTGTTATTGATGTTTTTTTTTTCAATTTCGATCTATAGTTAGGTTCATTGTTTAGGTTAGGTATAGATCTTCGTTTAGAATGCATATTTTGTATGAAATATTTGAGTATTTAAGGATTTAAAGTTTTAGGGGAAGACGTAATTGTTCATGTGAATTCGCATACTCTCGGCAATGAATAGCCGGTTTCATGCACCTAGAGTGTGTAAAACCAACTATTCATCGCACGGTAAGTGTGTGAATTGACGCAAACAATATACTAAAATTTGTTTGAAATGGTGCACCATGCGTGGTGCACAGATTATCGCACGATAAGCGCACAAATTTCACTATTTTAGGAGTATTTTTTGTATTTAATTTCATAACACTTAAAATTCTATTCTATTATAAGTTTTTGAGTTTATCTCTTGTTTTGAGATATAGTTCTATGTTTATCAAGTATTTAAGACAAAGTCTGGTTTTTTCTTTTTCTTAAGTATAACCAATGATTTTAATTTTAGATTGCCTCATCGTCGGCCACAGTCGTCATATGAGTGGTATAATGAGGGCATGTATCATGAACATAATGTATCGGCTGAGAACTATTGTAGTTGTAGAGTATATAGGCGTTGTCGTATGCCTATTGTTGAGCTTCATCTTACTCCCGACAAACTATTTTGTTAAGTGAACGTTCACGTTTCTTATTTATACTCTTAGTCTAACGACTATAGGACTCATGAGGCGTATAAAGTCTTCAACAACAATGTATGATTACGAAAATAAATATTTTGTATTAGTGTTATTGTGGAATTTTACTTGTTGAATTTTATTTTTATATTTTGTAGGCAAGAAATTCTTTACGATGCTTCGCCATTTACGTTAACCATCGTGAGTGGGATCTCACTCGTCATAATAAGATTCACGATCAGGTTATGAGGACATATTTTGTTATGCTTCTTGATTGTCTCACGTTGGTATATCAATTTTCATGTACTTGAAGCATTCGTGGAACGGTGGAATCCGGAGACCAACTTTTTTATATTTCTCCTTTGGTGAGATGACCGTTACACTTGACGATGTACACACCATTACAGGTTTACTCGTCATAGGTCAGATTTTTATCTATTTACCTTTATTTTTTACTCAGCTTGACCAAAACCGTTTTGGTAGTGGTAGACATGTTCGTCTAAACTTTTTACGATACATTTATACGCATTGTAATTATTACAATTATGAGATTAATGATGAGATGGTTATTCATATAACAATGAGGTGTTTGCTCAATATATTTGATTGTTGCATTCTTACAAACACGATGGGTAATACTATCTCTCTCGACTATCTATAGTTCATTGAGAACTATCATAGATCGGGCAGGTACAAGTATGGTCAGATGATATTAGCTCAGTTATATTACCAGCTTGGTAGGATTTATTGACATGACAAGTCGGGTTTTACAGGTCTCGTCGGATTGTTGGAGATGTGGTTCCACGACCATTTTCCCACGCTTGCGACTATGCAGTGAAGTTTATATTTTATCACACAATCGACCATGTATAAATGCGCACATCCTTCATTTTTCTTAATAAAAGGAGACCTTTGACAATATTTTTTAGTCTGTAGCTACTTTCTGAGAGCATGATGTAAATTTTGTTTGTCGTTTGTTTTTTTTCTATATTTTTTTTTATTTCAATACGATTTTAGTTTATACAAACATTAAGTTTTAAATTATAGGCAGAGTTCATTTCATATGAGAATTTACAATGCGTTAGAAATTTCTGTGAGGTATCTTGGATATATACTACACTAAAGTCGTAGGACATTGTCGAGGCTTACTATCCCTTCTGTATAAGATTTACTTGGTCTACTACCACATGTGTTTGGAGGTAGATGAAGAGTTAAATCTATAAATATGCCTTAAATGTGTAAATATGCCTTAAATGTGGGATGCATCTATTTAGACTATATGACAGTCCTGATTGTTGATCTCATGCTGCGAGGTATCCCATATCGGTTCTACCAATCTACTTCTGTCTCATTATACCCTATATGGTTTGAGACCAAATTATGGTACGTATTCATCGATTCCGATGCTTTCTTTGGTCATGCATATGTTGGGGTAAATCTCGCTTGCGACCACTTATCAGACGATGTTACAGGATTTGACGAACCGACTCGTCTAGTTATAGATTATTTCCTCTGAGTTGGGTATCAAACTTATTGGCGAGCCTTTACATGATTGCATCAGATTAATACGTCAATATCGAGAGTTATTTGATGACATATTTTATTTTTTTATGTTACAAATCTATTTTTATGTGTCGATTTGATGTTCATGTTTTTTATTTGTCAAGACTACTTTGTATCGTGACCATTGTATTATATATGAGTTTATTTCTTTTCTAGTTTTGTTTATGTATCTACGAGTTTGACTTACCGGTTTTGAATATTGATATGTCTATCCAAAATGAAGAAAACATACAACGACGAATGAGGTAAACCGTATTAAGAGGATGTGAAATGGAAGGTGTACTACCTCTATGTTTGAATTGTGTCAAGGCACCAAGAATTTGTCAATGTTTGGATGATGTTAAAACTTGGTAGGAGTATCCAATAAAACCACGAGTACACTTGGTTTTTAACCTCAATAAAGAGGAGCATCACACTGCGTTTTAATTTTTTTATTTCTTGGTAACCGAATGTATAACCGAGAAACAGTTAGATGAGGTGCATAACAAAATAATAACCAAGCAAACGGAAGTTATGTATGATGAGCAGGTGAATTACGAAATGTAGAAGGAAGAAAGAAAGTTGATGAAATTGAATTGACCTCATAGACAACGAATCGTTTGTATTATCGTCAAGTTATGGTTGTTTATGTTTCCGAAGTAGTACGTTATTTATGATTATGTACCGTAAGTCATAAGTTATTGTTGTTTCAATGTTAGAATTTATAAGTTATTGTTTTATCCGATTTGTATCCGTGCATTCAGATTTTAGTTTTTCTTATTTATCGTTGATTTTCACACCAAGTTTTGGTAATGAATTTATATGGCGACAACTTATTTTAAATTTTAGATTGACATATTACAAGTGGGATGACATTTATTTTTTTATTCGGGCATAGATATATTTGCACTAAGATTGTGAGAATTTGTGTATATCGTCGTATTATGCATGTGCAAAATGTTACAGCACGTTACACACATCGTGCAGAGTAGTGTAAAAGTAAGCGAATCCGATTTGTATCCGGCATACACTATCTAGCACACTCATAATAGCTCATTTGAATATATATATTCTTAATATCATTTTTTTGGTATGGTGGACAATTTTAATTGGAAACATAAAAAAAATTCTATATGGATTATAAAACAAAAGACAAACGATGCATAAATTAGACTTACAAAATATATAAATATGTTAACGTTAAGTAAATAAGTCGTAATTATGCCGCACTAAAAAAACTTAAACAAACTTACACATATCGTAGCATAATTTAAAGTCTTCAATCAAATCAGTAAGTGTGTTGCTCGTTCATGCGTAATAAATTTTTGGACCGTTTGATTTTGCTGAATTTTTTGAACCTTTGGTTGAGAGGATTCACCCACACAGTTGCGTTTTCAGTGGGAAACAGATACCATACGAGATATATTACCGACAATGGCTCATCCAAAACAACCTATAAAAATAAAAGTTCGGTAATAGAATGTAACGTAATATATCATAAAATACAACAGTATCATAGAATTGTCTATAGTGGCTATCACTAGGCTGATATCGGATAAGGTCATCCAATACTTATTAACGTCGTTGTATAATTTAAACCAATCCAATATTTCGAGCAGGTTGTTTACATTTTCTACACCACCGAACATTGTCATCTAAAAATGGCGTTGATTTTTAAATTTTAAAATCAAATATTATCTCACTAATTGACACAAATCAGAATATTTGTATATTGATATAGATGCGGTCTGATCACCATACTAAACTTCCGGATCAACGTCTACCAGGCTAGTAATGATGAGTTCGGATACTTCAGACACATCCCACTGCTTAATCTGGACAGGGGAAATTCGGACCATAACACTCCATTGGAAAATCCGAACAGGACAAATGTGAAACACCTTTTGATTAAGCTATTTGGTAATATACTTAAAAGACTAATGGGTCCTTAAACTTGACCCGATTTTATAACTTGACCGAGTAAGCCCATGAGTAATTAAATTAAGAGTATATATACCCCAACCACTCTCATTAATGAGGGTGATCAACATTTAATACAAGCATGCTGCTTATCTCACTACTCCTTACACTAAACACTAAATACCTTAAACTTCCCAAAACACTTTACCAAACTACCCCCAGCTCAAAATAATCCAAACAATATTTGGGGACCATAGTGGGAGCACGAAGGTGCCTGAATTTTACATTCAAAACCAGTAGAAAAAACTAGTTCGGATGGATTCAAACGAGTAATGGACTCCACCTCCTGTGGTGGAAACAGTTGGGGAAAACAAAGAATACACCATTGAAGAGCGAGACAAGTTGAGAGCAAAAATAGAGGCATTAAGGGCCATAAAACAAGGAGACAATTGTATAAGGGAGAAATCAGGGGCATCAACTATTCATCATACTGACAACCCTAAGGAGAATGATCCATCAATAAAGACTCATCCGAGTTCAAAAAAGACTCATGTCAGCTCTAAGAAGATACATCGGTCCAAACCTGTTGAAAGTTCAGATTCAGAGCCCTCCAGCAGCTCTTGAAATGATGCTGAGCTTGAGGAGTCCTTGTGCTCAAGTAGTGATGAAGGGAGATCCAGAAAAAAGATGAAGCTAACCAAGAAATATTCAAGAAAGTGGGATATGCATGGTAGGCTTAAAAGGCATCTAGGCAAAGGGTCATCTCACAGGCATGCTGATCAGTTGTTGATTAATCCTTTTGTTTTTCAAACCGAACCAGGTATTTTTGCAACACCTAACGAAGACACAGTCTTTAGTCGTAATAAGAACTGGAGACAGTCACCTTTGTCTGCCAAAATACTTTCCGGAAACCTACCCAAAAAATGTGACAGCTCCAAAATGGAGAAGTATGATGGAAGTAAAGATCCAAACAACCATATGGAGAAATTTAAGAACTTCATGATGAATTTTGATGATGATGACAAACTTTTGTGTAGAGCATTCTCTCAAACTTTTACGGGAAGTGCTCTTAAGTGGTATAAAAGCTTACCCCAAGGGTGTATTAGAAACTTTGATACATTCTGGGTTGCCTTCTAAAGGAAATTTATTAGGAGTAAAGAGGTGAAGGGCAATGGAGATACCAAAATCCATTGTGCCCAAGAAATAAATGGGTCCTTAAAGGATAATATAAGTAGATTCGTGAATACGAAGAATAGATTAGCAGATTGCTTCGAACAAGTTGCAATTGCTTCTCTAAGACAAGGGTTGAACACTCAAAACCAGGAAGAAATCCATGACCTGGGGTGGCTTGTTGAATCAGGTGGGAAAATAGATTAATGTGGAAGAAACCAATAAAACTAGGGTGCATCGTCAAGTGAATTCCACCATAACAGCTCAGAACCAGTCCGGATATAAGGCTAAGGAAACTAGAGAAGGGTCCAACCTGGCTAAACAAACTCAGTCCAACCAGAATCAGTCTCAAAGCCAGTAGTCAAGAGCTAAAAGAGGTCCTTGGGTTCAACCGGAGTGGTTTGCCGAGTTAAGAGAGAATGTGGCCCCAATATATGACAAGACCAAGGATAAAGTCCATTTCCGGAAACCGGCGGCACTATAGTCTCCTAGAAAAAAGCCAAAATACTTGCTTTTGCCAATATCATAATGATATAGGCCATAATACTCAAGACTGCATAGCATTGAAAAAAGAAGTACAAAATCTTATTGAAAGAGGAAAGTTTGGAGCTTATGTCAAAAGAAGGATGGAAACAGGCCTAACAGTGCTCCCCAAACGGGCCCTACAAACAATGTAAGAACATCTGCTCAAGAAGAGGCAATGGTGATTCTTGAAAGATTTGATGTTGATTCCGAGTACCTGGATCCTGATCCAACTCGGAACAAAGTGAGGGTCATAACAGAGCAAACCAGGACGGTGTCCGGACTAATCAGTTTCTTTGAGTCACTCACCATCTTCGGAGGAGATACTGTGACAGCACCTACTCCTTTGTCAAGGAAGAGGCATGTGCATAGTTTGACCACTCCGTTGGAAGGGGGAATGTCTTCTCATCAGTTCCAAATCCCTTTTCCATTCATAGTTTTTTATGACGATGATTTGAGAAATATTGTTGTACCTCATGAGGATGCGGTGGTGATAGGACCATCTATTGGGGGCAATGATATTCGCCCGATTTTAATAGAAACAGATGAGGAATCCTTCTGTTATTCAACACTCAAGCAAAACCATTGTGGACTTTATAGGAAGTTCTGCGGATATAATTAGGAAATTTGAGGAAGAAGTATTGTTGGGCAAGGGGCCCTTTAAAAAGATGGTGAGGGTGCTATTTGTTATGGTAGATTGCCCCACATCCTACAATGCAATTTTTGGGAGGTCTTGGCTTTCCAGAATGCATGTTGTGGCCTCAAAAGTCCATCAATATTTGAAGTATACAATTCAAGGGGAAGTACGTGTTGTCCGAAGTGAGAAGATAGCCAGGGAATGCTATGCAGCTGCTATTGCTCCTAGAACTTTGGGAGAAGTTCGGATTAATGAAGATTAGCAGTTACTGGAGCCTTCTGAGGGAGAGGGTGAGATTGATGACCCCGGAGAGGCTCCTAGTGTTATAATACCGATTGAAGAGATTGAAACCCACTCCCTTGTAGAGGGTAAAATATCAAGATTGGTTCCAAAATGGCGTCGGAGTTGAATAAGAAGTTGTTGTCCTATTTACTAAAGAATCAGCATGTTTTTGCTTGGTGCAATGGTGATGTAATCGGAGTGCCCGCAAGCATTATCTCACACAAGTTATCGATCGGCTTACCAAAATGGGACACATAAAGGAATCCCAGTATCCTTTGTGGACTGCCAATCCGGTGTTGGTCAAGAAAAATAATGGGAAATGGCGTATGTGTATTTATTCCACTAACCTCAACAGAGCTTGCCCAAAAGATCTTTATCTAGTCCCTCGGATAGATCAGTTGGTAGACTCAACGTCTAGAAACAAGTTGCTGTCCTTCATGGATGCTTTCTTTGGGTACAACCAAATACAGGTGGATCTGAAGGATCAAGATCATACTACCTTTATCACAGACAGAGGTCTCCATTGCTACAAGGTGATGCCTTTTAGGTTAAAGAATGCTGAGGCTACTTATCAGAGGTTGGTGAACAAAGCATTTGCTAGTTAGATTGGTAGAAATATGGAGGTAGACATAGATGACATGATGGTTAAAAGCTTGGAGGAGGATTTGCATATAATTGATCTTCAAGAAACATTTGGTAATTTGACAGCTGTGAATTTGAAACTGAATCCAGAAAAATGTGTCTTTGGGGTTTAATCTGGAAAGTTTTTGGGTAATGTGATAAGTGAGAAAGGAATACAGCCTGATCCAGATCAGCTTAATGCCCTATTGGAAATGGATCCTCCTCAGAATATTAAAGAAGTCCAGAGGCTCACTGAAAGATTGGCTGCCCTGAATCGTTTTATTTCAAGGTCTTCGGACAAATGTGCTCCATTTTTCCAAACCATAAAGAATGCTAAAGATTTTAATTGGTTTCCACAATGCAACCAAGCTTTTGTTGAAATAAAAAAACACTTATCCTCACCAAAGACTCTTTTTAAACCTATTTAAGGAGAAACACTCTATGCATACATGGTTGTGTCAGAATGTGCTATAAGTGCAGTATTAGTAAGAGAAGTGGACAATTACCCTCGTACGGTGTACTACATCAGCAAAAGTTTAAGTTGAGAAGAGATACTTAAAGATTGAAAAGTTGGCACTAACCTTAGTGATTACGGCAAGAAAGATGGTCGTATTTTCAGTCTCATTCCATCATTGTCTGGACATCTTTTCTGTTGAAGAATGTTCTTTAAAAGGCAGACATATCAAGCAGAATGACCAAGTGGTCAGTAGATTTGGGTGATTGCGACATTAATTTTACCCCACAAACGGCTATCAAAGCTCAATCAGTAGCTAATTTCCTAGTAGAATTCCATTCGGACATGAACTCCAAACAAACTTCAGAAGAGAAAACCAAGAAAGAGTGGGTAGTCCGAACTGATGGTGGTTCAAGCATAATGGGGTGTGGAGTGAGAATCTGCCTAACCTCTCTATATGGTGATAAGATGTACCATGCTATATGATTTGGGTTCAGGGCTTCTAAAAATGAGTCTGAATATGAAGCAGCTATAACTTGTCTTAAATTGGCTTTCCTATGTGGGGCTAAGAGAGTTCGGTTGATGAGTGACTCTCAGCTTCTTATCCATCACGCTCAAGGTTAGTCTGAGGTCAAGAAAGAACAATTGATCAAATACTTACTCATCCTGAAAGAGGTGGCATCCAACTTCAAAAGTGTTTGTTAGGAGCATATTCCTAGGTCAGAGAACACACTGGCAAATTCTTTGGCAACCATAGCATATTCTGAGTCCTACCCTTAGATTCACATACAAGAATGCCCATCTATACAACCAAGTCAAAACAAGGAAGATAAAGAAAGCTTAAGCATACAAGTGATTCAACCTAAAGACTGGAGGTTTTCCCTTCTTCAATATATTTCTGATGGGGTTTTGCCTCCGGATAAAGCTATGGCAAGAAAAATTAAACACAAGGCTCGTGATTTTTTTTATTATAAGGGGAATTATCTATACAAAAATATTTCAATAGACCTCTCGTGTGTTGTTTTAGATTCGAAGTATCTCTAGTCGTTTTATCTGAACTACACGATGGAGAATGATCAACACATTATGGGTACAGGCACTAACCCGGAGAGTGTTATTGGCTGGGTACTATTGGCCATCCATATTGGCAGATGCTAAAGACATTGTTAGGAAGTGAAATCCATGTCAAAGGTACGGTAATGAAATTCATGTGCCAGCAGTATCTATGGAGTCTATTTCTGAGCTAGTACCTTTTGCCCGTTGGGGATTGTACTCACTTGGACCTCTTCCTATGGCATCTGGGGGATGCAGAACTATTATAGTTGTTGTTGATTACTTCTCAAAGTGGATAGAGGCAGCTCATTTGGCAAGAACCACTTCGAAAGCTGTCATTAAATGTTTTCTTATCGAACATATGCTGCAGATTTAGGATCCCTCAAAAGATTACCACAGACAATGGGCCACAGTTTGATAACAAGTATATGGAAATTTTTGTGCTTCTAGGGGAATTCAACATTATTTTTTTCTTCTCCTTTCCATCCCCAATCAACGGCCAGTTTGAAGTTGCCAACATGACTATTTTTTCTGGATTAAAAAAGAATTTAGAATGAGCTGCATGGAAATGGCCAAGCTATTTGCAAGAAGTGTTGTCGGTGTACCAAACTACTCCACAAGCTGCTACACAAGAGACTCATTTTGCTTTGGTGTATGAGATGGATGAAATTACCCCCATAGAAGCTACCCTACCATCATACAGGGTTCACAACTATTATGAACAAGCTATAAGATAACAATTAGGAATCAGTTGGACTTGGTAGAAGAAAGAAGGGTTAAAGCTCACTTAAGAACAGCTCATTACCAAGGTTTGATGAGAAGCAGATTTTCTTCCAAGATCAAGAGAAGAGATTTTCAACCAGGAGATATGGTATTAAGAAACGTTTTCTTACACACCAAGGAAAAGTAGTTCGGTAAGTTGGCTCCGAACTGGGAAGGCCCCTATGAGGTCTGTGAAAAGCTCAAACCTCGGACATATAGACTTGAAGATAAAGAGGGGAAAGTTTTATAGCACCCATGGAACATTGAACATCTCAGGTTATATTTAGAGTAAAATTTATTGTGTAAATATTTACTTGTTAAATATCAATGTATATATTATGGGGCATACTCTTTCATACCGTGGTGGCGCGGGGAGGTTTTAATGAGGTGTTTGGTCTTTTATTCAATAATATATGATGTATTCTGAGTAGTTTTACTGCAATTTAATTCAAGTATAAATCACTTGTTTAACACTTGGGGTCTTTAGTAGACCGGATAAACTCGGTGAAGTGATAACCATTAATATATGTCATCGGAGATATTAAACACTCTCCCTTTAATACTTCTGAAATACTAGGGCTACTTAAACATCAGCCATGAAAAGTTTAAAGAAAAGAAAGTATAAAACAAAGGAAAGTCTGATAAATTAAACCTATTCGGACTTGAACCGAACAGAAGAACAAAACATGCCTTGGCCATCCAAGGACTTTAGGTTTTCAAAGAACGTATTCAGAATTTAACCGAATAATAGCACAAAATATGCCTTGGTCATCCAAGGACTTTGACTGTTTGAAAAGACAAAAAATAATATAAGACCTTAGGGTTTAATCCCTTCGGACGCTCCTTCACCACCATCACCTTTTTAGGACTTTTGAGTTCTGTGCTCAAACTCTCACCAGTTCCCTCTTCGTCATTAGTAGTAAAATCAATTCCACTGGAGTAGTTGCGTTTGTCACCATATGCTAGAGTATGAAATGGGATATCATTGTAATCCATATACTTCCATAGAGGACATAGTTTCCTCTTCAGAAAGGTCTCATGGAACAGTAGTACCATGTCTGAATTGATCCCATCATTTCTCTTTTCTAAAGAGTCTATTACCTCGTTTGTATATTTATCAATACCCACTTGAATAGCTTGCTCCTGCTGGCTCTTTAAATATTCCTTCTCCTTGGTCATCTCTGAAACAAAGTTCTCTAGCTTAGCCTTCTCATCGGTTAAGGTTTGAATGATACAATCCTTGGTCTGCACTTCCTCTTTTAGCTTGTGAAGTCTTATTCTAAGTTAGAATACTTAGTCTGGAGCTCAGTTCTGGTTTCCAAATCCTTCTTGTCATTCTTCAGTGACTTCATCTCCTTCTTCAGTTCCTCTATACTTTGTTGAGTGTTTAGGAGATTGTTTGTCAGGGATTTCTTGTCAGAGGTGAGGGAGTTGATAAGGGTTCTCTGACTTTTCACCTGCCTTGCCAAGTCGAGTATTGGTCGGATATGACTGATGAGGGAGTGGCTCAGAACATCTTGCTCTCCGGAGACGGAGAAAGATTTACCATTGAAGGTCACCATATTGGCAGAGATGGTGGGATGGTAGGGACCTGCGAAATCATCCTTTTTTAATCATTGAAGTACAAATCAATGTCTTGAAGGGCACTAATGTCCACTTCTTTATTTCGCCCCCCTCCAATCTCTCCGGACTGCAGATCTGTTGGGATTTTCTCTTGCAAGGTAGGATCAACAAGGGCTGGTAGAGTTTGGATTTACGAAGGACGAAGAATTATTTCTTCTCCCAGGGTGACCTTCTTCTTCTTAGAAACTTTCTCATCACTGTTGGCCCTCCATTTTCTATCCTTCTTAGGAGGCTTTGGTGGGTTCTGCGACTCTCTTGCTTCCCTCACTGTTTCAGCCTCTACTGCTTTGAGCAGGGCTGCATCAATTCCCCCTTGGTTCCCCAAACCAGTCCATTCTGTAGCTGCTTGAGCCAACTCTGTTGTAGCTTTCTTCTTCATGTTCTTCATCTTGCTGGGAGCCTTTGCTCTGGAAGGTAAGAACAATTTGTCCACAGATAAAACCTCACTAGATTGACTGATGTGAAGCATTTGTAGAAGACATTCCCCCAATGCTCTGCAGCCCATGCATTGAGTTCTGCACAGGTCTTTTGCCCATTCTCCAAATGTACGGCGAACTCCTTCGGCAGCACTGAAAGGAATAACAAGCCAATCAGAATTGGAAAACACTTATAATTTAAGAAGAAAAAACACGAAAGACAAAGAGAGGAAAGAAAATTTCCAATACTTTTCCACCTGCTAGTCAGCATGCTAGGGTTGGTATTGGCCTTAATCTTCCTTCAATTTTCCCATGTCCCACTCACAAATCAAAATTGTGTCCTCCGGTTCTTTTCGGACTCCAACAAGTCATCTACAACTTTAAAGTTGTTACCCATGTTGTTATGGTAGAATGGAATCTGATGATTATTGCACAAGCTTGCCACAATAGCAAACTGATCCATCAAAAGTGAGATTTTTGACAACCTTGATGCAATGATGCAAGCAAGAAGAGAGCACCAGGAATTAGGGCTTAGCTGGCTAGGGCAAAGTTTAACCAAGTGGAAGTACTTGACAATTTATGGGTCCAATGGAAACTGGAGTCCCCAATTTAGCACTTCGGTGAAAATTACCACCTCATCAAGCTTGCAGTCCATGGGAGTGTCTGGAGTAATAGATATCCTTACCTTTCCTGACTCCGGAATCCCCCATTTTGTTCGGATTCGGCCCAACTCAGCAGTATAGGTGTAGATATAATTTATGTTTTGTAGGGCCAACATGTACTTGACACTAACATGTTTGAAGCAAGGGCCTACCTTGCCCTCTAAGCACTCCGGAAGCGAGTCCGGATGAGTCATACATACTTTAACCTTACTCTTACCCTTCTTATCAGAAGCAGCATCCCCCGTTTGACCTGAATGAAAGCTGTCTGGGGCTAGGGTTTTTGGAAGAAGAATACCCTTGATCAGCGTCCTGGGTTGGTTAACTGGATTTCTCACTTGGAGAAACTGAAAGGCCGACGGTGATACGATTCTCTCTTTCTACTTTCTTCGTTATTTCTAACTCTGATAAATTTAACCAGCCGCCTTTAACTAGTGCATTTCTGGCTGTGAACATAAAACCTCTCAAGAATGATTTGAAAGTAAAGATGGGAATCTCTCTAAAAAATCTTTGAGTATGGAAGACAATGAAATAGTGAAAGAGATTTATATAACAGTAAAAAAGTAACAGTTACTTAGGAGAAGTTGAAGAGGGTTTTGCAATGATTAAAGGTTGCGCAAACATGTGCAGAATCAAATGCCTAGGTAACTTTCTAGACTTAGTGGGTGCGCCGGTCTAGGAAAAATAACGTATGGTAGGTCGAACAAAATATTGACACGTGTCCCACGATCCATGAAGAAAACTCTTAGAATTCTCAGAAGAGAAACCAGTCCTAATATCTTTCGAACTGGGTTAATGTTGAAAATGAACTTCTTAGTTCGGACGACACGAGCAGATCGAATGAAGTTGACACTGGATTGATAGATTTTTTAGCCCTACCAAAAAGATTTTGTGAGGCCTAAAAAAGAGGCTACTGATGAGGTCAGATACTTCAGACACAACCCACTGCTTAATCCGGACAGGGGCAATTCGGACCATAACACTCCACTGGAAAATCCGAAATGGACAAATGTGAAACACCATTTGATTAAGCTGTTTGTTAATCTACTTAAAATACTAATGTGTCCTTAAACTTGACCCAGTTTCATAACTCGACCCACTAACCCCATTATTCATTAAATTAAGAGTATAAATACCCTAATCATTCTCATTAATGAGGGTGATCAACATTTAATACAAGTAGGCTGCTTAATTATCGTACTACTCCTTACACTAAACACTAAATACTTCAAACTTACCAAAACACTTTACCAAACTACCCCCAACCCAAAATAATCCAAACCAAGTAATACAATCAAGTAAATAATTTGGAAAATACCCCTCATAACCATGAAATTGTTGTTCGTACACTTTTTGTTTGCTCGAGATACTTTCTTTTTATTTTTCGGAGGATCTTAGCTTTCGGTACCATGATTGGGTTTGTTTTCAAGGTGGTCGAGTTAGCTATCATACTGGGAGTTATAGTATTATGGCCTTTACTAGTCCCATATTCAAATAAATATCGGTCTCGTTTAGTCAATTTTCCGGGACCAACCTTTTACGACCTTTAGTAATTACTAGTTCCTTAGGCTCTAATATGTGACTTTTTTTAGGTTTGAGGATTTCGATCACTCGATTTATAACATAATCTTGTATATTTGGATGGTAACCATGGACATAACTATCTTGTATGCCAATTTTTTATGTTAGGTCATCTTCCGTACCCATTTTATCTCTAAGAATGATCTTTAGAGTACTCCGCTATACATCATATTTGACTAGAGGAAAGTCCATATATTCTCGCTCGACCATAGCTAGCTTATAAGCACACAGAAACCCGTGTCTTTTCCCGACAATACAACCACAAGCTCTCCAATCTACGTAGAGTTTTCTAGTACGTTCATAAATCTCGGCGAAAATATCTAAAACTGTAGAAGATAAAACACCTTTCAATTCTTTATATATATATATAAATTATATACAACAATTTTGGACGAAAATTAATTCTCTCGAATGATTTGAAAATGGCTGAGTGTTGAGCATAAAACAATCTATAAACGGACGTCTGAAATTATTCAAAAATGCATAGACTTGTACCGAGGTAGCGTTTTATATTCGAGTCAGCATACTTCGTCCTATAATTTATAAAGAAATAAATTACGATTATGATATTGAATGGAAAGAAATATGTTTATATTTCAACATATCACATACCGATTGCTATTTTGGTTACGAAATGTTTATGCTCGTTCATGTAGATATGAAAAATAATTTCACTGTATATCATTATCCATTGATTCATAACATAATACCATGAAACATAATAACACTTCTTTTAGTGTTGCAATTTTTTTGTTATACTCTTCCTCTGTGCTCAATCGAGAAACATCATCATAAAAATCTATAAAGTCTTTCGGCATATCTACTTTGGGTATTACTTTTTTGGTTCACACTAAAATGTTTTTGTTAACATGCTATTTGCATATCAAGTGGGTAGCTTCCATAAATACGTCTTCAATAGGTCACATCAATGCTAGCTCCCGATCAGTGATAATAATATTCAGAAATGCGCAAATATTATCCACCATAAGTCCTTAAAATACTCAAATCCCACGTGTAGTTCACTTATTTCTTGGAACTCATAAAGATTGAAAGCAATAAAAAATGTTTTGTTGGTATATGTTACAACAAAATTTTCAAGTAAAGACATCTTCTACCCCGTAGTCTTGTAAGTACTGTCTATGATAAAAGCTTGAGGAAATATATGTAAAAGTTAGATAGTTGTAGGATGCGCGAAAAAACATTCGAGGATCGCGCCAGTTGTATCTTTTGTTCGATTCTGCAAAGAGTACTTGTGTTCTTTTACTTTACCCAACAATAATTCTATTTAGGTTTGCGTAGATGTTTTGACCATACGATATTTTTTATGAATGTTGTAAATGGTGGACATGCCAGTTACATTTTGATGGTTATGAATATTCAAGCCCACATATATCTTTCTAAGTTAAGAACCGACTATTGTTAACATATAAACGTTTTCCTCTTTATCTATTTTGTGTCTAGCGACTTTTGAATGACCATTCAAGTACAAAAATAATGTGTGGTTATGTTTCTCGTTTAACATCAAAAAATTAGGTTATTCTTTAACTGGACTTCCTCTTAATATAAAGAAGCAACTATATATGAATATTGTCGATGTTTTTTCACAACCTACGGATTATGCTTATGCATATAAGTGATGTACCTCTCGTATTTAAAACATTTCCTAAGAGTTTTTCGATTTCAAGTAGCGTCATCTTTCTTTGTACTAATAACGATCAAACCTATATCAATGGCTACATATTGTATCCATACTTTTTAAATCGTGCTTAGTGTAATACCTTTGTGTGGTAAGAATATGCGTGTAATCTGACATCATACAAACCGGTTATTCCAGATCCTACAATATATATATATATATATATATATATATATATATATATATATATATATATATATATATATATATAACGTATATGAAAATTTACACTAAATAAATACAAGTCGAACATAAATCGTGCATGAAATTGTACCCGTTTGTGAAAAATTGTGAACCCAACATGAAGTTGGGCCGAATCACGCAAGAACAATGTCTAATTTGGTCCAAAATCATGCACTTCCTGTGCACAGTTTAGCCCAATTATGAACATTGTGGTTGTGCATTTTAGTATAATATCGTGCATGATTTGTGAAAAAAAAAATTATGACTTTAAAAATTCGAAGAGATGTACCTCCATGGGTACCTCTAGATGGTTCGTCAATGATTCCTTGTCGTTCGATAGAAAATCATCACGTTTACAATTAAACCTATTATTTTCATCACTTGAATCCATAATTTGTGTGATTGTATGGATTTAAGTTAGTTTTTAGTTGAGTTTTTAGTTGTGTAGTAGTGGTAGTTAGATTGAGTTAGTTTGTTTTGAAAAATATATTGAAGTTTGTGTTTTAGGTATGAGGGTATTTTGAGAATTTCATATTTTCAAACAAATTGTTATATATCCAACAAAATGGGATCTAAATGTAGTCTAGTCATTTTATCTTTTGTCTCAAAAGCTCGATTAGCAAAATATATTATTATGCATGACTAGTTCGACTAAGGAGCTTGTTCTCAAAACCAAACCTTATTATTCTTCAGAAAAAGTTGTTTAAAATGTCCATGAATTTAATTAAATTGTCTATGGATATTTATTTTAATTATCCACTATTTTATTTTTTTTCATAACTCAAAATCTCAGATTTTCATTGTGATTTGGTTGTGTGGGTATTCTCTATTTTTTTAGTTTTTGTCATAACTTAAACTTAGAATGACTATTTCGATGAGAAAAAACTGTTTTTTGTGTAGGCATACAGAACATAAGGTCACTCAGTACAATTTTTTAATGTTGTTTGGTATACACTTAATCTTTTGACACATCCAACTTTCTCATTATAACATCAAAGTTTTTGTAATGTTGACCTTTTTCACGAGGGTGATATTCTAATAAATATTTTTATTATATTACATACATTTGATAAAAAATTGTGACTTATTCATTATGAAGCTACAAACTATTATCAATAGTTATCACTTGATATATTTTGAATATGTAATAAATGTTTGTTTTAAAGAAGTCGTAAACTTCATGATATTATATGAGAAAATAATTTTTTTTTATTTTATAAAATAATGGATATTAGTTATAAAAAAATAATGGTTTATATTCATTCTCCTACATAGAAGGATTACATTGTTTCACTCAAAGAAATCGAAGACAAATAAGAACTATAATAATTCGCACTGGATTAGCTAGTGGTCTTATTAGGTTGATTTCCTAATGGTAAAACAATGCAGGATGCCATAGTATCAGCAAGACGCTGGTTGGATTCACACATTTTTAACAACATATTTTGCATTAACATTAATGATGTACCTCTAATATCATGCTAATAATATTTTTCATATCAATATTTTGAATCTACATTGAGTTTTGTATTCAAATTTGTCGAGGTCTCATAAAATAAACTCAATTACTTATTTTATAAGGCATCTTAGTTAAAAGCTCGGCCAATTGTTTCTAAATAAATTTTCCAAAAAAAAGGTTGTAATGTTGTACCATGTAGAATGAATATTAGAGTACCTGCAAAAAATGTTTAGCTTATAGATTGGATATTCATCCTAGAGAAATAATGGTTAAATTTCACTTCCATCATTTTTGGACTTTGGAATTTGATTAGTTTTATCGTATAAATAAAATAATTTTGTTTTTTAAATAGTTATTTTGTAGAGAAGCATTGATATATTACAATATTAATATATAGAAAATGTTCCTAAGAGTGACAACGATGATGAATTAAAAATCTGAGATTTAAAAAAGTGATACGATATGAATCAAGATCTTATAAATACAATTCAAGAGAAGAACTTTCTAAATTTTCAAAGAAAAATATATAAATCAAGAAATTGAAATTGAATTATTTTGAAAACATTTCAATTGCTGGAATTATTGATAAATGGATATATATATATATATATATATATATATGAATCATTCACATATTCTTCTGAATTATATCTATCAACCATATTACTTTTGAAAACCAACAAATATATGGAAGAACAAAAAAAATTGGAATAGCTTTTAAATTCTAAAATTCATTCTCCATACTTGTCCAGACATCAAATGTATGTTTCTGAGTGTAAATATTATTTCAAAATAATAATATAATATTGTTGTTTTTTGCATTTGGAATGGATATAAATGAGACGTATAAGTCAGACGTAGGCGAAGTCATATCTAACCTTGCCAATTGAACTATACTTTTTCCTTTTTATGTTAAAAAAATTACCAACTCATTTACAGGTGTGTTTTGTTTATTCATTTTATCATGATTTCGCAAGTCAAGTTTAGGCCTAACAACATGTTTTACAATTATTCAAAATATATGTTTTTCTCAACATAATGTTTTGTAATTCAAATGAAAACTTGTGGTGTAAGTATTTATTTATGGTAGTTTGACATGTATCAATTTACTGTATGTATCATATTTCTGGCAACCACATACGTCATACCACACCTTTGCATTGTGTATTTTCTTATATTGTTAGGTTTAGGAAAAAATCTTATTCTTCAATAGACACTCCAGATTAAATCACATTAATCAACGACTGTAATTAAGTCTTAATTCCTTAAAATATGAAACCTTATAAACATAAAATCCATTTTAATAAGAAAATTAATTAATATATGTAATCCAATTGATATGAAATCTGATTAATAATAAATATAATTAATATAAAAAGGTCATAATAGGAAACCTATTTAAATAGAAAACCTAGCAAGTATAAGAATCTTAGTTAAGCCCAACATCGTATGAAGCAATAGCCAATGAAGCACGAAATCCTCAAATCAGAGACATCGACATCATGCCATCAAATATGAGTATTGGTTAGGATCATCAACACATGTCATCAGCTTAATATCTACTCGATCGGCCATGTCTTTGGCCTAGTATAAGATTTCATGAAACTTATTTGCACCTAAGTCTTGGCCACAACTTTGTCTTGAGAGAATCGTAAATTTTATATCTATAAATGCCACCGAGCGATCCATCTATGACCCATGTAATCCCTCGGTAATACATATATTATCGAGTTACTTCTAACCTACAACAAATATTTCAAAATTATAGTACTACCATGACATTATTTAAGTTGTGAATAATTTTCACAAGATAACTTTCATAATTTCGCGTATTATATTGTTTGTAAACTTTAACAAAGTCTATTTACATGTGTAAATTAAATAATTTGTCAAATAATAACTAGTAGCACCAAAGCTAGCATGGAAAATAAAAGCCCATTAATGTATTCTTCAACAACAAATGCAACTATGTGTGCATTTACGCGTGTGATTTTATACAAAATGGTGCATCTAAAGTTGCGCACAACAACTACGATGGTGTTTGTAAAAGAGTAAAGTTATTTTGTTTATTTTTAAGTGACACAAACACAATAAGATATAAGTACATGTAAAAATTATAGCTATTATATTTGTTTCTAAATGAAACAAACATAATAAGTCACTAGTAGAATATAATATTTATTTTGTATAAAATATGGATTGATGAGTCCGGATTTTCTCACCACTCACTGTAGAAACCGGACAGGGACAATTCGGACAAAGGCCACCCACTGAACCATCTGAACTGGACAAAAGTATTATAAGCTAATCACCTTTTGACTAAGCTAATTAGCAACCTGCTTAATACACTAATGGGTTTTTTGAATTCGACCCGGTTTCATGAGTTTGACCCGAAAACCCACGAGGCCCATAATTAAGGGTATAAATACCCAACCACTTTCATTAATGAGGGTAATGGACATTTAATACAACCAGGCAGCTCAAATCTCTCACTACAAACCACTTAAGTATTAAATACCTTTGAAACACCATAAAACACCTGACAAAATTACCCTCAGTGGAAAATAATCCACACCAAATTGGCGACCACGGTGGGAGAAGAAGGTGCCTGAATCTAGCATTCGAAACCATCAAGAAAAATCAGTTCGAATGAATCCGGACGAGCAGGAAGTTCCACCAGCTTTGGCAGAATTGGTGGGGGAAAATGATGAATACACGATCGAGGAGCGAGACAGGTTAAAAGTTGAGATAGAAGCCTTGAGGGCTGCTAAAAGGGCAGAAATGGCTTGAAAGAAAAATCAAAGGTGTCACCCGTTCACCACACTGACAATCCAAGAGATCATGAGCCATCAAATACCCATGTGAGTACTAAAAGGACTCATGCTAGCTCAAAGAAGTCTCATCGGTCTAAACCAGTGGAGAGCTCAGATTCAGACTCAGAGTCTTCTAGTAGCTTCTCCAATGAAGATGGAGTTGAAGAATCCCTGTCATCCAGAAGTGATGAAGACCGTTCTAAGAAGAAACAAAAGTTGGTAAAAAAATATTCAAGAAAGAGGGACAGGCATGGAAGGTTGAAGAGGCACCTGGGTAAAGGGTCGTCTGACAGCCACAGCCATGGTCGGAGACATGTAGACCGACTATTAGTGGATCCTTTCTCTTTTCATGATGAACCAGGTTTCTTTGCAACTCCCAATGAAGATACTGTGTTTAGTCGTGGCCGAAATTGGAGACAATCTCTATTGTCCTCCAAGATACTGTCCGGAAACCTTCCTAAGAGGTTTGACAGCACAAAGATGGAAAAATATGATCATAGTAAAGACCCGGATAACCACCTGGAGCAATTCAAAAAAATTATGATGAATTTTGACGATGATGACAAGTTACTTTGTCGAGCATTCTCCCAGTCTTTTACGAGGAGTGCTCTGAAGTGGTACAATAGTCTGCCACAGGGCTGCATCAGAAATTTTAATACTTTTTGGGTGGCCTTCCGGAGGCAGTTCGTTGGAAGTAAGGAAGTAAAAGGCAATGGAGACACTATCATCCATTGTGCCCAGGAACCAAATGAATCTTTGAAGGAGTATATAAGTCGCTTTGTGAATACCAAAAATGGATTAGCTAATTGCTTTGAACATGTAGCAATAGCTTCTCTAAGACAGGGTTTGAATCTTGGTAATTTGGTTGATTCGGTAACTAGGAAAAAGGCCATGACGTGGGGTGGCTTACTGAATCAGGTCGGCAAACAGATTAATGTTGATGAAACAAAAAACACCAGGGTGCAACAACAATGAGGTCTGCCCCAGCTGCACCAAATCAAAACCAAAATCAGTCCGGATACAAGGCCAAGGAAGCCGGACAGGGTCATAATATGGCCAAAGCACAATCTCACCCAGCTGCACCAGCTCAAAGCCAGCAATCTAGAAATAAGCGAGGACCTTGGGTTCAACCGGAGTGGTTTACTGAGCTGAAAGAAAATATAGCCACCATTTATGACAAAACAAAAGACGAAGTACATTTCAGAAAGCCGGCTGCATTGCAATCTCTCAGAGAAAGTCGTAATAATTGTTTCTGTCAGTATCACCATGATACAGGCCATAACACTGAAGATTTTATTGCATTGAAACAAAAAGTGTAGAATTTGATTGAGAGAGGGAAGTTGGGGCTTATATTAAAATAAGGAGTGGAAATAGGCCTGATAATGCTCATCAGACTGGCCCAAACAATGCAGGGACATCGGCTCCGGATTGGGCTATGGTGATAATTGAATGATTTGATGTGGAGTCAGAATATTTAGATCCTGATCCAACCCGAAATAAGGTGGGTGTTACCATTGAACACTGCAAGACGGTATCTGTACTCATCAACGTTTTTGAGTCACTTACAATATTTAGGGGAGACACCATAACTGCACCAACTGCTTCTTCAAGAAAGAGGCATGTTCATACTCTAGCTACCCAACTCGGAGGAGGAATGACTTCCTATCAATCGAAAATTCCTTTTCCCTTCATTTTTTTTGATGAGGATGACTTGAGAGACATAGCTGGTCCCCATAAAGATGTTGTTGTGATAGGGGCATCCATTGGGGGCAATGACATTAGACGAATTTTGGTGGATACCGGTAGTTCAGCCAATATCCTTTTCTTAACTTCTTACAAACAAATGAAGAATCCAGCCGTAATACAGCGTTCGAACCGGTCTATTGTGCGTTTCACTGGAAGCTCAGCAGATGTGATCGGGGAGTTTGAAGAGGAGGTTTTGTTGGGCAAGGGCCCTTTTAAGAAGATGGTCAGAATACTTTTTATTGTGGTAGATTGTCCCACATGTTACAATGCCATTTTGGGGAGATCTTAGATCGCCAGGATGCATGCTGTGTCTTCAACAGTCCACCAATATTTGAAATACGTTGTGCAATAATAAGTTGGAGTTGTCCGTAGCAGTCAAAAGGTAGCAAGGGAGTGTTATGCAACAGCACTGGCCCCTCGAACTTTGAGGGTAGTTCGGAGCAGTGAGGATTATTAGTTTGAGGGGCCCTCTGGGGAGAGGGTGAAATTAATGACCCCAGAGAGACCCATGGTGTTTTAATACCAATTGAAGAAGTTGAAACTCACTCTTTGGCTGAAGGAAGATGTGTCAATATCGGGTACAAGATGACATCGGAATTGAAAAGTAAAGTGTTAGCTTTTTTAAAAGACCATCAGCATGTTTTCGCTTGGTGCAATGCTGATGTAACCGGAGTACCAACAGATATTATATCACACCAACTGTCGATCCGGAGGTATATAGCGCCTGTTGTGCAAAAGAGAAGAGTTTTTTCTAAGGAAAAAGCTGATGTCATAGTTCAAGAAGTGGACCGGCTTACTAAGATGGGGCACATAAAGGAATATCAGTACCCTTTATGGACAACCAATCTGGTGTTAGTAAAAAAGAAAAATGGAAAGTGGCGTATGTGCATCGATTTTATAGATCTAAATAGAGCCTGTCCAAAAGACCTATATCCGGTCCCCCGAATTGATCAGCTGGTGGAATCCACATCTGGGAACAAGCTATTGTCATTTATGGATGCCTTCTCCGGGTATAATCAGATTCAAATATATTCGAAGGATCAAGAACATACTACGTTTATCACTGATAGGGGCCTCCATTATAACAAGGTGATGTCATTTAGATTAAAGAATGTTGGGGCTACTTATCAAATATTAGTAAACAAGGCTTTTGCTAATCAGATCGGAAGAAACATGGAAGTCTATATCAATGGCATGATGGTAAAGAGTGTGGAAGAAGAACAACACTTAACAGATCTCCAAGAAACCTTTGCCAACTTGGTGAAGGTAAATTTAAAGTTGAATCCAAAGAAGTGTATTTTTGGAGTACAATCCGGAAAATTCTTGGGGTATGTGATAAGTGAGAAAGGGATACAGCCTGATCCAGACCAGCTCAATGCTTTATTGCAGATGGGTCCTCCTCTGAATATTAAAGAAGTACAAAGGTTGACAGGGAGGTTAGCTGCTCTAAACCGTTTTATTTCAAGTTCTTCAGATAGGTGTGTCCCATTTTTTCAAACTTTGAAAAGAGCAAAAGAATTTAATTGGTCTCCACAGTGTGACCAACCTTTCGATGAAATCAGGAAGCACTTGTCTTCCCCTAAAACTTTGTTTAAACCTGTTGATGAAGAGACTCTCTACATATATTTAGCAGTTTCTGATTGTGCCATAAGTGCAGTATTAGTAAGGGAGATGGATAATTATCCTCGTCCGATATATAATATCATCAAGAGCTTGATAGATGCAAAAAAAAGTATTTAAAACTTGAGAAATTAGCTCTGGCCCTAATGATTGCTGCTAGGAAAATGAGGCCCTAGTTTCAGTCTCATTCTATTATTGTCCGGACATCTTTTCTCTTGAAAAACGTTCTTCAAAAGGCAGATATTTCAAGTAGAATGACAAAATGGTCAGTGGAGCTGGGAGACTATGATATTGATTTTTCCCTTCGAACAGCAGTCAAGGCCCAGACTATTGCTGACTTCCTAGTTGAATTTCATTCGGATAGAGATACTAAATAAGCAACAGGTGAAAAAACTAAAAACATATGGGTAGTCCGGACTGATGGTGGATCAAGTACCATGGGTGTGGTGCTGGTATATGTTTAACCTCTCCGTACGGCGACAAAATGTACCAAGCTATATGTTTTGCTTTCAGGGCTTCCAATAATGAGTCCGAATATGAAGCTGTTATAGCTAGCTTGAAATTGGCTCTCACTTGTGGAGCCAAAAGGGTTAGGTTAATGAGTGATTCTCAGCTTTTTATCCATCATGCACAGGGTCAATCCGAGGCAAAAAAGAAGCAACTGGTCAAATACTTATTCGTTCTTAAAGAAGTGGCACTTAATTTTAAAAAAGTCACCTATGAACACATACCCCAAACTGAAAATACATTAGCAGACTCCTTGGCAACCATATCCTATTCTGAGTCCTACCCTTTGATTCATGTGCAAGAGTTTCCATCCATTCAAATCAGTCAGAATAAGGAAGAAGAAAGTTTAAATATACAAGTAGAACAACCTCAAGATTGGAGATTTCCTCTTTTCCAATACCTTTCAGATGGCATCTTGCCTCCGGAATAAACAGTGGCAAAGAAAATTAAGTATAAGGCTCGTGGATTTGTCATCCTAAAAGATATTCTTTACAAGAAGTCTTTTAGTAGACCTCTCTTGCGATGTTTGGGGATCGAAGAGTCCCAAATAGTGCTCTCTGAATTACACGATGGTGAGGGATCAGCACACTGTGGGTTTAGGGCTTTAAACAGTAGATTCTTGTTAGCTGGGTACTACTGGCCCTGCACAATGCAATATGCCAAAGAGTTGGTGAAAAAGTGTGATCCATGCCAAAGATACAGTAATGAAATTCATATACCAGCTGTCCCTTTAGTGTCAATTTCTGAGCCATTACCTTTTGCTCGTTGGGGGCTGGATTTGGTAGGACCTCTACCTATGGCATCTGGAGGGTGCAGAACTATAATTGTTGCTATTGATTACTTCTAAAAGTGGGTAGAAGCAGCCCCATTGGCAGGAACAACTTCGAAAGTTGTTATAAAATTCATCCGGTCTAATATTTGCTGCAGGTTTGGAGTTCCCCAAAAGATAACTACAGACAATGGGCCACAGTTTTATAACAAGGATTTGGAGGATTTCTGTACCTCTAGAGGCATTCAACACTGCTTCTCTTCTCCTTTCCACCGACAGGAAAATGGTCAAGTTGAAGTAGCTAATAGGACCATCCTGTCCGGTCTTAAAAAGAATCTAGAAAGGACTGTTGGGAAATGGCCAAGCTATTTACAAGAGGTACTATGGGCCTACCAGACTACGCCCGGGGCTGCAACACAAGAGTCCCCATTTGCCTTGATATATGGTAAGGATGCAATAGCTCCTATAGAGGCCACTCTCCCTTCGTTTCGAGTCCACAATTTTTCCGAACAAGCTAACGAAGTGACAATCAGAAGCCAACTTGACTTGATAGAATAAAGAAGAGTTAAGGCTCACCTCAGAGCCACACACTATCGGGGTTTGATGAGAATTAGGTTTGCTTCCAGAATCAAAAGAAGAGATTTTCAACCAGGGGATAAAGTATTGAGAAAAGTTTTCTTGCATACTAAGGAAAGGCAGTTAGGCAAGCTAGGTCTGACTTGGGAAGGACCCTATGTGGTCAGTGAAAAGCTTAAACCTGGGATATACAGGCTTCAAGATAAAGATGGAAGGATATTGAACCACCCCTGGAACATTGAACACCTCTGGTTGTATTTAGAATAGAAACTATGTAAATATTTACTTATTTAAAGTCCATGTAAATATTAAGGGGCATACTCTTTCCTACCCTCGTGGCACGGAGAGGTTTTAATGAGGTGTCCGGGTTTTTTAATAAAATCCGATGCCTTCTTAAATTCAGAGTGATTTGACAGACAGATCGGATTGACTCGGTGGAGTGATGACCATTTAAACATTTGTTATCGGAGAATCTAAACACTCTAACTTTAAAATACTTGTAAAATAACTAAAGGCCATTTAAATACGAGCCGTCAAAATTGGGAAGTTACAAAACAATGCAAGAGTAGTGTAAGATAAATTTGTCCGGCAGATACCGGAGAGTGATATTAAAATATGTAAAATTCCTTGGCCATCAAAGGACTTTAGAGTTTTAAAAAGAGAAGGTATGTCCGGACAAGGGCCGGACATGGTTACAAAGTTGCCTTGGCTATCCAAGGACTTTAGTCTAACACAAAAATTAAAGGAAAAATATAGTTAAAACTTTAAGGCTAAGCTTCTTGGATGGCCCAACCTCACTTGGTTTCTTCTTGGTATCTTCGATCTCCTCATCTGGACTCTCTACAGTCCTTTCATCTTCATCATTAGTATCATCCCATCCACTGGAATAGCCATGCTTATCACCATCAGCCATGGTATGGTGAGGAAGGTCTTCGTATTCCACGAATCGCCATAGATCTCCCAGTGTCCTCTTCGGAAATTTCTCATGAAAGAGCAAAACCATGTCTGATTTGACTTCGGCGTACCTTTCATCTTGGGAGTCTATCACCTTGTTGGTGTATGAATCAATCCTGGCTTGGATTGTCTTCTTTTTCTCCTTTAATAATTCGTCTTTTTCTTGTTTAGCCTTGGACACAGCATCTTCAAGCGAAATTTTGCCACTAGTTAGGGTCTGAATGATGTTGTCTTTGGCCTTCACCTCCTCTTTTGAAGTAGAAATATTCTTCTCCAAGTTAGAGTACTTGGATTGAAGTTCCTTAACAACCCCCTCTGAAGTGGCCAACTTGGTGGCCAAATCCTCCTTCCCCTTCTTCAACTCCTCATTTTCTCTCTTTAATGCCTCAACACTCTGGTTAGCATTAAGGAGGTCGTTAGACAAACTCTCCTTATCAGAGTTGAGTGTGTTGATGATGGATGACTGGTTTCACACTTGCTTCTCCAAGTTGAGCACCGGTTGAATATTTCTCAACAAGGAATGGGTCACCACATCTTTCTCTCCTGAAACAGAAAAAGATTTACCGTTAAAAGTGACTATGTTCGAAGAACTTGGGGGGAGCTAAGGGCCAGCAAAGTCATCCTTCTCAAGGTCTTCGAAGTAAAGGCCAATCCCTTGAAGGGCACTGATGTCTACCCCATCAATGTTGATGTCCCCTCCGGTGCCCTCTCCTGTGTGAAAGTCACTTGGGATTTCCTCCGCATGAGTTGGGTCTGTTTGGTCGACCGGGGGAAAAGACTCCGGAGGCCGGAGAGCAACTTCATTTCCCTTGGAGATTTTATTCTTCTTGGCCTCCCTATCTCCACCTTCTGCTCCCCTTTTTCGATCTTTATTGGGAGCTTTTGGGGGTTTTAGAGGTCCAGCTGCCTCTCTGGTGCTCTCATTTTCTACCACGTGAAGCAGAGCAGCATCAATCCTTCCTTGGTCCTGCACCTCCTGGTTTGCTGGGATAGTCTCCTCAACACAACCTGGGTTGACCTCGGTTACGTCTTGCTTAGCCTTGCCTTTTTTATCCTTCATCTTGATTGGGTCTTTAGCTCTGCCCGGCAAAGCTAGCTTTCCATCTTTTGCATTTGTCTTCTGAAGAATGACCTTCGGAGGGGGCGGAGTGGTTAATTCCTCCCAAGACAAGTCTCTTAGGCCGGTGGTGTTCCAGAGATGGGATCTCACCAAGTTGCCACCGGTAAAACAGTTGTGGAAGCGATTTCCCCACTTGTCAGCTGCCCAAGCATTCAGGTTGGCACAAGTAGTCTGCCCCTCCCCTAAGTAGTCATTAAACTCCTTCGGTAGCACTACCAAAAAAAAGAAGAAGAATGTTTAAGTAAACAAATTTTCTAAGGAAAGAAAAATATGATGAAATAATAACCCGTGTTTTTCCATCTGCTGGTAAGCATGCTTGGGTTGACACCAGCTTTAATATTCCTCCCATTCTCCCAAGCACCACTGATGAACAAAAATTGGATCTTCCAATTTTTGTCCGATTCTAGCAGGTCATCCACCACTTTGTAATTATCGCCCAAATTAAAATGTTAGAAGGGGATGATGTGGTTCCTACAAAGGCTGGCCACAGCAGCAAACGGCTCCATCGGAAGCGGAATTCCGGAGAGCCTGAAGGCCATGATGCAGGCCATGAGTGTGAACCAAGCGTTGGGGCTCAGTTGGCTTGGGCAGAGCTTTATCAGATGGAAATAACTGACGGTCTCTAGGTCCAAGGGAAACCTAAGCCCCCAGTTGAATAACTCCGTGTAGAAAACTATCTCACTGAGCTTGCAATCCATTGGCGTCTCCGGATCGACCAGTATCCTCACTTTAACAGACTCTGGGATCCCCCACTTCGTTCGCATCGGGCCTAGTTCAACTGTGTGAATGAAGGAATAATTGATGTTCTGCATGGCTAGCAGATACTTTACACTCACTTTTTGGAAGCAAGGTCCCACTTTTCCTTCAAGGCACTCCGTCAAGTCCGAATGTTTTAAACATAGCTTTTCTTTACCCTTGTTTTTCTTGACAATAACAGTCTCACCAGTCTTCCCGGAGACATCAGTCTCAAAAGGGGCTTCTCCAACACTGTCCTCCATCACATCTTCCATTATTGTGGAGGGGTTGACAGTTGTCTTTGGGGGAGGATTACTGGTGGTTGGCTCATTAAGCTGTCCGGATGGCTGAGCAGCACTTTCTTTTTGTCTTCTGGAGTCCGGCTGGGGCTCAGATCCGGAGGGGTCATTTCGAAGGCTTGAGTTTGTGGCCTCCGGACCAGTTGATTTGTCCTTAAGAACCTTGATGGGTGCTTTTGACCCTGCAATCTTGTCTTTGGCCCCAGACTTAGAGGGCACCAATTTTGGAGATTTAGACTGTGAAACAACAGTCTGACCTTTGACCCAACGACCTTTTCGTCGATGTGATAATGTTTCTAGAGAAATGTTAGCATCCAATCTCATGGCTATGAAGGGGGAGGGTCTCTTGGTACTTGTAGCTTCTTGCTCTCGTTCAACAATAGGCTGTGATTCCTGGACCGATGAGCCTGAGACGATTCGTGAAAGACTAGGCTGAAATAACCTTCTAGGTTTAGAGTTTTTGGCAGAAGACGAACCTGATCAGGCTCTGAGCTTGGTGTTTCAGATTTGCCGATAGGAGAAACTGGAAGGCCTGCAGCAATGCGCCTTTCTCGTTCGACTCTTTGTGCTTTTTCTAACTCCGAAAGATTAAGCCACCCACCTTTTACAAGTGCATTTCTTGCTGTAAACATAAACTTACACCAAAAAGGTTTTTTGGAAAAGAGAGATAAAATCTTTGAAGAACAAGAGTGAAGAAGTGATGAAGATTGTAAAAATAGTGAAAAATGAGTTGATTTATACTAAAGAAACAAAATATACCCTGAAACCTAGGAGAATACGAAAAGATGGAAGTAATGATTAGAGACGACGATGACGTCACGAACATTAATTGAATAGGTTACTTTTTGGAATGAGTGGGAGCGCCGTTCTAGGAGAAAAACGGTTGGTGAGGCGAATCAGAAAGGGACACGTGTCCCACGATCTATGGTAAAACCTTTGAGCTTCTGGAGAGTTTTGTCAGTCCGGATAAGTTTTTTGATCAATTCGAAATCGGTCTGGACTATGTCGCAAGTGCTTAAGATTGATTTTTTAGATCTTGCCAAATGCCTTCGAACATAACCTAAAAAAGGGGCTACTGATGAGTCCGGATTTTCTCACCACTCACTGTAGAAACCGGACAGTGGCAATTCGGACAAAGGCCACCCACTGAAGCATCCGAACTGGACAAAAGTATTAAAAGCTAATCACCTTTTGACTAAGCTAATTGGTAACCTGCTTATAATGGGTTTTTGAATTCGACCCAGTTTCATGAGTTTGACCTGAAAACCCATGAGGCCCATAATTAAGAGTATAAATACTGAACCACTTTCATTAATGAGGGTAATGAACATTTAATACAACCAAGCAGCTCAAATCTCTCACTACAAACCACTTAAGTATTAAATACCTTTGAAACACCACAAAACACCTAACAAAATTACCCTCAGAGGAAAATAATCCACACCATAGATGAATTTTCATATAGCTTTTTATTTTAGTTTATCTTTTCGACAAAGTTTACCTTTCTAAATATAAAATGGTTGTGTGTTTTTTCATAAGAGAAATCCCCTATTTTTTCAGGTGTCATACGGTATGTTATCATATCCATCGAAAAAATGTTTATGTTTAGGTAGTGCGGAAAAACCAGCTTATTCAGTTCGCGTCTGAATCAAGTTCATTTAATTAATCTGTTATTACACGATCCTTCCATTTAGTCTATAATTTGAGAAAATAAAATGGAAACAATTATATTAGTTACAAAACACACAAGTTTAAATTAGCTAAAATATTTTAGCTCGTTACCAATTCGTAATTTTGTATGTAATAAGTCTTGCAAGTTTTGGTGGTTTAACATTTTATGATTTTGCGGTTTTTAAAATCTACATTTCACAAGTTTATTTGCTTCACGGCTTTGTAAATTTTTTAATATGCCATATTTCACAATTTAAAACTTTGTAACTTAAGTATCAAATGTTTTCTCATTACAAAACATAAGTTTTACGACTCAAATATACCATCATGTTTTAACTTGTCAAATTATATTATGTTTCTCGGCCATATGTATTGTTGGCGAAAAACATGATTCAAAACTAACTTATTTTGATATGATTTTGTTTGTCCTTTCGACATCGTTTGTTCATATATATAGAATTTAAAATCCATTTACGGCACCAAACAACGCCGATCTATTTTAAAATTTACGGAAATAAATTTAAACTAAAAACCTCTAAATTATACTTACAAAAGAAAATTCCATAAAAAATTTAAATATAAATTGCACTCATTTAAATTATAAAAATAAATTCACAAAAAAAAAACGTGTTTTATAAATTAAATGAGATATCTAGTTTTTTAATATAATAGATTTTTTTTTAAAATTATCCACAATTGTAATTATATTTAATATTTTTTATATAATAAATAATTCACCATTTCCCCCAAAAAAATAACTTTTCAGCCGGCCATGGTTTCTATTTTTTTAAACTTTTCAATAAATACAAAACCATATGAATTGAGATATTGATTATTTAATTTCTGTTCGTCTCTATTAATACGACAAGTCAGAGAAATCGAATAAAGAAGGGCCACTAGAGGTGTTAAACGGTTTGAACCAGCACCAACCCGCACCGTTTAAGTCTGAACCACGGGTTGCAGTCTCGGCGGGTTGCGGTCTCGGCGGGTTGCGGTCTCGGCGGGTTGCTCTTATGCGGTCCTGACGGTCTGGCGGTCCTGCCAGGTTGCAGTCGTAATGGGCCAGTTTCACAGTTAAACCGCCAGTTCAAACCACCAGACGAACCATTTAAGAGCCGTTTATCAGTTCAAACCATCAGCCAAACCATTTAACCATTTAAGAACCGTTTATCAGAATATATTATAATGTTATTTAAAATTAATTTGTAAGTGTTTAATTGAATCTAATTTCAATAATTGAGTTAATTATTCTATTTCATGTATTTTAATTTAAATATGTTATCATTTTAATCGAAATTTTATAATCATCAATTACATTCTTAAAAAATAATTGTAATTTGATTTTGATACGTTTTCTTTTCTAATTATATTTATGTATTTAAGATATTTTATTTAATATTATGTAGATATTAAATAAAATAAGTACATCTAATTGTATTTTGATTACAAATTTACAACATTTGAAGTATAAATTTAATATTTGAAGTATTTAATTTTTGAAGTATAAATTTAAAGTTTTAAAAATTGTATAAATTTGGATTATGTTCCAATTGCATAAACACATGTAATTTGATTGTGAAATAAATTCAAAAATACCAAATGTGTTTCAATTAACTATCTGTAATTTGGTTCCTAAAAAGAAATTATATTATGATGGCATAATTAAATATAATTAATTAAATATATTTATTTAGGAGATTAACATCAACAACAATATAAACTATCTATTATGTTCCAAATTAACTTGCTAATAATATAAAATTTATTTCAATAAACTAGAAAAAAAAAAAGAAGGGTTTATAATATAAAATTTCTTTCATTAATCTAGAGAATTTAATATATATTTTTTTCATAAAAGTACTAAAATTATTTAAAAACTAATAGTTCGAAAAATTTATTTATAGATTTTTATTTTTTTTAATATAATAGTTCGAATTTCCTATTTAAATAATTTTTTTAATTTTTTTTTTAAAATATTAGTGCGCGAAATCCTATATATAAAGTTTTGATTATTTTTAATAGTTTAAAATGCTTACATTTTAAAAAAAATTAAATTTTTTATAAAAAAATATATTTTTTTTTAAAAAATCAGTCACAGATTGTTGACGTCATCCGTGACGTCATCAAGCGGACCATCCGGCCAACCATCCGGATGGTCCGCGCGAACGGCTAGTTCAAACGAACTAGCCGTTGGATGAACCGGGGCATCCGGACGGTAGTTCGTTTGAACTAGCCGTTGGTCATCCGGGGCATCCGGGCGAACCGTCCGGATGCCCCGGTTCCAACCGGACCATCCGGATCGATATCCGGATGGTCCGATTTTCCTGTCCGGGCGTCCGGGCGAAACCGTCCGGATGCCCCGGACCGTCTGCCCGGACCATCCGGACGCCCATCCGGATGGTCCGGACGAAAAAAAAAATCGGTTTTTTCAAAAAAAAAAAATATGGGTCTCCCCTATATATAGAGGAGACCCCAACTCCAACCTCACACACTCTCTAAATCTACTATAAACTCTCTAAATCTCTCAACTTGTTCTAGATTTTGTTATTAAGCTTAACTTTTGTATTTTACATATCGTACTTCTGTTTTCGAAATAGTTAGATTTTTTTTTCGAAAAAAAATTGTTATTAGTTTGTATTAGTTATTATTTGTTCTCATTTCCTATTTCCAATGCCGTCTTGTGGCTTCAACAACAGGTTAGGACAAGCAACTCCGAAAACTGATTTTTCGGAATTTTCTTCTTTTATGATGTCTCCTCCACCCGAGAGGGATCCGATCACACGACGCATCAAATGTGCTACTGAACCTACGAATATGAGTAAGACTCTCAAACAAAATTTTAGTTTGAAAATTTCTAATAAGGAGAGGCGAAACTTCAAACTTGTTAGTACTACACGTACGACTGTTAGTAAGACCGCCAAACCAAATTTTAGTTCTAAAATGGTCGACAAGGTGACACGAAGTGTCAAACACCCAACTATAACCAAGACTAAGAGTAAGACCGTTGTTCCTAAACAAAGTCTTAGTACGAAGACGAAGATGGTCGATTTGATTGCTGCTGCGTTAAGTAAGGTTAATCGTGAGACTCGAGGACAAGTTTTGGGAGATCCATTACAAATTGCAGCTACTGTTGAGAAAGTTTTGCGACTTAAAAAAGTGGTTAGCGACAAGAGACTAAAAAATGTATTTTAGCAATCGTAATATTAAATATTTTAATATAACTTGTAATATCTTAGCATTTGTAATATTAAATATTTTAATATGACTTGTAATATTTTAGCATTTGTAATATTAAATATTTTAATATGACTTGTAATATTTTAGCATTTGTAATATTAAATATTTTAATATAACTTGTAATCTTTTACCATGATAAAATATGATTTTGGTTTAAAAAATAATAAATAACATTTGTAATATTTAAAACCAAATCACAATAATAATATTCAACAGGTAATTTTAAAATTACAACAATATAACTTAAAAATAATAAATAACACTTGTAATATTTAAAACCAAATCACAATAATAAAATTCAAAATGTAATATTAAAATTATAACAATATAACTTAAAAATAATAAATAACACTTGTAATATTTAAAACCAAATCACAATAATAAAATTCAAAATATAATATTAAAATTATAACAATATAACTTAAAAATAATAAATAACACTTGTAATATTTAAAACCTAATCACAATAATAAAATTCAAAATGTCATATTAAAATTATAACAATATAACTTAAAAATAGTAAATAACACTTGTAATATTTAAAACCAAATCACAATAATAAAATTTAAAATGTAATATTAAAATTATAACAATATAACTTGTAATATTTTTGCATGATAAAATATGATTTTGGTTTAAAAAATAAAACCAAACACTTGTAATATTCAAAACCAAATCACAATAATAAAATTCAAAATGTAATATTAAAATTATAACCATAGAATTTGTAATATTTTAACATGATAAGATATAGTTTTGCTTTGTATTAGATATAAAAACATAATAATAATAATATTCAAAATATGATAATAACATAAGTAATATTTAAAATTTTAGACTATATAATAATTACAACACTTAAAATATTAATAACCAAAACAAATTAATATTAACAAAAATGTAATAATAATTCTATAATAATATTCAATCTCAATATTTTTTAAATATAACATTTTGGTTATAAAATAAATAAAATCAGCATAATATTTACCAATAAACCGCCGGTTTTTTACAAATAAACCGTGGTTTCGCAGTCCTGTCGGGTTGCGGTCTCGGCGGGTTGCGGTCTCGGCGGGTTGCGGTCCTGGCGGGTTGCTCCTTATGCGGTCCTGGCGGGTTGCGGTCCTGGCGGGTTGCGGTCTCGGCGGGTTGCGGTCCTGCCAGGTTGCAGTCCTAATGGGCCAGTTTCGCAGGTAGACCGCCAGTTCTTAAGCGGGTTGTCAGCTTTGAACCGTGGTTCCTGAACCATTAGACACCTCTAAGGGCCAGTCCCTTCCGTACATAGGATTACAAAACCACGTGCAGCGGTATCGTATTTATGTACCACGGGTCCCGATGCATAGTTGATTTATAGGTTATTTATTTCTCAAATAAATTTCACGAATTGTTTTCGAGTGTGAATTCAAAACCCTAGAATAGACAATAATAATACCTTTATTAAATAAGATAATATACTTAAAAAGAAAATTTTACAATTTTTTTAAGTTCAAAGTAAAGGCGCTAAAATGAAATTGAATATTTCCAATTCATATATTACAGAATTTGATTAGAGGGAAGATGAAGATGGTGACTTTAAGAAGACTAGATAAAGCATAGAGAGAACATATCTTCGAGAGAACTACTGCAATAAAAAATGAGATCACAATACCGGAAAAAGAGCAACAGATACTTCAATAAATAGATCAACAACTGTTCGATGAATTGCTAGAAGGCCATTTGACTCCAAATAGCTCTGAAATCTGAAATGAATTTTGAGGAAGAATAACATATCCAACTTGAAACATGAGGTAAGTTTTCATTTCGATCATCCAGTCCTATTCTTTATATTAGATAGGAGATGAATTAATTTGCATTCTTGAAAATAGTGTGGAAAATCTTTCGAAACTTGAAAAAAATTCAGTAAAGAGGATTAGATCTTATGAATATGATAGATGATGAAAACAAAACATTTGCAGCTACCAATAATATAACCTCAGGTAGATTGAAGTTATTACTGAACATTACTGTAACCCAAGCCAAGACATTCCGAAAGAGTGATAGTACTCAATTTAGAAGGAGCTTGATGGTTGGAGAAATCTAGTTTCATTTTACATTTGAGAGTCCACCAGTTAGCCAATAGAAAAATAGGTTCAAGAGGCCAAAAGTAATTTCATTTAGCAAGAAAGTTAACGAGGAGTTGGGAGTGAGTTTCGATATCAACCTCTGGCCAGCCTTTGTTTTTGCAGATTCTAAGGCCATCCAATAGAGCTCTGTATGCAGCCATAATGGGAGTGAGTTTACCAAATATATATTGTTGAAGCCAATAACAATATCACCATAGTTATTACGGATAATAACTCCTCCACTGGATTCTCCATTGAGGAGACATGGCGCATCAAAATTGAGCTTGAGTCTTCTAGAACTTGTGAGCCCATTTAAGGTATGTTGGCTTGATTTTCTTGCTAGTAATATGGTTGAAACTTTCAATTTATGTGGCTGCATTAGTATCATTTTTCTAATGTTTTTCTTTAAGCATGTTAGAGTAATCCAGACATAACATAACATGTTTATTATAGTTAATGGAAGATAAAGTAGAATAGGGACTTTCGTTGAACTTAAGTTTGTTTCTCGCCTGCCAAATTCCTTCATAAATTATAGTAGGAATAATATTATAACATGAACATCGTTTTAAGAGGATCTGAACCAATTTCTGTTCATGTGAGTTATAGTCATACATTTGTTGATATAGATGTTCAAAATACATGCAAAGTAACACCAGATTGTCCAAGCAAAACTATAGGATATGAATAAATGATTAAGAGATTAAAAATAATCACAAAACTGGCATTTATATACTGTTGTATATTTCATTTTCTGCTAATAGTATCAATAGGAATGTAGTTGTGCAATATTTTCTACAGAAGAAAGGAATACTTTATGGGAGTTATATAATTCCATATTTTGCTGAAAAGGTTTAATTTGTTGTGGTGTTGCATGGTTTGATCCGAAGTCTTTTTAGAATTAAATAATCCATTTTTAGAAAGCTTCCAAATAATAACATCATCTTTGGTAGCTTTAACATAAACTACATTAATAAAATTGATTGTAGTTTGAGACAAAAATCCTTCAAGCTTTTTAATATTCTAAGAGTTACCAATCTAAAAGGAGTTAACTTTTTTTCCTCTTGTCATCAAGAATGATAAGAGGAAAATGGTTAAACCAATAATCAAGAGACCCAAACTTAGAATATGAAAGTTGCAAAGGGTGAAGGCCCTTACAATATATGTTATGCATTATATTTTCCTAAAGAGATTTATTTTCTCTAATAATAATAATCCATAACTTGCAAGAGAATGGGTCTTGAATATCAGTTAATTTTCTAGATATTAATACCATCTTTAGAGTATGGCTTGCATATATAGGGCCAAGTAGTTCAATGAATTTTGTGCTCTACATTACTAGAACCCAAAATTAATTTGTTAAATATTTTATCCAACTTAGTTTTTATACTTTTAGGAAGGTAGCTGCTTTGAACCCAATAAACTGGGATAGCTCTTAAAACAGAATCGATAAGAGTAAACCTTTATCCATTGGATAAATTCTTGTTCTCCCAATCCTTGACCTTGTTGTTGATTTCTTTAAGAAGTGAGTTGTAGTTGCTTGCTCTGTTTTTGGTATTTTAAGGGACACCTAAGTAATCAGTAGGCAAATGATAGATGCTAAAGCATAATGGTTGCTAAGAGAATATTTTCTTGTGTTGGCAATGCTTGTAGATGTAATGATCTTTATTTTGTGTTTGTTGATCACTTAGCCAAATACATCTTGATAATTATGTACAACTTGTTAAGATGGTCAATAGTAGAGTCAAAACTATTAGTAAATATGAGAGTATCATCAGCAAAAGCCAAACATGGAATAACCATATCACTTCTAGTAGTGAACTTCATAATTTTTTTAGTTTCAGAAAGCTTGTAGAGACCTCTAATTAAAACTTCTCAAAAATTATAAAAAGCCTAGGGGAGAGAGAATCTCCTTTTCAAAGACCTTTGTTAGTTTTGAAATACCCCACAACCTCACCATTTATAAGAATAGAGACAAATATAAAAATAATTAACTTATTGATGAGACTAACAAATTTAGAAGAAAATCCAAACTGGGAGCACTTTGCTTCTAATTCTATGAGACATTTTATCAAACGCTTTGGTCATATCACCTGAATCATGATATTGCTAACTTTTATTTTTCTGTTTAAATCATAGATAATCTCTTTAGCAATTAAGATGTTTTCATGAATTGATTTTTCAATAAAATACCCACCTTGAAATTCAGAGATAATTTAGGTAGAATTTTAATGAGTATATTGTTTATTATCTTTAACATTATTCTATTTAGAAGATTACAAAGACTAATACGCTTAAGATCTTTCTAATTTGTAGGATTAATGGTTTTAAGGATGATGCATAAACCTGTGGCCATAATACCTTGAGGTATGTTATGACCAATCATAAAGGAATCCATGGCCTGACAGAGATCACTTTTGAGATGATGTTCAAACAAGACTTGAAAAATAAGCTATTAAATACATCCATGCCAACTCCACTTGAAGGATTAAGACTATTTATAATTCCAAATATCTCATCATTACTAGGAGGGAGCATAAGAAATCTATTGTCTTATTTTGCAATCAGATTTGGAATATTGTTGAAGATAGTATCCTCCATTCTCTAGTCTTCTTCTTGAATTCTAGAATAGGGAATTTCAGTAAGAGTCTCTTTAAAATAAGATTCAACAGATTGACCAATTAGATTATTATTAACGATCTAATCATCACCAACTTTGATACTTAATATTATGTTTTTTCTTCTCTTCCTGTTTACATAAATATGGTATGTTTAAGTGTTTATGTCACCTTCTTTGAGCCAGTTAAAATAACATTTTTTGTGCCAATAAGAATCTTCCATCTTGAGACCTTGAAGAAGTAAAACATTGGCCTCAGAAAGCTCAATTTTAGTAGTTAGACTCTTATTTCTTGATAGTTTATTTCCAACTTCTTGACTTCATCTTCAATTTCCAGCACTTTGTTACAATATTACCAAAGAAAGTTCTGTTCCATACCTTAAATCTGTCTTTTAGTCTTCTAAACTTGTGCCAAAATATATACATAGGGTAGCCTTCTATCAACTGATTCAAGTTATTCCAATAATACTAAGTAAATCATTATTTATAATTCACATATTAAGGAATTTGAAAGTTTTTTAGAACTTAATTTGTCTTTAGTTATTGAAATACATAAAGGCTTATGATCAGAACATGTTATGACCATATGGATGACTTTTGTTTCACTGAAAAAATCAGACCAAACAGAGTTGATAAAAACTCTATCCAAATGCTTCCACTTTGAATTATTTGACCAAGTGAATTTAGAGCCAGCATTTCCACCATCCTCTAGGTGACAATCATTAATAACATCATTAAAATCTTATATACTGTTATGGCAGAAGCTGGAACAACTGAGATTCTTATCAAACAATTTAACAATGTTAAAATCTCCCATGATCAGCCATTCTTTAGAAGTAGTAGAGATGTCCTTAAGAGTGTTCCACATGTCAATCTTGTTAATTTTTTGACACTTAGCATAAACAAAAGTTAGTAAGAAACACTTATTCAAGTAAGCATATTTAACTTCGGTATGTAAGCATTAATGATAATCAATTAATGTATTAACGGGGAAATCATGATTCCATATAATCCAAATTTCCTTAGAAATATTTTCTTTAAAATGATGAAAAACTAGTTTTAGTAGCAATGTTGTCAATATTGTCCATACGAATAAGATTCTCATTTTCGGTGGTTGGATTTTATCCAGTCCAATTTCATCTTATTGGTTTGGCTGTTTTGATTATGTTCGCGCTATTTTTTTAACAACTCATCATTTGACATTTGGTATTTTCAAATAGGTTTATGCATATATTATGTTTTTTTCTTCAAATTATGGATCTAGGTCAGGGTTCGAGCGATTGTACGCACAGAAAAAAAAATAAAGAATCGACAAATAAAGAAAAGCACATCCAAACGAGAAGAAGTCTTTTCAGCCCTCCATTATCACCTCCTTCATCCGGTTCTACACCACCTCCTACCGGATCTACATCGTCTAGCGTTTTCCCCAACCGACGACAGCTTCAAGCTACAACCCCTGCTCGATTACCTAGTTTATTCCGCGACACGTCTACACAACATACTACCTACTACGATAGGATTATCGAGCCATTATCTGTATAAAACCACAATGCCCGTTACCGAGGTATTTTTACAACACTTTCATCATGAAACGAATAGTTTCCATTTTAGTTTTGGTGAGATGACTATCACCCTCGATGATATATACCATATTCGGGTTGGAGGTCGGAGATGATCTGGCTATGTTTTCGATTATAGATGATAATCTGCAGGCCATGTGCGAGACTTCCTTACTGCTCGACATTGCTTACGATATTTTCAGTGATGCGATCGAGTTAGGTAATGATATTGGGTTGGACCTCAGTTTTCTTTGGAGTAGGTTTAACTGGGAGGTCTAACATGATAACATCGCTTTCATCATCGACGACAGGAGTCATCAGGTTGCGCGTACATATATTCTTCATATGTTCAGTTTTAATCTCTTTGCTGACAAGAGCAACACATACGCCAATATCAAGTACGAGTTCCTATTTTAAAACTTGATCGCGAAGGTTAGGCACTACACTTAAGCCAGCACGGTGTTGGCATATTTGTATCATCATTTTGGCAACGAAGCCCTTCAGGTTAGTAGGACTATGTATGGGTGGATCGCTCTTTATGACACATTGATACATGATCATTTTGTTTGAGTTTGTCCGGTTACACGTGCAAATTACACAGAGCGTCTACCGACTATTACTCAATAGGATGCAGGTGCGTCCATTAACAATTCCCGAACCAAACTGAACTGGGTGATTACCTTCAACAATTTGCTAGAGAGTGTGTAAGTCTTACATTTTTTTAATATTAATTTTTTAAGATATATTAAGTATTAAAAATATTGTTTAATATATGATGATTAGTATATAAGTTTAGTACTATAAATGTAATAGAATTAGTACTTGTTTAATATATGAGTAGCAAACATGTTAGACTATTTTTTATACTTCTAGGTTTAGAAAAATAGAATAAAAATATTTAGGGTTGATATTGTCTTGTTGTTGCTTTGATGTTGGTTGTGTGGTGTAGATGGTAAATTTTAGAAAACCTCATTTGATTTATTGTTTGTATTATTTTATTTTGTAAGTTTTTTATCCTTACTATCCCATACACGCTAATTTTCCATTAGAGAAAATAGATTGGTTGCATGATATCATTACTGGTGTGGAGCATACACATGCGTACTATCCTGATCGGGCTTTGAGACAGTTTGGAAAAAATCAGGCTTGTTCACCATTTCAGTGATATATGATGTAGAATAAGGGTAAAGTGAAACCCATGTATATTGCATATGCGTTTGATCATGACGATTGGGAGTATCAGGGTACTTATAAGCTAGCTTCTTTTTTAGAAGCCCTACCGTTAGAGACGATATGGAGTCGTACTATACTGTAAAGTATCTTATATCTCATAAATCGGTGAATCGGTACAATCTCGTTAACACAACCATATACCCATTAGATGATTATTTTCACGAGGACCGTTAGGGTGTTCTTATACAATATTTAAAGTACGGTGTTGCGTAAGATTTCATTGTTTTATGGAGTATCTGAGTTTGATAGGGATTTCAAACAGATCTCTGAGGCATACACGGATGTTTTGTCTATCGAGAGGAAACTAGGTTAGACACTATGGTTTCATGTTTGTTATAGATATTTCTCTTTGATATTTGTTATTATACGTTTTGATATCATTTTTGTTTCAACACGTTTAGTTGTTGTGTTAGTTTATCAGGATTGAACTTCTTATGTTATTAAAATTGTTTACTTGTTTTGTTTATTTTGAAACAGTTATTGTTTCTCAGATTCTATTAGTTTTTATTAGACTTTTCGCATTTAATTATGTTATAGTTGTTTTTTTATTCTTTGTATTTGCTATTTGTAAGATTTGTATTTCTTTCCACTTAAAATATATCAAACATGAAACCATTTTTATTTTATGTTGAAAGGAACATAAACCAAATACAATAACTTAAAACACTAACATGAACATAAAATAAATACATTTCATTAAAGTACTGAAAGGAATATAAACCCACAAAATATTTAGTCACAGTTATCTCTTTCGGTAAAAGTGCAACTCCTAAGTGCTACATCCAATACATTGGTTCGATTTTCAAATAACTGTACCTCGTGGATACTTCTTCACAACTGCGTGGAGACTATATGTTTTTTTCTCATAGACTCCCGTACATAACCATACAATTAGTAGATTATACATAACATTTTATTAATAAACCAATCTGAATTTTCATATGACCTCGTTATCTTCACATGCTTGACGGCTTGGAGGAGATGAAAGTCTTCGCTTACAGTCCATTCAATATCGAACAAAAGTATCAGTTTTGCTATGTATTGTATTAAGTAGATGTATCTCTTTTTTCACTTATTTTGCAAAATGAACTAAAAGTATTTATCTCTCTTCAAAAATATGTTGCTCATGAATTTCCACACACATTGCATAACAATATCTTTTTTTATTTATAGGACGAGTGTGATAACTACTACTCCATTAATTAAAGAATTTAACTAATATAAAAGACAAAATTAATAAGAGAACTAATTAATATAGAAGACCTAATTAATAGAAAAAAACACATATAATATAGGAATCTAATTAATATAGAAGATTTAATTAATATAAAAGACGAAATCAATAAGATATTTAACTAATATAGAAATTTATTTAATATAAAAAATAAAATTAATAAAAAATAATATAAAAAATAAAATTAATATAAAAGAACGATATACAATTATGTTTTGAGTTACTTTATTAAAGTAACAAAATTATAAAGGAGAAACATAAATGGTTTAAAGCATTTTTCGAAAGTAATGTCTGGCTGGATGCCACCGACAACACTTTACGGTCCTCACATATATAACGGGAGCCGATGATCCTCACCTGACACCTCATAAGCCAAAAACCCAGTCATTATCACACCCACCCTCAAATCCAATATCATCAACCATAGCCACTATCCCAAAATCTTAAACTAGCACACCCAAACTCTGTTCTTAGAAACAAAGCCTCAAATTTAAGACAATCTCCACGGAAAGTGGAACAAAATAAACTAGATTAAATCTCTCTCAACGAATTCATCCAAAATATCACAAAATCAATCAACAGAAAACCAAATACCAAAACTAAAAAGAAATTCAATTTGTGACCAAAACTCTCGATCGTATATAAGAATGAGTGCACAATCTACTCAAAATCAGATGAAGACATAATAGAAATGGCCTAAAAAATACTCCATTCAAATGTGATGATTCAAGACTATAGACCACAAATCTATCCTATTCTTTCAACTAGATAATATAAGTCTTAGAACTAAATTCGCTCTAAATAAAAAATACCATGTTGTTCTTATTTCTTCCTAAATTGTTAGCCCTTTTAGTACTCCATGATAAAAAAAGAAAGAATTATTAACATAAAAATAAATGGATAACGAGAAAAAGATGTTATACCAACATATTATAAGATAACCAAGCTGAAAACAAACATGGGGAGATATGTGTCTTCCAATAGTTGCCCAAACTTGTGGGAAGATCTTGGTTGAGAATTGAGATCTTGCATATTTGTAAGACATACACAAAAATATATATAAAGGTAGTCGAACCCTTAGGTGCCCGAATGCAAATTGGAAAAAAGTCACGACCCTTATTATGCGTGAACCATACCCAATATGGATAGATAATCAAAACCCTTCAACCCGTAAGCATTATGAGGAGGGAAACACGACCCTAAATATGATAATATGTGTATTTCTTAGCGAATTGTACAAGATTTTATTACAGAGCAAAATATCTACGGAAAGGCACACACTTACATAATGATTGACATACATCCAAAGGGTGTGTTATGCGGGGCATCTGAGTACAAACAACTATTGAGTTACCCAACAAATAACGTTAAACGAATATCTCCATTCATTGATAACGTTCTGCCTCTATATTGTGATAATGCATGGTATCTCATCTATAAAACGTAAGATAATAATGCAAAATGATTTACTTCCCTTATTCACTAGACTACGAATTCTTTTATCCATCTACAACAGACTCTATTTTCGTTTTCAATCGTCTGTAAATATTTTGGAAGTGGGGGTGCTATCTGAATCTGAGGATTCGGCAAGTGAAACGTCATTGGCATCTCAACCCAAACGAAAATAAAGGGGTAGGTAATGGTACTTAGTCTCTATGAAGCAATGCATGACCGAATGCATAATACTTTTAAAGATATCACATCGAAAAAGAAGGATCCAAGTAGACATGTACGTGTTATTGCCGATAAAAAACCTATTCGTAGCATTTCATGTGGGCAACGACCAAGTGTAGGGAGTGTTTTGTGTCAAGCATAAAACTCTAGTAGAGGTCATTGCTAGATGTACCATTGCTGGTCAGACATCAAATGATTTCTTTGGTGATGAAACAATGTTCTTCACGAGTGTCACGAGGCTGGGGTTTGGATTCCATTGCATCCGGTGATGTACGACTTGTTCTAGTTTTCCCAAATGTGTCCAAGTAAGTCGATGACAAATAGTTGAGATCATGGTTGCAAACTAGGCTAAAATTCCTTTACGACGAAGGAATTGTTTGTCCATTTTGAGTACTCAGTCGCTGACAGACACTACCCTACAGTTGGACCTAGGCATGAGCATTCGGTTCTTTGGTTCGGTTCGGTTCAGTTCTTTCGGTTCTCGGTTCAATTCTTTCGGTTCTTGGTTCTTCAAAACTAGTACCCATTTAGGAACTGAATAAATTTCGGTTCTCCTTAATTCAGTTCGGTATGGGTACTTCACTCGGTTACAATCGTGTAGTTTTGGATACTTTAAATGCTATGCAATATCAACCTATATAAAAATCTTTTTGCACTTTAAAACAATAAAACTATCATAAATTGTAAGAAAAGAAAAACTAAATATAAGAAATATTTTCTATTAAAAAATAATATTAGTAATATAAAAAAAATGGAGAGATGATATCAAGTTTATTAAATTATATAAAAGGTTGGTATTTTGTTATTTTGTTTATACACATAATAATTTGTAAATATGTCGCCACTTTGAATAAAGTATGTTTCTCATATATTCAAGAGAACATAATTAGAGATCAATGATAAAAGAAAAATTTAGGAGAATCTAAATTTGAAAAAGAAAATATATTTTTAAAACAATTCAAAATTAAGGGTTAATACATAGGTTAGGTTCCTAACGGGTACCCACGGTTACCGTAGGTAATTGAAAACCGGAACCATTCGGGTATTATGAAAGAACCAAATCTACCTCGGTTTGGTTCTTTCAGTTCGGTTCGGTTCTTTCGGTTCCGGTTAAAATGGTCATGCCTAGTTGGACCTATGCAGTAAGTATTATATTAACATAGACCGTCAAAATTAAATATTAAAATGGTGCTGGGCTACTGTCGTTTCTTTCCAGAAATGTAAGATTTCACAAAAAAATGTTTCGCTGCCTCAATGACCTCGCCTCAGTAAAGTAAGGGAACTCTATAAAAAATTTATGATTCTGGAAAACTTTATAGCACTTGGATAATTTCCTTGGCAGGATTGTTCATATCATGTAGTTCACGGTAGGGCGAATGTGAGATGGGTACTATCACATATGTGACAATAATATGGTATTCAAAGTATGTTGATGTATCTGGTTATCGTGAGTTTGCAACCGTCTGGGTTATATGGTCATGTCTGTGCGGAGCACAGCACACACTTTTTTGACAAAATGAGTCAACTTACGTGAAAGTGCATGTCGTCCAAATTTTGGTATTATGGATGTTAAAGGCGAAGGTTTTATACCGGGTGAGTGTGGTAAACAAACAAGTACCAAGATGAGGAAAACTAAGGACATATAATGGACCAAGAAGTGGTTGTGTTGTAATGTAGCAGAATCTACAAAGAGCTAGGGTATATTGAATACCAATTTCTCATATATCTTATGGCATGTTGGATAAATATTGAACAATTATTATGTTAGTTATTTAGATAAGATCAAACCATTTGTTTGTGTCTTCTATAAATTGATATTTGAAATGACAATATATCATTTCCATACTTGCTGTTCTGTATCTCCACCTTAACCCTACATGACCAAAGTTGAGTCAACAATAAATCGCAAACGACGAAGAAATGGGTTTGAATTGGGAAAAAAGGCTAATAAAACTAGTGACATACCCTCAAACAATGCGAATGAAACTGTGAGAAAATCCAGGATGGTGGGGGGTACTCATAATTATGTGGTCACCTTTGTTTGTTTAGTTTTCATTGACCAAGATTTTCAGCTTTCTGAAGCTCAACAAGTCTTATTATTGTAGTTGATCTCGTATCACATATGTTGAGAGCCTTGTACCACCATGGTAAGAAATCCAATAAATATGCTAAGAACCTTGTGCGACAAAAACGACCGAGTGGGAGTTAGACGATACCGTCCAAAGGCTTGCTCAAAAGTGGGAAAGGTATGAAGTCAACATTGTCGACTTGTCAAGCTTGAAATTTGTCGTCAAAGGGATGAATGCTTGTTCAAGGACATCCACCGTACATGAGCGAATATGGATCTGAGTCTTTTGTAGGGGCTGGTTCCTCGTGTTCAGAATCCATAAGGTATGCCTTCTTTATCTGTAAACACATTACATGAGGCTTACAAAACAAGGAATTCCCAGCAACGATGATACGACCGTTATACCCCCGTCTCGGTCTCACAAAGAGGGAGATTTCATCTCCGCAAGTACGCACATAAATTAAAGCATGTATGATTGATGTTTGGGTCACTTGTTGTATTTGTGTAAACCCATAAAGAAGGAAAATGTTTCAAATGGCCCATTGTTTTTTGTCACATATTATTGTTAGATTATTTATTGAATACCTTTACCTTATGTTGGTTATGGGGTCGATGTGTATCGATTACATAAGTTCTTCAATAATTTTCCAATTGTATTACGTTTGATATATTTTAGTACACATTTTGTGCTCACTCAGTAAAACATGTTCTGTGGCCACAGTTTTATGTTTTTCATACAATGACCACGGTTCTCATATTCGAACAACACACATGTTTGATCCATTTTTCATGACTGTGTTCAAGTATGACTGTGCCCGTACTTGAACGATAGCCATTTAATATCTGCGCATTACGGTCCCATTAAGGTGCCAACATATAAAATGGATGTCGAACGCTTTCATTCAAGACATACCAATAAGGTATTGGTACACTTGGGTCCTTTAGCCCAAGTTAATGCAAAAGCTTAGAAACCTCAGTTTAATTAATGGTTCTATAACTTAAATATTAACGACATGCACAATAAAAATGCATCAACGTTGTTTAACAATGAAATACCTCGTAGCCATCTACTAATAATTTTTGACATAAATAGACTGTACAAACATTAAGAGAAATACAATAATATAGCCTATAGTAATTTAGTACAAAATTTACAAAAACTTATGGCAAATAGCATAAAAAGGTTTTGTTAAAACATATACACTTCATGGAGCTTCCAGTTTCAGATGTTCCATATTACCCGGATAGGAGAGAAGAGGTCCCTCTACATCGACGTGCTCGTAGTTTCAGCCTTCACCTTAACTGTCATATTGTACGGTACTTTCCAGTTTGACTGTAGCTTGCCGAGGTCTTTATCTTTCGTTTGAGTGAAAACATTTTACAAACTACTTTTTCTCATGTTATAAATCACGTAAAATTATTTTGGAATCATACACATTATCTCACAGCATTCGGTAAGGCCTCATCCGTAAGTGAATTTTAATTCGATTTTCCTCAACTAGGTTTAGCTCAACATTTATTGAACCATTGTGAATGAAGTCTCCTCTGTTGTACGTCGTTAGGTGGTGAAGTACGATCACAATATTTATTGAAGCACTTTGGTGTAATTTCTCATAGAAACATTCAGGATGCAGCGTAGGCCTGTTATGATAGTCCAATTAGTTACCTTGATATCCTTGTTCGCTTGAGAATGGAAATGGGTAGAGAAATTCCGTTAATTCTTTATTTTTGAACTATGACCCATTGTAGGATATGAGCAACCTAGGGACCCAGTACGTGCATAAAATATTTGTTTTGGGGAAATGTATCACCTCTTGGTCTTGGATCATCACCAAAGGCTCAGCCTCCATCCATTTTAAGAAGTAGTCAACTGCGACGAGAGGAATCTTTGTCCCTATTTTCATTCGATAAAAGTCCTTACTATTCTAAACCCTATTTATCGAAATAAACATCTTTATATATTGACCGCATTGAGGCTTTAAGGGTATGAATCATATTTGTAAACCTATAATATTTTTTAGATCACCTTACGAGTGTAATACGGTCCTCTCGAATCATATGCCAATAGTAATCTACTAAAAATATTTTCTTATAGATGTTTTTAGAACCACAATGGGAACCTCTCTCTCTCTCTCTCTCTCTCTCTTCTCTCTCTCTCTCTCTCTCTCTCTCTCTCTCTCTCTCTCTCTCTCTC